>JAUFSD010000003.1:3000000-3343275 GCA_033030425.1 Verpa conica
GCCGTCAGCTTACCGCGATTGTAAAAATAAAGGACACAATTGCAAAAACCACAGAATCAAAGCTACAAGAGAAAAAAATAGAATAATACAGAGACAAGGGGGGAATTCTAAAAGAAGCTGAAATACACCTACCTTTGAGAACTTCCAGAGACACCTTTCCCAGAAATAGTAGCTTTACCGTCATCGAAAGTCCATGTTCCAGCAGCGGTGGCCAGTGTGGAGAGAGATAGGACTAGAAAAGTCCAAAAGGACATGTCGGAGGCAATTCTTGAGCGCATTGTGAGTTGAGAAGTGTGGTTGAGATTTTGGTTTGTTGAGATTCGTGTCCTCGTCTTCGGCCCTTCCTGTCCAAATAAGACCTCCAAAGGAAACGTGGTGTTGGGCAAGGTACATCCGCGAGTTTACGCGGCTGCGACGGCTGATATTACCCGGCTTTCGCTCCGGCTAGAAGTCATTACTACTCACTCGAAGCTGGCAGTGACTAGAAGAAGATGTGTTTTCTGTGCAGGCTTTATTTTAGTTATTCTACACCGTTCATATCTTGGCATTTTATTGTGACTATACCCACCGCGCTGAGCTACAATCAAATCCAGCTAAAGTCTACTTTCATGGGCTGACGGGCTACTCTACTAAACTACATCTGGCGACGAACCTATACTTATTGAGTAGAGCTAAAGAGCTAAAGAGCTATGAAGATTTAGGCTACTTATATTACTCAAGTAATAAAGTTCTATTATTCGTATTCTGTTTTATGGAGTCCGTATCCAAAATTAGACTTGTTATGGCAAATTGTTTTCTAAACACGCGCGGTATACTCATAACTAACGCTCTTTCTCTGAACCACAGAAGGGTTAGACTCCACGTTTTCATACCTCATAACCCCGTAATACTTGCCTTTTCTTAAAGCTAGGTAACAAAATATAGTCCCTGCTAGTCGAGTACTAGTATTAGCTAACTTGACCGAAGTTATTGTCACACAACACTTTCCAGTGCTTCCCCCGGCTTACATCTACCGCTTAACCGGTTCACGTCTTCCATCTCCACTTAAATATATCGGATCTTTTCGAACACCTAACAGGATCATTACCATCAGCGCCAAGATGGATGACAGTAGTAAAGAATGCCTTGGACTGACTTCTAGTGCACCCTACGAGCACGACTGGGAGGACGTTTTTGAAGATAGTCCGATCACCCCACCTCAAGCTCAGCCTAAGGGCACTAAAAAGCTCCCCCGGCACAAACTTCGATCTTATACATGCTGTATTGGTAAACAAAGGCGTACAACTAATCCGTACATTTGCAACCCAATAATTTCAAGAGTTTCAACCACCGAAGACCTGGAGACCTTCAGGAATACAGTTTCCAACTCAAAGCCATTTTGCGCTTCGATATTCGCTCCCACGACCGGGTCCGACGAACATCCTAAGGTTTTATCTCCTGAGCTAGAAAAATTGGAATCTGATTCATCCTCTTCTTCAAGTCTCCCGATAGAATGCCCCACAAAAAAAGTCTCATTCGCTACTCGGAAAACTATTTTAATATATGTCTGCATATCCCTACCTTGCCTATTAAGAGAATCTTTATTAACATATCTCGAAGAGCAACCACAAAAATAAAAAACGACCCCTTAGTCCCCAGCCAGACCAGACCTACCCTGAGACCCAGACGAATCAGCTAGGATATATTGAGGCCTTAGATTGTACCAAAGATCATTTCATTTCTACATGATGAATTACTCTTGGCTATCGTTAGTAAAGATGGACTGTAATTTTTGCCTCTTACTCTGGTACCTTGTTCATATTTTTATATTCAGCACACTGATTTCTTTCTTTCTTCCTCTCTTTTCCGTTGGGGTTTTGCTCTTATGGGGTTAGGGGCTATGGAAAACTACAACTGAGAAATGATGTAAGTAATGTAGATCCCCGTCTACTGATCACATGGGTGTTAGGATATGCATGTAATTCTTAGGAAAACAAAATAATGGCTTTAAACCACTAAAAAAAAGGATCTAGATAGGTCAGAATGTTTATTTTACTTGTAAATGATATGTGCAAACATTCTTGGCACTGTGCCCTTACGCTGACGTGTCGAGGTGGTACCTGTTAGGAGTAACCACTGGTAAAGAGCACATGTATAGTACCTACATACAAGGATCCAAACTTGCCATAGGTCACAGGGTCTGAGTACACTCCTGACTTGCGAGATGCGATGAACCTTCACAGTGAATTATAGCTAAGCTCCCGGGCCCGCCAACCGAGGGGGAATTAATAGGTGGCTCCACGGTGGTGAACTAGCATGGCCTCCGGCACACGTAGGTTTAGAGTATATTCTAGAGGGGGGACTGGGGATCGTCGCGGGCATTGACCATGTAGCCCAAGCTCAACACTATATGTACTCAACTCCGGATGAGACAAAAAGCACGTCGTCCATCCCGTTTCAAACGGGGGGAAACGTTGATCATAACGGGATGGCGCGAACTGAAACATACGAAAAAAAGCTTGGTATCGGTTTCCCCACTCTTTACATTACATGCTGCATATTTTTCATGTGAATATTCATTAGCCTTAACTTCGATAGCAAAGATACATATTTATCGTAACACAAGGTATGAGAATAGCTAGAAAAACAACGTCTTTTTAGGGATCGTAAGGTAAGATGCTAGGGGATGAGATGAGGGGAGAAAAAGGAATGCATAGAAAAAAAAAGAATACACGGGGTAGCAAACAAAAATAAAACTCCACTCCAGAAAAAGCGTTAATACTCCACTCCCCCTCCCAATGCTGATATAAGTGTCGCCCATGCGATTTCCAGCCCATAAAAGAAAAGACCATTCGTAACCATTAACTCCGGCCTCCCATAAAGAATTTTTGCCACCCTCTACCACTTCCCCTTCCCAGATCCAACCCCGAGATGTACTCCCTAGTCAAACAAAGCAAAAAAGATAGGAAATAAATAAATAAAAACATCTCAAAGAGCTTCCGTTACTCTTAGTATCCCCTTCCACTATCCATTTGCTGTAGTTGCTGCAAGTAGACCCTCAACCGTGCATTTCCTTTCTTAAGGTCATCCAAGTAGTTTGCAGCGTGTATAAGCACAGCACTTTTGCTATAGCCTCCAGAATTCAGTTCTGGGACCATAGAACACAACTCCTCGAAGCCCTGACGAATTAGGTTTCGTCGCTTTTGCTCACTGTGAATGTGGTTTTCTCTCTTTTGTGCCTCTGACAAATTGTCTCTTTTAGCTCCAGCAGCCTTCTTCTTTGCTGCTCTTGCGGCTGCATCCGATTTCCGAGGTCGCGCCTTGCGAGACTTTGATGACATATAATCGTCCATACCGTCCACACGCCTTTTCATAGTGCCACCAGCACTCATAGTGGAGGGGGATGGTGTGTTGTCATCACCATCCCGATAATACGGTGTACTATCATCATCCTCTTCGGTATCTTCTCCAGTCCGCTCATATTTGATTTCGGTCGGGGAATTTACGGCAGTAGTTACTGCCGAGTCGTTTTTAGGAAAGGCAGTATAAATTTTTGAGCGGATTTCGATATCCTTGTCAAGTTGCACAGCAGGTGGGGGCGGATGATAACCTGTAGGTGCGAAGTTGGTGTCGGTGCCGAAGTTAAGGAGGCTATGAGTAGTTAATTGCGGCGAGTGTTCATGCTGTCGTTGGAGAATCTCGTGGTTGTTGCTGAAAGGATTGATATCGATCTGAGGAGGAGCCATGGATGTTGCAGAGGACACGGAATTGTTACCAAGGTATCCATCGATATTGGTATTCATATAACCATGGTGGGGAGAAAGATCAGATGTTTGATAGTTGTTTGGGGGCATATCAGGCCAGTACGAAGAGTCGCCGGGGATTTCCCCCGAGAATAGATGCGAAGGATCTACTGAAGGGACTGCGGTATTGCTGAAGCCGTCGATCCAGTTGTCAAATTCCGTTTTCTCGTGGGTGTCGAGCAGTGGTTGTCCAACCGGGGCGGGAGGGGATGGCACACTGAATGTTGCCGTAAATCCATCTAGGAAGCAACGTCAGCACGAGTGTCACGGCTAAAGGTTCACAAAAAGACACGGCGGTAATACTCACAGAAGTCCGTGTATGGTTGGTGGTGAGAGGAAGTCATGCCGTCGTAATACTTGCTTTTGAACTTCACTGGATCGTGATTGTATTGCGGAGTGTTGAGCATTTGGGAGGATTTCGGGGACAGGTGGAGGGTAAACGAAGATGAGGCAGCGCGTTGGCGTACTAGCGGGCAACAGGGTGTGGGAATTATCCTCCTTTTTCTCCACAATGTGGGGAGGAAGAGGGTGGGGCGGATCGGTGTGTGTGTATTTGTGCAAGTGTGTGTGCCGCAGCGTTGAGACAACCACACTACAGTCTACAGAGATAGAATACCAATGCAGGAATTGGGGGTTGGGGGTTTTCCTGTGGGAACGATGTAAATGGTTGCTATGGGGGTATGGTCTCGGTGGCCGGTGTGCGAGGTGCGTCTCTTGCCTCACTTACTATCGCGTCGTGAACCTAGGGCTTGATCTTGCCCAACTTGGCTATACGCGATTAAGAAAGGCGTGCTTTTCTGTTCTCTTCCCTTTGTCTCTTCTCTATAGAGCTCCTTTTTTTATCTTGTTCCTCAGTACCTTTCTCTCTTTCCTCTGATCTTGTGAGCAATGACGTCCACCGTACTTTAGTGGTGGAGCTGTAGAAATGACAAGTCGGTGGAGGGTCCCGGACAGATGGATAGCTGCAGCAAAAGTGATCAACGATGAGTGGCTGGATGGTCGCCTGATAAACAAAATCCCGTTGGGTCGGTATTGACGATTTGATGCCACCGAGTCCGAGTTTGACTGCTTTTACTTTTGTACTGAACTGTCTTGCGTGCCGGATCTATTTGATCGCTCTTTTACCCACCTATTGCGGGAAACTAGCCCTTTTTGACCTGTTTGGACTCTTCTGCTTCTCGTTCCTCTGGGGGCACCTTGTTTCGTTGTCTACATGGAAACGTGCGGTTATGTGTGCCTGAGAATGACGGTGGAGGGGTTAAGAAACGGGGGGGCCAAGGGACAAAGCACTGTTTCCGCTTGGTCGCCGTTTTGGTGCTGGCAGTGGCAGGTGCTCATCCTTGTCTTTGATATGAGCCTTCACGTGCGTTGTGTAACTATCTCTGCCTGGGTTCGTCCCTCGGGTTCCTCCCCTTTATTTCTGTTCATAGTACTTGGCTAAGTATGCAACTTTTACCCTCTTTGTAAGTATCTGTACTTACCTACTGGCTTTCCTCGAATTATCTATCGTCCTCGCAGATTCTTCTGCAGGTGGTGTGTATGCTCATCTCGATACGAGCCAGGAGCAAGCCCCTTTGGCCAGCCACTGTTTCCCCTCACTTTCTCGGTACCTGACTGCCCGCCAACATATGCGCATAACAAAGTATGTAATCGTGCAGGGTGTGTGGCGGGTCTGTACTATGTTCACTCACCTTTGGTTGTTTCCCGTTTATCTGCTGGGCGGTGATGGGTACCCGGTAGCGTTGAGTACAACGAAAGTATCTAGAATCCTAGGAGATGCATAGACGCCCGGATCGTGCCTGTTAATTGACAGATAAACCCTCTTTCTAATTTACCATAGTTTGGGTTGTTTCATATCTTTCGAAAATCCTTCGATAGTGCTTCTTCGCATTTCTAAACTCCTCTGTCGTTGCTCTATGCCCTGGAGATATTTATAGGGTAAATTTTTCTAGACAGGCGAACCAACGGATAGTAATTCTATCTTTTCAGTGTCACAAAGTCTTTAGTAATTAGCCAAAACAAGCCGCTCGTTATGGGATTGAAATTGTAGAGGATAAATAAGGGTTGTTGATAGAGGTGTGCTGATCAAAATCGTTATTGCAACCCTATTTCGACACCAACGTAGTGGCCCCTGTCTGCCATGCAACACAAGCGCCGCCGTCGCTAGCTATGTAGCTAGACTCCGCTCCAAGCTTGCTTCACCTTCTTCCCTTTCTTGGACCACTTCGCGGCCTCTCTCTGCCCCTCCTCTTCGCGGCCGTTTCAAGCCCCCATGCAGCCGCCAACTTAAGCAGTGTTTACCAATTATTAAACCTTCGCTCTCTATTAGTTACTACGTGCCGTTTTAAAACTTCGCCCATCAATATCATTATCACAAGCTACCGCGGCGATTGTGTAACTGGGCAGTCGAAAAAATAGAATAACAAGATCAGTTCCTGCAATGTTCTACTGAAGAATTACAAGCTTTCTACAACGAAAAATGGGTGTGCCTGTCTATCCCCAGGAATTGAAGCATCTTGATTGCAGCTTTCTTCGCCCGTTAGTACCCTATTATCCCTGTTCCTTTCTGCACCACCGGTATGAATTAGACGCCGTTGCTGATCCTACCGGCTCTTCGATCACACCCACTAGATTTCTACGAGCATACGGCCTTGGGTTCTTGTCTTATCTAAGCCCTCGCCTATTTAGTCTCCTGCTGTCCAAGGCGAAGCGGAAGCGCAGTAACAAGAGCCGTGACGTTTCACCTGTGGTTAGTAGAAGCACTTCCTTGCTGCCTCCCTTCTGCATGATGAAGCCCGGCAATTTAAAGTGACCATGGACTAATACCACGTTTTCATCGTGGCTTTGTTGCAGGGGTTGCAGGTTCTGGAAATATTTAGGAAATCTTTTGAGCTACACCGGTTCCCTGCGTTCTGCGGTGTCACAATCGGTGGATGGCACGTTTTACAGCCGTTGTTTGACAAATTACTAGGGCTTACCAGCCATGGACCCGAGTCACTGGGCGTAAGGGGACTCAGCAATTGCCACCGGAGTAGGATTGCAACCTTTTTAGCATCCTCTACATCGGCTGCTGGAGCTATACAACTGTTGAATAGTTGTAAAAAGACGGATGGGGCAGGAAGGACATTAGACCTAACTTTTTTTGCTGTTGTCAAAGCCCTTGATGTAATAGTTGGGGAAATATGGGCTAGAAGAAGGGCCCGTAGAGTTAGCTCTGGCAAGTTTACAAAATTTGAAGCTAAAATAGGTAACGCTGCAGATGCAGTTGTATTTGCTATGAGTGCTGCAGTCATCATGTTTTCATGGTTTTATTTACCAGATAGGCTTCCTACGTAAGTCATAGGACCTCTCTCCCACTTTGGGTTACCGCTTTTTAGTAAACCGAGACTAGATTACCCTGTGCTAACATATATATTATTGAAGGTCATATAACAAATGGATTACCGAAATAGCAGATGCCGATAGTCGTTTGTTAGAAACGCTGCGCCGGATAAGATCTGGAGTCTTTATCTACGGTAAAGATACGGGGCAAGCGCCACTACTACAATCCATGTGCGAGGATTTAGGTCTCCCAAAGGTGTGGGGGGACCCGGCATTGACGAAACCCGTACCTTGCCAGGTATGTAAAGATAAACCCCACGCAACTCGTTTTACCCATACGGAACCTGGCTTCTAACCAAAAATTTCAATATATAGATAGTTCATGGGGGCTATTCCCCGAGCTGTGAAGCGCACGCCATCTATAGGTTTTGGAATGCATGGAAGGCGGGATTTGCAATGTATCTGGGATTAAATTTTCTCGTCAGGATACGAAAGCCCAGTGTCAAAGCATTTTTGAGGGTTATTGCAGACTCTGCTAAATCAGCTGCATTCCTTGGGACTTTTGTCGGTAGCTTTTGGTACGCTATCTGCTTAACGCGGACTAGACTGGGGCCTTATATTCTTCCATGGATTGATCAAATACACCTTGACAATTATTGTGTGAGAGTAGGAAGTTTAGCCTGCGGATGGAGTATTTTAATCGAACCTGTCAACCGTCGGACAGAGATTGCTGTTTTTATGGCTCCGAAAGCGCTTGCGACTTTGTTTCCTCGTAAATATGGTAGAGAAGTAGGTGTACCCCCCCTTGAATTCCCCGGGTTACATTAGTTAACAATAATGGTACTATGCAGTATATTTGGATTGAGACGTTGGTATTTGCCCTAAGCAGTGGAGTGGTTTATACCACTCTGAAAGAAAACCCAGAGAGGGTTAGAGGTGTTTTTGGGAAGTTGTTACGGAGAGTGGTGGCATAGTAATAGGCATGATACATTTGTAGATTAGATATAGCCATTAGCACACATGTTTTTTTGATTAATTTCTTAATTTATAGTCTTCAATAGGGCTAGGAGATGAATTTATTTCTATTCTAGGTTGGTTGTGTTTAAATAGTACCACTAGCCACATCATCACATTGGTCAATGCGTGGCGCAACATGTCTTAGCTTATTCGTGTCCCACAACCTGTCCTCAGCGACACTGCTCGAAAAAGAGAACACCTAGACACCCCCACCATCATCGCTTCTGCCACTTCGCTGGGCACTTTTTTTTCACAACTCTACCAACATCCCGCTAGTCAATCGATAATATTATACTTTACGTCATACCTCTACCTGGCTCGCTGGCAAGATCACAGAAACGTTAAAGCTCTGTCCACGAATCCACGAAACCGCGAGAAAGGGGGCATCTAAAAGATGGCCAGAATACGAGATATCCAAAGGACAGCCGCATTTGCCTGGTCCCCCGAAGCTGCACCCTTCATTGCTACCGGTACCCAGGCCGGGGCTGTTTCTGCCGACTTTTCAGATAACACAGTCTTAGAGCTGTGGGATCTTGATTTGGAAAATGCCCAAGGTGGGGGTGAACTTTCACCAGTAGCGTCTATCAATACAGATAGCAAGTATGGGTCCACTCTGAAGCCTTTAAGGCCATTCCCGGGGGTGGGATGTATTAGGGAGCATATGGCTAATCGTAAAGTTAAGGTTCTACGATATTGCTTGGGGGAGAGTATCAGACGAGAAGCCTCGAGGAATCATTGCTGGTGCCCTAGAGAATGGGTCCTTGGACCTATGGAGTGCCGATGCACTGCTGAATCATAGCGAGTATGTTATCTGGTGTCTCGCTGAAGGACTGTTCACTAATTATAACGTTTAGTGATCCCCTAATCTCACGGACGACTAAGCATACTGGGGCTATCAAGGCTCTCCAATTCAACCCCTTTAAGTCTGAGCTTCTTGCTACCGCTGGCGCGAAGGGAGAGGTAGATATCCCAATTGCATACTCCTAAAAAGATTAGGCGCTGATTAGCTTGATAGCTCTACGTCTGGGACCTCAACAATACAGAAAATCCCTTCATGCTAGGTAATAGAGCTGCCAGAGCTGATGACTTTGATTGTTTGGATTGGAATAAGAAAGTTCCACACATCCTCGTTACTGGAGGAGGCGGGGGTTTCCTTACAGTGTGGGACGTGAAAACGAAAAAGGAGTCACTCACATTGAACAAATTCAACCGGAAGGCAGTTAGCTCAGTTGCATGGCATCCTGAGACACAAACAAAATTGATTACCGCCATACTGGATGATACGAATCCTGTTATTCAGCTATGGGACCTGAGGAATTCAAATGCTCCGGAAAGGGTTTGTAACAAAAAACCTGGGCAACAACAATATATGAGCTGACTGAGTACTATAGACTCTTACTGGGCATCAAGCCGGCGTTTTGTCACTTTCGTGGTGTAAACAAGATACGGACTTGCTTCTCTCTTGCGGTAAGGACAATAGAACGATTTGTTGGAACCCGCAGACCGGGGAAATGCTTGGCGAATTCCCTACTGTCACCAACTGGACCTTTAAGACACAATGGAACCCTCGGAACCCAGGTCTTTCAGCTACTGCCTCTTATGACGGGAAGATTGTTATTCAGACTCTTCAGAATACAAATCCGAGTGCTTCCCCGGAGGTGCCAGGTTCCGCCGGAGATGCCGATGATTTCTTTAGCCGGGCAAGCAATGCCCAAACATCATCATTTACTCTCAAGCAGCCGCCTAACTGGCTTCGTGTACCTGTGGGCGCATCATTTGGATTTGGCGGCAAGCTGATTAGTTTCAGCGTTTCAGAAGCCCAACCAGGACAAACACCCCGCTCCATTGTCAAGATCTCAAAATTTGCGGTTGATTCTGGTGTCAATACCGCAACAGAAAGTTTTGAAAAGGCTTTGAAGGAGGGTAATCTCGAAAATATTTGTGGTCAAAGGGCAGAGGACTCAAAGACGGACTACGAGAAAGCAGATTGGGATATTTTGGGAGTGCTTTTCAAGAAGAATCCTAGGGTAAAGTTGATTGAGTATCTCGGTTTTAACGAGGATCAAATAGCAGAATTGAGAAGCGAACCAGAAGCTAAAGAGGCTAATGGGGAAGGAGCAGAGCACGAGATCTCAGGGACTACAGAATCTCAGGATAAACGATTGTCCTCATTCTTTGCTGATACTGGGGCCGATTCGGAAAACTTCTTGGCCGATCTTTCCTCCATTCAGTCAACGCATGGCGCTAAGACAAACAATCCCTTCCAGATATTCACCGGCGAAGAGTCTGAAGCGGACAAAAAGATTACTCATGCAGTCGTTCTAGGCCAGTTTGATAGTGCAGTGGATATTTGTCTGAGTGAGAATCGTATCTCGGATGCTTTCATGCTTGCTATTTGTGGAGGCGATAAGTGCATTGAAAAAGTGAAGACAGCCTACTTTAAGGTTAAGGGGCCAAATTACCTTCGTGTTCTGGCATCTATCGTTGGTAAGAACCTGTGGGATGTTGTGCACAATGCGGATCTAGCAAATTGGAAGGAAGTTATGGTTTCGCTTTGCACCTTTGCGGATGACAAAGATTTTACAGATCTTTGTGAAGCTTTGGGAGATCGTCTTGAAGATGAGTTGAGACAAGGGCAAGGCGACAAGGAGGCTAGGAAGAATGCAGCTTTCTGTTATCTGGCAGGTTCAAAGTTGGAAAAGGTTGTCGGCATTTGGATCGAAGAGTATCAAGAAAGTGAAAAAGCTGGTTTACAGGAAACCGAAGGAGATTCTACGTTCTCGGTACATGCCCGCTCTCTCCAGGGCTTCATTGAGAAAGTTACCGTTTTCAGAGAAGCAGTAAAGTTTGTGGATGAAGAAAAGGCCCTTTCTACGAACTGGAAGCTGCAGCCGCTTTACGAGAAGTATTGCGAGTATGCAGACATAGTTGCTTCACACGGACAATTGGATGTTGCGGGTAGATATCTTGACCTGCTTCCTGTTGATTATCCTGCAGCTACGGTAGCAAGAAATCGTGTGAAGGAAGCTTCTGGGAAGGCCTCGACTACAGCTGCTACACTCCCAGTCCTAGGAGGCAAGCCGCAGCAACAACCTACCACCAACACATTCAGTCAGCAGCGCGCAGCGACTAAATCCCCATATCAACCTACTCAGCCACCACAAACAGCTCCTGTATCTAATCCTTACCAGCCCCAGGCTCCTACTCAGCCTTTGAACCCATACACTCCTGCTGGTGCAGCACCATACAACCCGTACACCCCAAATGCGCCCACCACTACCCAAAATTATAACCCCCAGGTATCAAACCAAGCATATAATAAGCCAAATATGTACCAGCCAACCCAACCACCACAATCTACTGGGCCCTATGGTGGTAGTGGTGGATACCAGCAGTACGGCCAGTCTCAAACATTCCATCCTCCGCAACAGAGACCTCCTCCAAGTTCAATCCCTCCCCCATCTAGGGCTACCAAGGATGTCGGCAATTGGAACGATACTCCTGAAGTTGTCAAGATTCCTCCTCGTCGCACGCCATCCACGACACCAGGTCCAGTGACTTCCCCATTCCCCAATGCTCCTGGTGTGCAGCCTTCGCCACCGATGTCAAGCGGACCTTTTGGTGGGCCTCCAGCTCGAGTTCCTACGGCTCCTCCACCGCCAAGGGGTGCTCTACCCCCACAGCGTATCTCATCACCTGCCCAGAACTCTAGGTCTCAATCTCCAGCCCTGCAGCACCAACAGCCTGGGCCATATGGTCCACCAGCTAATCAGAACTTCCCCCCACCTACTGGATATCCTGCTTCTGCGCCGCCACCCCCAGCCGGAAGATATGCCCCTACTCCAACAGCACCAGGGTCTGTCCCACCCGGACGACAAAATGCAGCTCTTCCACCACCACCCCAAGGTGCTGCTGTTAGTAGGAGCGTAGGAGCTTCGCAAGGGCCTCAGTATGCCCCTCCTCCAACTACCTTTGGGCATATACCTCCGTCCTCCCAATATGCTCCTACGCCCCAACAGACTCCTAGTATATATGGCCCTCCTCCTGGTAGTCAACCCCAACAGACCCCTAGTATATATGGCCCTCCTGGTAGTCAGCCCCAGCATGGCCAATATGGCCCTCCTGCAAATATCCAGCCTCTATCACAGTCTCACCCCCCTGCACAACAGGCGGAGATTGCACCACCCCCAAAACCACAGACGCCAGTGCCATCTAAATATCGTAAGTTGAGGATTCTTTTAAAATTGACTTAGAGTGCTAACCCTGTGATAGCCGCTGGTGACCGGTCGCATATTCCTTCGCAATATATGCCTATATATGAGCTATTGACTGCAGACTTAGAGAGAGTGAAGCAACGTGCACCCCCGGCATTCTCCAAACCAGTTAAAGATACCGAAAAGCGCTTGAATATTCTTTTTGACCATATCAACAACGAAGAATTGCTTTCTCCAGAGGCCCTAGAATCCATGCTGACACTTTCAAGAGGTTCCCCTCCCCTCCAAACTCCTTAACCCAATTACCCCTAGCTAACACTTTCGCGCAGCTCTATTGAGCAGAGATTACGCGACCGCACTCTCCATCCAAGTTGATCTGTTCACAAACCGGACTGCAGAGTGCAACGTATGGATGACGGGTGTGAAGAGATTGATAGACATGAGCAGAGTAACTCCTGAGTAGGCTTCCCGCTTATGGAATACCTAGATATTGTTTTTGTTTGTGATCGATAGAGCATATGCGATGCGGAATGGCCGGGGGAGGCTTGTTTTATTTTTCTTGTAGCTGGCTTATTCCGAAAAAAAAAGCGAGGGATGTCGATTTGATTTTGTCCTGTTCTTTCTTGGACGCATGTGTAAGCCCTGAATAGCTTGACTTCATGTAATAATAGAAAACTGAACCTCCATGGTATTTGAACACATAGAATCATTTGTGGCAGATAAAGTGCCCGAGTGAATGTGGCTTGTTGTCGCGTGCTCCTGCATGTTCCGGCTGCTGAACCGAGAAGCAGGGAATCCAAGGTAACCTAAAATATATTGAGGCTACATGTACTTTACCATACAGCTGGAAAAAACACCAAGGCCCCTTTCCTAGATCCCCGTGTCCCGACAACTGCTAGCTAACAAAACGCCTAACAAAGTGCTATACACAATACACCTTATCGCATTTGCAAGTACTAAGCCGTAGTACGTCACGACTTTATTCAACTTCTCACAGAGCTTCTACCTTTTGGAGGGGTTCCGCAGTATGGCTTCTCCGCTGACTCTCGACCCGCGCCCGAGCTTTCAACCGAAAATCGTATCACTCTACAAAGGCTTGTTTAAAGTATGGGCTACTTCGGGATAATACTACTTCATGAAGAGTAACTTCAGGGTAGAGGGCTAACAAGTGGGGATTTTAGGAGGACGATACAGAATACGATGAAGAGAAGTCAGAAGGGTTCTGGACAGAGTTCTTCTTGCTCAAATGTCATGCTCCAGGTCTGAGGTCTATACTCGAGCCCTTGTCGCCAGATGACTTGCTGCATCTGCAGGTATGAGGCTCCGGGAGAGGGGAAGGTTAGTGGTGCGAAATGAAGCTGATGGGTGTTAGCCACAAACAAGGCAATTGTTCTACCGCGCCGTCAATTGCGTCAAAGCTGGCACCAGCCCTTCGGATGAGATTGCGTTAGACGTGAGGATACTTTCCAGCGCCCCGGACACTTCTCGTTTTTGGGGTTTATTTTAGGTTTCAGAACTGGGACTGATTTTGCGGACTGGTGGTTATAGACGTTAAACATCTTCCTACGAGAGGTGCTGTCGAAACGATACACAAACCTCAGTTCAGATATTATTTCTTTATTGACCGGGTTGGATAACGTTGATTCAATATTTACAGATTTTGTCGCTTCTCTAGATACGTATATTAGGAGTGGACGTAATGGTGCGACGCTTTGTGACATTTGATATTTATGAGATAGAACGGTCTAACGAGATGCAATTATAGTGGAAGCACGGCGGAAAGCTATACAAGTAGCACTGTGCATAGCTTGTGGGGCTTTCCATACTGGACTGCTGTCGTACTTTACACACCGGGATTTATTCCCAGCCCTTATGAAGGTATACAAAATCTTCATTAATAGAGAAATAGCAGAGGCTCATGAATATAGTTTATAAACGACCCTGAAACAGCTGGGCTTTGTTATGAGCCCTTTGTGTTACTAGGAACCCTGGCCAACTGTAGGTCCAAGCTTGTGGCTTGCGTTGTTGGTAAGGTATCTAATATTTGGCAGATAATAAATTTGAGTTTCAAAACCCGTATCAGCTACGACTAGATGACTTTGTCAACGAACCAACAATAAAAAGAATTGTGGCAGAGATAGGAAGCACATGTGTTCGAACACGAGCAGATTATGTTTCAATCCACGATGATTTGCCAGAAGGCTGGTCATTAAATAATGTGTTGACATATGTCGGCCTGACGATTTTGTCCGGAGCTGGCCCGAAGAGTCGATCAACATCGCCTATACCAACACCCAGCCCAGATGCACCTAAACTATCATTTAACTCTTTGTATGTTCCTACGTGTTTTTAAAAAATTTCTTGACTATGCTAATTTAGAATAATAGGCCAGCTCCGAGGGCTGCACTCCTACTAGCGACATATGATTTTGTTAATGCGAATAAATTATTTGCACATAACCTTGTGAATTACCAAGACCCTGATCCTAAAGGTAAATAACTAGCTCCCCTGTATACCTGGCTGTGTTACTCAATCTGAGAGAATCACAGGCGAATCACCCATATGTGCATATATATCTCTCACATCTTACCTTCTCCATCATGCACATCGTTCACCCCGGTCCTCGCTTTATGCTCGCCTAAACCTTCTTGTTCTCCGTATACTGTTGGAAGACCAAGCATTGTGTAAGCGATTGACGAGTGACGAAACAAAAGCGTTTGTGCGACTATGCCGCCAGAAACAACCTCACTTACCCGTAGTACGTACGAAGAGGCCACTATTAACAGCGATGATTGACGTAGTTGTAGATGGTATCAATCATAACTTGAGGAAAAAATTAGATATTGATCTTTATAGGTACTACACATTATCCCCTAAAACATTACTTGTTTACACATATGATAAAGATACTAAAGACAAAATCTACAAATAGTGCCTGTGTTGCAGTCTTGGTGCGGTCTATTTCGTTTCTCATCCGGAGCAGAACTCGTTTGGGTAGGTTACTCAAACTCGAAAAATAAAACAACTTCTCATACATGCCTGTACGCTAACCTGGCATTAAGCGTATCACTGGTCGGAGCTCTGGCGGTGCATTCTTTCCCTGATCCGATTTCTCTCATCATATGCAGCGGACCTGAAGGATTTGCCTGGGATCCTTAAGTTTATTGATGACCTTGTAAACCTTATCGCGCTGGCCCTTTCAGCCGGCGATGCGTTCCTACCGGGCGCTGCCGAGTATGACGATCTGTTCTACAAGCTTGTCGAGGCTGGCGACGTCCTTGTAAAGTTTCGAGATAGCTGTATGTTTCACCCTTGTTTCAACCAATCACTACGGTGTTCTCCATGTGAACACGAGAATTAAATCTAAGCTACTTTGGTGTGCTAATCCTTTCAATTTTTGTTCCTTTTTATAGATGACCTCCAAAACCGCAATTCCAATTCTATATCGACGCTCATATCAGTATCTGAACATTACTACCAGTTGATATCTGAGAATCAGAGTAGAACAAAGTCAAAGAACCTTTCTCCACAACAAGTCAGTGAGGTTATAAAATCTGGATATGAAACGCTTGCAATCGACAGTAAGGACGGACTGGATAGTTGGGAGCGTTATCGTGAGACCGATGAGCGCGCGTTCTTGAAGAAGGCAGCCCGGGTGGCTGTTGGTGATGTTAGAGAACTTATGGGGGCAGAGCTGGAGGCGTTTGTCTAGTCTTGTTTGGGGGGGGTGTTTAAAAAAAAGAGGTAATGGCTTGGTTCACTGGAATAAATATGTAAACGGGCAATCATATGAAGGATAATTGGGGAGATGGCTCATCCAGTAATGGTAGTTAGAGAGGCTAGGTAATAGAGTAGCGGGCTACCAATGAGAAATAAAATATTCCTTTTAAATTGTTCACATCCCACCTGTACATAGGAAAAAATAACAAAAGTAACCCTATCCCCAATAACCAGATCCCTACAAAAGAATGACAAAAAAATAGAATAAATAACAACGCCGAGATGCTAAAAGAGTGGACTTGTGATAATGTCTAGAATCACGAGCTGGAACATAACCGTAAACCAAACATATATACAAGAAAACGCCCTGAAAAATCCATCAAAGTCTCCCGCCCTATTTTTCTAAAGGGCTAAACGAGCCTACGCCTAGTGAAAGCAAAGACTCTGGTCATCATATATGTTCGCTTATATTCGTGGAGTTTTTAGGTCTACATCCGCATAATCCGGTGAGAAATTTTTCTCAGCCACCCCAGGACTCCCCAGCGGCGTAGTCCTTGAGGATACAAATGTCATCGGTTTTGGAGGGGACTTTGACCGCCGTTGGCCCAACCCACCCGGTGAAGCTGTGCGACTTTCGTAGGGCGTGTCGGTGGAATTTGAATCTGACCGGAACGATATATATTCTTCATCCTTCTTCCCATAATGAACTTTTCCACGGAGTTCAGCCCATAGCCGTCGAATCTGTCTTCGTGATTCGCGGGTTGTTCCGAACACTACTAGCATGAGATAGCCGGTGGAACCACTAGCAAGGTAGAATGCCCAATCTGTTATTTGTTCGTTAGATGTCCAGCCGAGATGGGGTCGTTCGGCATCTGGTTGCTTGCGTCTCCAGACACTCTGGGCATAGGTGAGCTGGGATAGGAAGAATGATGCTTGGAGTCCACTATTTTTATTACTGTTAGAAATACTATCATAGTACAAGAAGTGTGCCAGTACCTACCCAATGATTGCAAATCCGGCAAGAAAGCGTAGGAGAATGTAACGGTCCTCACTATCAGAGCCTGAACCAGAGGAGCCAACTGAATTGGAGGTTGTGGGTCTACGTGTAGGTTGTCGATGGCCATTGTCATAACCGCGCCAGCTTCTAACCTTGTGAGCCCAGTTTGAACTCCACATGACGAGCAAACATCTAAATAGAATAAGGGCCATGAAAACACAGCCTGAAGTGAGAGTAACGACCACTATAATAAGACGTATATTAGTATATAAACATATTGTAGCTACAGATACTGGGCATTATAACTTACTAGTAAAATTTCCAAAGATCAAATGAAGTGTAGGAATATTTGTTACCGGTTCCAGATTTGTAAAAACCACCTGGAAAATTGGAAGAATAAAACAAAAATATTTTGAGCCAGCCACGAACTTCTCGCTCTTTAGTACTCGATTCTGTATCTCCCAAACCGACACAAAGAGCATCAAGCTCCAGAAAAAGAAGAGTAAGCTCTCGACATTGAAGAAGTAGGTTCCTAGGTAGCTGCAGGTAAGTTTTTATTTTCTAAAGTACTAATCCAAGTGACATACTCATGTTAAAAATAATTTTGATTGCTACGTTCGGCGACGTCTGGTATACCACTGAAGCATCGGGATTTCTCCACTGACTGAGGTTTACTTCATAGGTTTGGACCTGTAGCGATGGCCACATTGCAATAGAAAAAGACTCTTGTGTTACAGTGAGCATGTTCTGTAGAAATATTGATAGAGACATTAGGGAAACATCTATAAGACATATTCAGTAACTAATATCGTCTAATACAACAGAGACGAGAACTTACAGACGACCTGTTTTCCATTCAGCCGGAAGAGTAAATGTGTAAACCCAGCCGCAACTACACTCCCGCATGTATATATGATGATGAAGCTGGCAAAGGCAACAGCCTCGGGATAAAGGTCTACTGACGGTATCATTGAGTCCGACATTGCTGCAAATCACGACAAACGAGCCAAGACAAAGAACGAAGAAGAAAAAAGAGTGACTGGTGCAATACTCTTCTCCGAAGAGTATGCACTGGACAAACGAGCAGGAAACGAATGTAATGGAATCGGCCTGCCGAGTTATCGTAGCTTCAAGCACGACGGTGAAAAGAGTGATTAGAGTTGACGATATTAGACGCACATCAATCAAGATGGCAGGTTAGTTGGGGGATACGAAGCAAAAGAGGAGATAGAAACTAGTGTGGGCAGTTCCATTCATTTTATTCAAAATCCTGACGTGTATTGTTAGAATATATCGCCGGCTCCGGTCGCTCGCCGAAGCCATAGATGTGGCTTGTTAGCCCGACATGGAGAATTGTTTCGGGTCCAAGACAGGCGAGCATGGAAGGATGTTTCCAGCCCAGCTTTGCTCTGACAACGTGGGTGAGCCCTTGCTCCGGTATCGATACCCACCCATTAACATTGGGGCTTTGGTCATGGTCCCCGGCGGACCCTTCGCCGACGGAGAGTGTGGTAGCAAAAAAGCTCCAAAGAGGCACAGGGTGGAACATTCCGAGATCTTTCAGGAAGCTCCACTGCCGTTTTCTTTGGGTGCTGTTCCAATTAGCGCTTGCTCAACCATTAGTTTGGTAACCTTGAGTGAAATCATGAACCCTCAGCTTCAATCGGGAAGGTTAGTAGGGCTGATTAGGAACCCTCCGATAAGCAAAAAGAACCGCCATCCCAACCATTGAACTTCGCAACGCAAAGAATATTTCATAGAAGCGCCTACCCCTAGAGCTAGTGCTTCACCACTTTGTCAAATTAATTAGCGGAATATAAGTATTTCTTCCCCCTTACAAACCACTGTGACCTTAACTAGAGATCTATACTAGGATTTAAGCAAATCGTATATAGATCTATATATATCTCAACGAAATCTCTCAATAGACCTCATTACCTAAAGGGAAGCTCTATTTGGAACAATTTTCGTTTTGCAGGCTACCTCTCGCATAATCTATGTTCTCAGGGTAAGAATACGAAATTGTGGTGGTGGTGATGTGAGTCTTGCGGTGTGTAAGAACCAGTAATCATCCTCCCGGTAAAGGAAACTCCCTAGCCACACTCAAGTATCTTAGCACCCACTGAACACACTCTTGAAGGTTTTTCTCTCCTGAAAAGTTAAAAAGGGGGGGTACTCTCGCACTATGGTGAAACTATTCTCCATTAAGTTCTATTGTCTCCTAGATTTGAAGGATTCAGCAGCACCAACCCCAGGACGAGAATACCCATGGAAACTAGGACCCTGAAACATTTGTATCCAAAAATTTCACTGTATTTTCCTCATGAACCTTGGAAGAATATGGACCCGAACCAAAGGATATGCTACAATACGCTTTATTACCTATAGTACGGATGTTAAAGCAAAGAATAATTTCTAAAACCAGAGGAAATAACTATCAGAAGAAAACTACACTTCACGCAATCAGTTACACAAGAACCCCTAGAATAGGGACAGCTTTCAGCGATCAATTAATGAGTCAATCTAGAATACTACAAGATCTCGCTAGGTTTAAACCGGGTTCCTCAACAGATATTTCTTTCGCCTTATGTACGGTTAAATACTCGTGGCAATATGCCTTACAGCGTACAACAGGAAGACATACACTAGCTTTTATGGCCACGTTTTACCCTCATGGAAGAAGTTCCTTAAACCTACGGTAGTACACCGCACCAACATCGACCGTATATGTAACCTCCTAAAACCGGCTAATGGCAGACCTACTTTTCCCATCAAATTGATATCTTACTGTGTTTATTCACTTAATAGTACTCGCCTATATAGCATAATGAGAAGGAGACCAAACTGGAAGATTAAGGGTTGAAACCATCGATGAAGTTGATAGATTTGTCAAATATAGCCCTACTACCAACATAGGACAAGGGGGTGAGATGTAGTTTTGTAAAATCATGACTGATTGACCATACAAAGGAACTTATTACTCTAAAGCCGTAGGTAATATACCCACAGCTTCTAGGAAAGGCGTCCAGACAATACCGACCCGATTTTTCCTTTCAAAAAACACTTCAAATGATAGTATATATCTAAACTTAATTATTAGTTCTTACTACTAAGAGCGGTGTTCTTAGCATCCCTTCCTCTTTCGGGAGCTAAGACGTTAATCCTAGGCATCCTCTTACATTACCTCGACCACCCTGTGTGAGGGTTTTCCCATGGGCTTACCTTCACGACCCCTACTATTCTTGTAGCTTCAAAATGGAAGCTATGTTCGGAATATGGATTGAGGGACCTTGTGTAAACTAGTTCGGTTAGTATAAATGAAGGCGAAACTGTATACATGGTGGAAGGGCTTACTATTGAATCGAAAATTCTTGGTAATAAGAGCTACATGTAGTAAGAGCTACTTCTCAAGAGAGCAGAAGCTAAGAACGGCGTCCATAGACTGTTTCAAGCTATAACTACAACATTCTTAGGAACCTTCTTCTATCACATAAGCCGTGCGTCGACAAACAATAGCCTTCACGCACATCCTTCACTTATGCCCGAGTCCATGAGGTATCGCTGTTGAGAACGCACATTATTTTGTGGCACTGTAGATCTCGGTGAGGTTGGAATAAGGCTAGGTGTGGCTGAGTGTTTATTTATGACTGAGCCAAACCTAAAGCAGTCCTTTGTGGCGTCATGTGTTGGGTTTACCACTTCCTTACCGAGGTTTCTGGAATGTAGATCCTCATCTAAATAGTATACGCAGTTATTTAGACAGCTATTTTATTTTAGAATTCCATGTAGGGGATTGATTGTTCATTGCTTATGTCCAGCTACCTCTACTCCATAGTAGGCGGCTCGGCCTTTTATCACATTGTCTCACTCGGTGAGACCTTGGGCTCACCGTTGAATGAATGAATGAATGAATGAATTTATCATTTAAGTACATGCAACTTGGGCTCACCGTTAATTCTTAGCTTTATTCAATAGTCTTACAATTTAATTGTACGTACTGTACTAGGACAAAAATTTTGGTAAAAGCGCTATTTTGCACCAAAAGTACACATGATCACCAGGCTAAAGTCCTAACTAAACCCCAGTCAAAAACCACCATACCATGCAAAAATCCTTAAAAATACCTTAAGAGTGGCCTTAAATTTTTCTAGATTTTTGTAACACTAGGTTAACTAGTTATAGTTTTCCACAGATATTATAAGTTTGAACTTTAGTGAATTTGTATGAGATCTCATACAAAATCTTGCATGGCAACAGGTTCCTAGAGCTCTATATTTTCTGGGCTACCCAGTACCAATTCTCTAGCCCTCAAATTAAGAGAGAATGATTTCTACATGCTAAAGTAATTTTTAGGATAGATATTGAGGTTATCACTTGATTATTTGTTGTTGTCTGGGAGGTGGTAGAATGCCATTTTTGGTGTAAAATTGCCCCAAAATCGCCAAATTACCAAAATATCTGTCCACCGTGTGTAGTATACAGCCAGAATCTGGACCTCTGGACTTGCCAATTAGTTACGTTATTCACTAATCAACGATAATCCACCAGGACCCCACCGCCGAGGGCAAATGCAGAGTTATGTCTATCAACCATATCGAGATGCATTTTTAATACAGAGAAATAATTTTGGTCGTGCATTCTAAAAATCAAGCCAAATGCGCAAACCCACAAACCATGGAAAAAGAAGAAAATAGGGGCCTACTCCATATACATTACCACCTCCCATTCGATGCACCGTAAGGCGTTGCACCACCAAAACCACCGGCATAGGGCGTCCTTGAATCCTGACCACCTGCACCATAAGGCGTCTCATACCCAGCTCCACCGCCCATCCCGCCCATTGCATAGTCTTGCCCGGGACTTCTCATGCCATCTCCAAACCCATCACCACCTTCATTCTTATTTCCTAAGGTATCAATAACGGAAGCTAGTTTCTCCTGGAGGTACTTGATCCCTTGTTGCATAATCTCATCTGGTGGCAAAGAACCGGCAGATTCGACATCGAGATAGAAACGGGACGGTAGAGCATCATAGTTAAAAGGCTCTCCCTCAATAGGAGGTTCCTCCCAGTCCGCATATTTAGACTTGGGCCTAAATTAGGGAAGATAGGTTAGCCGCTGTCTGTTTGTCGTAAAAGTAAAATACACCTACCATTCTGCTTCTGCACTCTCCTCATACCAGTAGTCGATATGCCTAAGCTTATTCCAAGGGTCATACTCAAAACCCATAGCCGACACAGGCGACCACTTCGCATGCTCCTTCGCAATTCCCTTCTTAGCGATGCATTTCATCTTCAGCTCCTGTCCCTTTCGCAGCTTGCAAATAATAGCTCCCTGACCCTCCTTGTCTGTCCTCCGTTGAATAGTCAGCCCCTGACCCAGCGGCAGTGACGGTGGCAATAGCTCAACACGCACCGGTGATAACAGGGGAACCCAATTGCGCGCCCTCCGCAACCACCAAATCTCTCGCATATACTGTAACATTATTCTCGCCAGTACACCGAGCATGGAGTGTCAAAATAACTGAGCACTTCTCACAGTACATTTCGCACATACAGTCGCGTGAGTAGATGAGCTTATCGTCAATATTTGTAGAATCCAACGGCACCATCCCCAGCCTATGGCAAAGAAACTCATCGGGAATAACAGAAGTGTTGGCTTCTATCTCAACAGTGTCGATGGCTAAGCACCATTGGATTAGCCAGCTAGTTAGCCATGCACGGAAGTAGATGACCAACCAATCGTTGGGACCTCAGCTAACATGATTCGCCGGAGGGAGTTCGCGAAGCTGCAGAAACATGTTAGTAGGCTAGGAGTGAGTATACTAAGCTTGTGGGACTCCCGTACGCCAGGTCACAGTTGGACAAGACAATCTGAGCATGCTTGTTATCGGCTTCTTTGATTGTGATTTGAGCTACACTAATCAGCATCTCGATTATTTCTAGTTGGAGGTAGACACATACGGCCGCGGTCTGAACCGTATAGCTGGTCGTAGTCATCCATGGTCGGTAATTGCGGGATGTGTTGCAGGTGATGTAGGTAGGAGGTAGGCGTAGATTCTCGCGGATGCAGGTATGAGGGTCCACATAGCGGCTCTTTGTCAGTAGCTTACAGGGTTTAGGGCTATTTGAAATCGAATAGATATACAATTACCCGGCCTTTATACTAGAAAATACATATTTCCCCCATGAAAATAGCCCAGTAACCTATTTTAGAGATATTAAAATGGCTTTTGTGACCTAATATACATCTATGTAAGCTGTCTAAGTTCTTGGAGCCTTACCTATTACAATATATATGGCTAATCCCCTTACAACCTAAGCTTAGATCAAGCCTATCAATAAGTTGTTTTATTGGCTAGGTAGGTTAGTACCAATATGCACAGCCCTATCAGTCCTTAGATCACCAAAGGACTAACTTACACCAGTTCAAGGAATTGTTACTATAATACATATAGCATACACTAAAAATACATACATGTGATGTTTTGGTTGTGAACTCATAAAAGTTACTAGATCACCTTAATATCCCCGCCAAGGATTTACTGTCGTAGTGTCAGTGCCTAAGGTAAATTAGGTCTCAGTAATAACCTTGAAATTTCAAGGGCCACTCGATTATCCTCTAGGTTTTTTGTAGGAAAAGACTGTAGATGTAAAGTAGACCATAAGCTTTTTATTGGTGCTCCAGAGATACAAACCCCCGAGGGCACAATTTATATACTATAGTACCCCAATCTAAGAGTCCTTTATTGAACCTTACTATTAGAGACATTTAGGTAAAAGTTTATAGTAGCTCTAAATTGATACCTCAAACTCGGCATGCTGTTATATTGAAGCTTTAAGGATATCGAATCCGACACCAGATTTACCAAAGATTCGTTTTCAGAATGAATGGTGCGGGTACCTACAGGATATCAATCTACTGTTCCTTGGCTTCGTGCAACAATCTACACGGGAACTAAGGGAGTACGAGTTATGCACATGCAACATGAAACAGTAAAACGGCAAAGGAGTGCATGACGGGAATAGAGTACAATACAACGGAAGAACCGACTTGTTTGTGGACGGCAAGTACAAGTTCTTAAGATAATTAAAAATAAGACCTCTTTCGTAATATTACTAACTACATATATCTAAATAGTATTCCTAACTAATGTTAAGCTACCTCAGAACCAGGACCATCTCTTTTGCAAATTCTACCCCAACCGTAGCTACCGTTTCCCTAAAAAGCGTATGTAGGCTAAGAAGTTTTTCAAATCCAACAAGATCCTATATATCCCTCTGTCAGCCCCAATATTATACATGGCACCTAGAAGATTGAACACATCGTTACCTTTGCTTGAGCTTGCGTGTTATCAATCTTAATATTGACATTTCCAATGTCGAATGCCTTTAGCTGTTGTTCCGACATTATACCGGGCATTTTTGTCTTGAAAATATAGCCGGGGTCGAGATCTACCTCCTCGTCCTCGTCTTTGTCACATGCATCCACCTCTCCTACTCCATCTTGAGGTTTTGCCGCCTCAGTATCTTTTGTCACGCCATCATCACCTGATTGCTTTCCGACTCTGATTTCTGAAGGGCAAACATATTTATTTTTTTGCATCAGGCTTTTTAGATCCTCGTCGAGAGGGTTCCACTCATACGTCTCAGGATCTAAGAGGTCAGACGGGTTATACTCCCCCTTATACAGCATCTTTGGGCATGTTTGAATATAGTACCCTACCTGAAGTATTAATAAGTGTCTTAGGTGAAGCTTTACACTTGAGAAGAGAGAGAGTAAAATTGACACACCCATATAGTAGTAACGGTAACTCCCTTCCTTCGCCAGAACAGCCTCCCTGCACGCACTTAGCTTTCCGAAACTCCACTTGGCATAGTCTTCGTGGTATATGAAGTAAACACCGCTCACACAGTTCGGCAAAAGGTCCAGTACGGCCATTGCTACCAGCCGTCCGTCAATGCGATAACATTGATGGAATGAGCCAAGCTTCTTTTCAGAAGTTGTAGTTCTTTCCAAAGGCGATGCACATAGAAATCGTTTGAAGCCTGCCCGACTAATATCCGAAGGCTCCTCTTTATGGACAATGCGCTGATAGTTCTCAAAAAGCGCATACCTGAGGATGGGTGTTAGGATCTAGAAACGTAATTTATACATCTAACGGAAGAAAGAAACTAAGGTGTTGGACATTACACCAATGAAAGTTCGAGACCGTACTTTTCCTCAGTATAATTATCGGGTTCGAGGTTGATTTCTAGTTTGTGCGCAGGCTCTAGAGGTGCCTGGTGCTGTACTGTGGCGTATTCTGGGGCATGCACGCTCTCAACAAGGTTAAACTCGTTTCTTTGTTTCTTTTTCTCACTACCGAGTACCCATATCTGGTGTTAGCTGGGCATAGGGCTGGGAAAGAAAAACATTTACGAAATTTTTTAAATCAGGGCTAACGCACTCCTTAGACTTAGGAAACTTTTTTGCAGCTTCTCGTATATAATCCTCCCCAAGGATATATTTCGACCACTTATGTAGACACTGGCGCTGATCTCTTGAAGGCTTGAAGGTTTGAGTATCTAGTCTGCAACAAGTATCCCCGTTAAAACAAATAAAACACTAAAACCTAGTACAGAAAAGGAAAAAATGCATGTGTGCTTTATAATAGCGATAACCTACCTAATGGTGTACTGGGGACAACAGGTAACCTTCATATGTGGCTTATACAGCAAAGTGCCGCTCCTAGGGAAACAACCGCAGTTTCACATCAGCCTAGATCATTTAACTAAAAAAATTATACATAAATTGTATTGGGTCCTCCCACCGTCTCCAACCACGATTAAGGAGCAATTCATAGTTTCGGACAGATAATGAATATGCTCTGAGGTAGAAGGCACAACCTGAGCCAGGTTGCTGTCAGTCCCGTCCTGGTTACCACCAATGTGTGTTGCAGCATATAAGAGAAATCAGACCGCAACAGCATCGAGTCTAGCTAATTGGGTACGGTTGCAGGGCAAGGCAAGGGAGTGGTAGATTACTTCCGGAGGATGTCTTGCAGTAACCGCATCTATTACCCGATGATGAACCTATATTGCTCCCCGCCTCCGGAGAGGGGCGAGTGTAAGCTGGGATGCTTCTAGTGGATCACGAAGAGCACGAGGTCAAACGATTCGACGAGAAAGGAGATGTAAACGCACCCACGTAGGAGATGAGAGTGACAGGATTGTGTGCGTCGTTTGACATTGCATAGATAGGTTGGTTCTCGAGTGGGGGGAACTTAGCTTCCGATTTGTTGCCGTTTATGGATTAAATCAATTGGAGGGGGGAGCGGGTGAGAGCTTGGAACGTTAGGAGGGAAAACCCTTGACGGGGAAGAACACGAGAGTTGGGGTTGGAGCAGCAATGTTAACAGTGGATCGAGAAATAGGGGATGTCGGTGAGAAGAGGTTGGAATTTCCGATAGAGGGCGAAGATCGAGGAAGTTCGGGCAAAGTGATATAGTAAGGCACGACATGTACATTCGTGTGGTTACCCTTCATGTAGCTAATGAGTGGGGAAGAATACCCATGATGTGAATTTAAAGGCTATCAGAAAACACCGGAGACAGCAAACACTTTGAGGAGCCCAAAACCCTTCCTATCCTCCTAATACTATTACCTATTCCTTTCTGCTATGTGGTTCATCTATACCGCAGATCGAGTATTGCTCCAACGCCCCACTCCGAACCCTCGATGTAGTAGATATATGACTTTGACCTGGCTATCATAGCAGAAGTTTGCAGGAGAAGATTCCATCCAGCCCCTCGGGGATTTGGCTGCGCCCTGGAACACGTTTTCGGGATCACAAAGGTGTCAAGAAGCCACAAAACAGACTGGCTACATACAGAGAGACACACGTTGTTGTACATAAACATAACTACAATTCTCCAGATAAGGCTACTACCAAGATATGGCGCCAAGGCAGCCCTTAAAAATAAACAGAATTGAAAGAAGGGGGGAAAACAAAATCGTGGTTTCGTCTACGCATGTTGTTCTCTCCATCGCGTGGTTCTGGCAGCCCCGAATGGTAGCGAAAAGGAATCAGCCCGGATGACCCCGCGGTACCCTCATCCTTGCTCAAGCAACTGCCCCTCTTTGCTCGCTCAACTCTCACTCAAGCCGAAGCCGTTTCGTTTCCAACGCACCCATAATGAACCCACCATTGGGCTCTCTTGAGTCCGCTCCTTCCAGATCTCTAACCCCTGCTTGCATTACTGCCCAGCCAATTCCTCCATCTCATTTCCATCGCCAAAGTAGCTTGATTGGAGTCGACCCTACATAACACCATCATTCTTAGCGGGTACGAGCGGCGGCGGCGCGAAAGCAAGACAGTTCGATCTCACTTTTAACCCACAGGCTACGACAGCGGACAACCCAACCCACGTCCGACGAGGTTCTTCCCTTCCCGTTCAAAGTGAGCACTCACTCAGTTCCTCCCATGTCAGGCAGAAGCAGAAGCAGAAGCAGAAATAGCAAGCAGCAAAGTAGCCAGCGCCAGACCGCTTCTGCTTGCTGTCCATCACCTCACTGGCAGTACTGTTCCTAAAGAGGAGTGGGGGGTTGCAGGAAGGAGAAAAAATAAACCAAGGGCTAGGGGTATGAAGATATTGATAGAGTGCGAGAGGGTAGAAGTCAGAGCAAGAGATCGAACGGAACAGATGCTGTTCATTTTTCTGCACAGAGATTAGAGTTACACTTCCTTCCACCTTTCACCGTATAAAGCATGAAGGTACCTTTCCGTCCCCCTTCATGGCCATCTCCACGGACCCGCCTTCCACGAAATATGATGTCTTCGGATCCGTAGTTCCACCAACGAAACTTTCCTCTCCTCTAGGACCAAAATTCGCTATAATAGACAAACCTATCCGTCTACTTCGTCCTCTGTCGTCTTGACCGGCCCATCTCCTCCACATCACATCTTTTTAGAAGACTGTCTTCTATCCAAGCTCCTTCCTCACTCTGAAACAAAAGAGTCTTGCTCTTAGCCCCCACTTGTCCATCTATCTTGTAGCAACCCAGAAAAAACGGGCTAAATTCCTCCCGCAAGAGATCCCAATCCTCACCAACAAAGAGCCTGCTAGAGAAAAGGCCACGCCACTGACCTCTCATCTTGCCATCTTCCTTTATTCCTCCTAGTAGAAGCCACGTGAACTCGGAATGGCTCACAGTCGGTCTATGGAGGTCGGTTCTTGCTCAAGAATTTCACTGCTATTGTGCATATACTGAGATACAGTTTTTCAGTCCCGCGTTGGCAGAGTCAAACAGCGTATGTAGTTCTGCCAGTATAATATTCGTCGAAAACCTAGATACTCTTTGGTTTATCAATTACTTAGAAGTTCTTTTTGCTCACATTACGTTGTTATTCCCAGGATATGCACCCGATGGATCACGCCTTGTTGCGGGTGTCGTGGCGATTTCGTTAGACAAGAAAAAAGTTCTTGTCGTTGAATCAACAAACCGCAAGAACCACTGGGTCTTACCCAAGGGCGGCTACGAGACGGATGAAGCGAACCCGGAAGACGCTGCAACTCGTACGAATTTCTTTTTTCTCTTTTCTCTTTTCTTTCCTTTTTCTATTCCCGCTCCTTCCCAGGGTTACCCTTAAGCGAACTTCATTTTTCAATATATAATTTTATTACCAACACTACCCCGACACATTCTGAAAGGGATAATATGTTAACTCAATGCTTTCCCATCAACATAGGCGAAGCTTGGGAAGAAGCTGGCATCACCGGTAAAGTCACGAGATCACTCGGTGAAATAAATGACCCTCGCCAGCCATCACTCGAAAAACGAATACAGCACACTCTATACTACTTCTTCGAGTTCAAGGTAGAGAAGGAAGAATCGGAGTGGCCAGAGATGAACAAGCGGAGGCGTTGTTGGTTGACCTACGAAGAGGCTTCAAGATGTTTCAAGATAATGAATAGGCCCGAGTTGCAGGAGGCGATCGACCGTAGTAGCATCGCTCGGTAGTCGATACCCAACTCGGCCGTCCTATTACACGTGTGTTATGGGTCGATAGGAAATGCCTTGGGCATTCTAGATAGAATGAAGGGGCGGTTTGAAAATATCCAACTTTACGGGGGGCACTTGTCATTCTTCTATTTCTTGTAGGACATCTTTTTCGTGATTTTTCCACGCTTTTTTCCCTCTTTGCTTTAGATTGTCAACGGTATTCAACTTTCGGGCTCCAAATAGCAAGAAAAGTATGCTTAAGTCAGTAGCATGACATTTATTAGAAGGCAGCGGCGCGTGGTGTTTCTAACTCCATTTTATTCAATGTTTGCTTCCTTCTATGATGTTTTTCTTTCAATATAAAAGTTTTACAGCGAAGACCCACAAAAGAAAAGCCAGAAAAAAGACGAGAGAAAGGTAGAAAATGTCTTTACTACAGTAAGCTTGGGATGCGCTTATCTGTCTCTACTTTCCCCCTCTTTGATTGTTTTGAACACTACAATTTTTTCAAATCACAAGGAAGGATGCCTATAGAGATTTATCCTTAATATCTGTGGGTTATGTACTATGGTACTTAGGAAATATAGCAATCTACAGCGAGTTATAGCTCTGGGTGTCAGCATATTTATTTGCGTGTATTAAGCTAACTTTTTTATTCTACAAGATTGCGAGTGTACGTTCAATCTCAGGCTATTAATTATATACTAAAAGACCTAGATTCTAGTTTTAGGAGGGGGATATCTAATACCTATGCCCTCAGCCTGAAAATAGAGCGCTCTACTCAGATAAAAATTACTACAATACAATACATATATAAGCCATTACTTAGAGGCTCTAAACCACTGTAACAGAAGTAACGTCTCATATACATTAAGTTAAATTTTATCCCGATAATTTTTTAGCTAACGTCAGAAAAACATGTTGCATCCGTTTCCCCGCCATAATAAATCGTGTGCCAGGAAATCTGCCGTCTTCAGAACCACGCGCGCAATTACTAAAAGCAATGTGACGGAAAACAACATTATAAGCTTACTAGCACTATATTAAGTGCCAAGAAATAAGTCCCTCGTTAGAGCGCCTAGTTTGCGTGCTAAGATCATCTGACTGACTATATATCCCAGCGCTAGCTTTTTTACCCCAAAACAAATACATACAGTTGCACCTCGCTATAAGAAACGCCAAGAACTCAGCCGATTTCGTTTCTTATAGCAAGTTTTCCAAAGATATCCCTTATAGCAAGGGTAAATTTGGTGTGAAAAAATCAGAATTGACCTGGAAAAAGTTTCTTACAGCAAGGTTTTTCTTATAACGAGGTTTCTTATAGCGAGGTGTGACTGTAATTCTCTCTACACAAGAAAAAGCTTTACTTGTGAGACTCTGAGTGGGGTATGTCTAGTGATATAATACGCTATATAAAGTATTTGTTTTTTAATCACAAATTATCACTCGATGTGATTATTCCAGCGATTTAGTTCCTTTATATTTAATTATCCAGTGGCTAGGGTATATCTGGGTGAAAATAAGTTTTTTTTCTAGGTACTTAATAATCTAACTAAGGGTCTAGGGGCAGTACAATCCAGCGCTGTTAAAATCGATCCCTTTTTTCTTCCTTTCTTATCTCACTAAGTTTATGCTGTATGCAGATTTCTTTCTTTTATAAACGCATAAATACGCAAAGCCTATTATAAACCTGCCTTATTAAAATTCATCTATACTAAATTTCCAGATTTTAAAGATGGACTAGCTGGAGGTAAATAGAAAAATAGCCTATCCAAATTCTATTCTAGTGTTTTATCGACCTCGGCATTTATACAGACGAGCTAAAACCATAATAGGCTTCACTATATAACCAAACCAAATAAATCAGGGGCTTAAACCATTCCTCGTATACTACCATTCATAAGTCGTATGTAGTATTTTGCAGGGAGGTAATAAAGGGGCAAGGAGGCCCACCTAAGACAGTTGATTCAATAAAAGACTCAAAGAGGAGAACCAAGATTTATCCCATAGCCCACCAAAGCGCCCCCTAGCCTCGTACTCATTCCCACAATTACAGCTTACCAGGAGGATGTGAGTAAACCTATCTCCTCCCGCCTTTCACTCGCTGACCAAGTGTAGCTTACGTCTAAAGTGAAGTCAAACATTTCCTAATTCTACCGTTACACAGGGGGCAAATATGATTTCGCCAACTTATGGAATAGGAAGCAAACTTTGAGTCACTTTCTAATATCTCTTACGACTGTTTTACATATATCTAGTACAACGAACCCTAACGCCACAACAAAAAGGAAACACCAACCAGGCAACAACACCCCAAGTCAGCAGAGCAGGGTCCCCTTCCAACCAATAGCCTCCCTATACATACAGGGGGAAAAAACGTGACACCCTAGATTCAAGACTTTACTCGCCTTTCCCCCTATAAGTGGGTACTCGGGTCAGGTAATAAGAACCCCGAACATCCAAGTATTATTCTCACAAACCGGTAGGTGCCTTCTTCTCAACTAGAGACATCTCATCCAACGGAACCCCTGTATACTACACTTGCATGCTCAGGCTCTTATTACCTGACCCAAGTACTGGCCATAGAGCCCTGCCCATCAACTCTTATTTCTCGGGAGAGGTACCCTGAATATAGCCAATAAAGATCACCCACATCATACGCCATCACTCGCTTACAGACTCGGTAGTTCCCACAAGGCTGGGAAAAATATAAGCCTTAGGAGCGCGCCTACCAACTCCACCCTCGTGCGCTTCGCACAATTAATTTACTATCTTGTAGCTCGATTACTGGTTACCCTTGAAACCACTGCCCCGGATCTTCAAGAGCTGGAAACTTCTGTTGTTCCAACGTTTATGCAGTGGCGGCCTAGATTGCGATAATGATGTAATATAACCATTTCTTGCCCTAGGGTGGCCGGGATGACGTAAACGTGTCAATCAATGAATTGCTGTTTTTTTTGTGGCAATAATTTTTTATGGGATGAGATTATGGCTGTGTAAAGATTTAGATTGAGAAGGTTCAACTCTTTAATCTAGGCGTAGGAACTTAAGACGCCTCAATCCTGACTCTAAAATGAAATAAAAGAAAAATGTTATAAGAGGCTTTTAAGTAGTATTTACATTTATTTATCCACTGAAAAGAAATAAGAGAAATCGCAATAAGAAAAACAAAAAGATCACTTAAAACTCCTCTGATTAACCCAATCCATCTCCGTACAATTCCTAATTATCCATTCAATCCTTTCGCGCCGTATACCCTGTATAAGAAAAGAGTGCATAAAAAAGAAAAAAGATAATAAAAATAGCTATTTATAAGACTCTAAGCATCCTGGATCAGTTCGACAGGTGGTCTGCTAGTATGGAAACTCGCTGGCGCAACAATTTCGACGGGAGACCTCTCATCCCCAGAATCTGTGTAGTCGTCGACTGAGATAGCAGGCATCTGTGTCCCATCTTCCTGCTCCTCTGGCTCGAATAGTACAACTGAACTTGCGCTCCTTGGTCTCCTGAACCCACCTGGGCTTGTAGCTTCATCGTTCTTGCTCTCCTTCAACAGCCCATCCTCGTTGCTATCATGGTACGGCTTAGTGTTGCAGTTCAACTTCGCTAGTGCATGTGCAAGGTCCTCAGCAACGATCGTTGCATTCGGTGGCTCCTCGTTCTTAATCTCCCATCCGTGTGGGGGGCTTGGTGGAGGAGAGATGAAGAATAGCTTCTTGCTCTCGGGTGCCTGGAGGTGTTGGTCGACGGGTTGTAGTGGTGTATGTTCGCCGAAGTAGACACGTACTTGGTCACCCATAATTACTTCTCCATCGAGAGCTTGGCGAACGGTGATTGCGTCTTCTGTAGTGGAGAAGGAGCAAACAATACGACGGAAAGATTTTAGAGGGGACCAGGAAGCAACGGGAGCAGATGCATCGATGATGCTGCGGAGTTGCTGGAGATGGGCTGGGTTAAATACTTCAGGGTTTGTAAGGTTCTATAGTAGTTGTTAGTTATACTGAATATATAGGATAGGTAGGAATAGTATGAAGAGGGCGAGTGACTTACGGTGATGAGGAGGGTATTAGTGGGGACAGCGGGTTGGGTGAGTGGTGGGATATTTGACAGATCAAGGGTAAGCTGAGAGCCTCTGGATGAGGGACGGGATCTGGTAGGGCTGATGGGAGCAAGCTGAGGTGATTGCTGAGGAGAGTCCATTTTGATGTTTGATTGTAATGATGTACTAATATCTGAAGTTTTAGTTATTGGGTATGGGATGAAGAAGAAGGTTGCTCAGGTATTTTGTTACTGCTGTTGTAGAACTTGTCTGGGGATGTTGGAAGTGAAGTTGCAAGAGAAGACTACCGAGCTTTATACTGAGATGTAGGTGTTGTCATTAGCGGACCGGGTGTCCGAGACTGTTCCGAAACTCAGCCAGCAGCAGAGGAGGGATGCCTCAGTTGGACTAACACTTGCGCAGCAGCATGTCTTTGAACACATTCGCTTGCCATCTGGTCTTGCTCTGAGGCGCAGCACGACATCCCGCACTGACGGCCAGTCATTGCCCAGAAAAGAAAATCCCACACGCGGTGTCGCCTGCCAAGCCCGCCGTCGCATGGAAACGGCTCCTGCTCCGCCTGCAATGGGAAATTTGTAGCATCTTGTAGAGTTTTCTCGAGTTGGAAGGCTTTGTAATTTGAGTATTGTGATTGTTTGTTATTTTTTGTTTGAGCTCATCGAGCTTCTGCTACATGTAGTATATGCATGTATCGAAGAAGGCGTTCCCCCCCACCCACTTTCATAACTAGACCCTCTCAACATTTTTATCACAATAAGATCCGTAAGCGTAATGCAGTGCAGTGCCAGCTAGCCAGCCCGCAGTAAAAAAAAAATTTACGAAGTTGCAGTGCCCACTTACGGAGAAACTTTCTCAAACTAGTAGTTACGAAATAAAGGTTACGAGATGGAGGTATGACCAAGCCATCCACGGCTTTCGGGCTCCACGAACCAAGAACCAAGCCTCCCGGAACAAGTTTTGCAAATCCAATCTATCTACACTTAAGGCGTACCTCTCTCGCCTCTTTTTTCCCGGAGAGCCCCTTGGATTGACTTGCATGTTGTCCGGTGCCCCCTGTCTAGATTTGGAGCGTGATTACCCATCGTACAGCCCATACAATCAGGAATCAGGATTCACCAACGCCACAAGTTGCAAATCCCGAGGCTTGATTGAAATTTGTTTCTCGTTTGTGGTACAGTACTTGGTTGGTGGCTGCGATCTTGTCCCACCGATCCGGTCCTGGCTCAGCCACACCATACTTTACGCGTCCCGTGCATACGCGATTCCTCCCCAGACAAGACACCGGGGACAACCACGAACAACAAAACTCATCTGGGTCTCCATCCGCCGCAGCACAGCAAACATTATATCCTTACCCAAGTAGGAAACGACGTGGAAAAGCATACGTTATAATGCTCTTTGTGGACAAACACCGGCCACGCTCTCTTGAGGCTTTGCACGTGAGTTTTCGTTGTCTGCTGAAGGGGCATTGTGGGAGAGGCCACGCGTGTTGTATGAGCACAGCTGACGGCAAGCTCCATTGTTTACTCAGTATCATGAAGGTCTATCCACAAGACTAAAGGCACTTGTAAGTACTTGCAATACCTCCTCCCCTATCACCAAGGCAGTACACTAATATTCCCCCCAAGGCACAATCCGGCGATTTCCCCCACCTCCTAATCTATGGGCCCTCAGGTGCTGGCAAAAAAACCCGCATCGTTGCAACCTTAAAGGAACTCTATGGGCCTGGTGTCGAAAAAATAAAGATCGATTCTCGAGTTTTCCAAACAACCTCCAGTCGTAAAATCGAATTCAGTGTGGTAGCATCCGTATACCACCTCGAGATTACGCCTTCTGACGTGGGGACTCATGACCGTGTCGTTATCCAGTCGCTCTTGAAAGAGGTTGCGCAGACTCAACAGGTGGACCTTGCTGCGAAACAAAAGTTCAAGGTTGTAGTGATTAATGAGGCGGATCATTTGAGTAGAGATGCTCAGGCTGCGCTTAGGAGGACCATGGAGAAGTATTCGCCCAACCTAAGGTTGATACTCATCGCAAATAGCACGGCGAATATCATTGCGCCCATTCGGAGTAGGACATTGCTCGTCAGAGTTGCAGCGCCGAGCATTGAAGAGATTGTGGGTGTGCTAAAGCACGTAGCTTCAATCGAGGATCTAGGTTGGGAGGAGAAGTTGGCTGTGAGGATTGCGAATGAAAGCGGGAGGAATCTTAGGAGGGCATTGTTGATGTTTGAGGCTATTCATGCACAAAAGTACCCGGCCCCACACTCCCTAATAGGAGCGGCACTAACTTCGTCTATAGTGAAACTATTACAGACAAAACCCCCATCCCGCCTCCAGACTACGAGTCCCTAATCATGCAAATAGCAGATGAGCTTCTCGCAGACCACTCTCCACAAAGAATCCTCGCTGTGCGTGCCAAGTTTTACGATCTCCTAACGCACTGTATTCCTGCTACTGTCATCCTAAAGCTACTCACATTTCGCCTGATTTCGAAGATCGATGATGCGCTGAAGGCGGATGTAATAAAGTGGAGCGCATTTTATGAGCACAGGATTCATTTGGGAAGTAAGGTTATCTTTCACCTTGAGGCATTTGTAGCCAAATTTTTAAGAATTTTGGAGAGCTACTTGATGGGAATGGAATTCTAGACACAGGCACCTGAATGGTTAGGAGGGTTGTAATGATAATTATAATTTGCAGCTGGCAAGAGAAAAAGAGATGGCGTTTGATTTGTATTATTATAGTTTAGAGATATACTTAGAGGAGCGGTGTAATGTTTTTTATGGTGATTGAACCTTGAGGGGTGTTGTGTAGCCAAGGCTACCATAAGTTGGTGCATACATATATTCCTTGGGGTCCGGTAGCAGGGCTTAGCTGAACATCTGCTGTGGAACCAGGCTTAAATGAAGTGAACTGCAACTCGTATTGATAGATTTAAGCCTCTGTTCAGTTCCTCGCTATCATATTGCTATTTCTTCTATTTATGGAATAGCTGCTTCTGTTTGGTGGTTTTACATGTGCGTCATGAAATATCATTCGGTGGTTGAAAGCCTACAGAGTCTGTTTATGCCTAATCCTACAACCAGTATATAGCTGCGCATCTTGAAGATGCTCGATATATGCAGGGCTAAATTGTGGGGCGACGAGGATTTAGTCCATAATCAACAATCTGGCATTCACTTGGCATCTCTAGAGCCTCACCACCCTAGCCACAGCAAGCCACACGAACATTCACTTCCTCTGAACCTCAACATCTTCCACTACCACACAACTCAACTCCCAGCTCTCGCTGCTCGCGGCTCAAGATGCAGTCACTATCTCGCTCAATTGCCTCTCTGGCACGAATACTGCCCTTCCCACGCACAGGTACTGCCCTTCCCCCCCACCTTACGAATGTCACTAACCCCACCTAGTCATGCCCACGGCCGTTGCGGCGCAACACCGTCTCTTATCCTCCTCCTCACCCGCGCAGGACTGGCTCCGTATGTCCTCCCTCCGCCGCTTCGGGGCCTACACATACAAAGATAATTTTCTTTTAAAAAACTAATCCCTCACCGCAGGTCCCAAGGGCGACCCCAAGCCATCTCAGAAGGGTCGCCCCCGCGTCCATACCGGCGGTTCAGTCCGTGGTACAACGGTAGTCTGGGGTGACTATGGTATGAGGCTTAAAGACCACCATAGGCGTCTCTCTGCGATGCATCTAAAAAATGCGGAGGAGGCGATAAAGAAGAAGCTACGTGGGATGAAGTATAAGCTCTACATGAGGATAGCTTGTAACATCCCAGTGTATACCAAAGGGAATGAGGTTAGAATGGGTACGGGGAAAGGAGGACATGATTTCTGGGCATCGAGAGTGCCGGTGTCGAGGATTATTTTTGAGTTGAAGGGAGAGGTGCATGAACAGATTGTGAAGGAGGCGTTTAGGCTGGCGGGGGATAAGATGCCTGGTGAGTTCTACGGTTATTTGGGAGAGATGAGGGGGGCGAAACTACTAACGCTAGATAGGAATCTATGAGTTTGTGAGGAAGGGAGATTATCCGGTGATGGGGGTGACAAAGTTGACGCCGGAGGTGGTGGGGAAGATGGCGGAGAAGAAGTACAAGGTCCCGTTTAACAAACAGGCGCCGGCCAATGCTCCGGTGGAGAAGTTACCGTGAGTTTTATATGTGGAGAATCAAATTCATACATAACTTTAAAAGATGTACATTACCTTTTTTTTTTTTGCTGTGAATATCTAAAGCTAGGTTTCTTTCACCGGTGAAAGTGGGGCTTTTCCGCGTTTTACCGAATGATTTCTTTCTTTTGTATTTTATGTGATTCGGCTTGAGGTCCGGAGATCGCTTGCTTGATACTAATAAATCTAGTAATTGTGCCCATTAATCAGATTGTTGCTCGCAGGCCAAGACATGACTCGCGGCGGGAGGTCCGCATTCCGCATTGCAGAACAAGGATCACAGCAAGTGCGCTCACAAAAAATCTTGAATTGGTAAACTACTGGAATCTTTGTCCCCCATTACCATCAACACTTATGAGCACTCTGGTAGATTGGTCTACTTTGATATTTCTGCCTCTTGGTTATTATGGCTAATGACAAAACAATTTCCTACACGCGGTTCTGGTGCTACTCCAGCCTCGAGCTCTAGCTTAGGCGAAGGGGCTGTGATTAGGATTATCGGAGATCCATTCAAGGTATACCGTAGAAGGCTCATCTCCGGAAATGGTATCCCGGGCCATTTCCCTAAGTCATAGTTGGTCACTCGGTCACTGTAACAACTCGTACTCGGTCGGAGTGTAATTAGCAAAGGAGTCTAAGGGGTAGTATTGGTATAATTATTTCCTATAAAACTAGAGATAGAACTTGTTTATCAGTAGTGAGCGGGTACTCCAAAGGGTCGTGTTTGTACTGAAAGGTGCTTTACTGGTAGAATATTATTGGCTTAGGGGTCTGATGCCCACTATCTTCTAATCACCTGTGATATATTTTTCTTCAGCCCACATGGACCTGCGGGGAAGAAGCTATATGTAGCTCTACCCTTGGAATGCTAATAACTATCGGTACCTTCGGTCTAGTTATTTAAGGGCTTAATTAACTATCCGGCTTGGTCCCCGTAGCATGAATGAATGAATGAATTTATCATAGTACATGGAGCCCTAAGGCTATGGTACTCGCACTCCACACTCTATCAGAGATGCTTGCAGGGCTTCACCCTAAAGGGTGCGGAATACCCCAACCGGCTCAAGGCCAGCAAACACCACCAATCTCACTCCACCGCAGGTCCACATGTCCCATTGGTCCCCGTAGCATAGATGTAATACCCTCACTTTTATTCTCTAATCTATAGATTATCTACATAGCATAGATACATATATAATTTACACGGTGGCCCCTAGCCTTCTAAGCTTTAGAGTTAAACTTTAGCTAACTACCCACCTTATATTTCAAAAGATCTAATATTTAGATGTAATATTTTGATATAATCCAGCCAGTATTATTAGAGAAAGTGAGTGAATAACCAAGTATAAGTCTAAGATATGGCCTTTTAGGAACGGTGTCTGAGCACCCTCTAGCTATATGGTTAGGTGAGTAATCAAAATATTCTATTCTAAAAAGAAATCGGGAATAATTAACGGCAGGAAATAACCCTCAACAAAAACAGAACACCAAACCTGGTATCTAATATGGTATAGGTTGCTAGTTAGTTTATATCTATATATATCTAGATAGATTAAACGGTCAAGGGTTTTGTTAAGTCATAGAGATGTAAACCGTGGTACTTTACAGTACACGAAAAAAAAAATACTATAGCGAGATAGTAAAGCAACAAAATTCTTTCCACTACTGTATATCCCAAAAGGAGAAATCCCACAGAAACCCCCAATAAACCAAAAGTATGCTACCCGTCGTCTAAATAACCTCTCCCCTAACCCTTAGCGTCCATCCAACCCTCCAAGCAACCGTCAGACCCCCCAAGAGCTCCCCCAACACAATCACCTTCACCACCCACCATGGCTTCTACCGACGACCCCTTCAACTGCCGCCTACAATTCACCCGTCTCCTCTCGCGCCTCAATGCCTCCGCCGGCGCGTCCAAACAATGTGCGCAATTCGCGCTACGAAACAAAGAGCTCGACGAGGACCTATTCAGTGTCATACTAGAGCAGCTCCAATCTGTATGCTCGCGCTCTCTCCTCTCCTCTCCTCCTCCTCCTCCTCCTCGGTATACGCTGACTGAAAGATAAGGAGGAATGCACGATGAATACTCGCGTCAATATGCTCTACTTCATCGAGGTTCTCTGCGATATGAGTATGAAGACGGACTACCAGGGCTACGTGAAGATGATACAGAGGGACTTGCTACAGATTGTGGATACGGTTGTTCCGAATGATCCTGAGGGGGCGGCGAATGTGGGGACTGTTAGGAAGGTGTGTGTGTCATACTTGTGGGGGAGGGGAAGGAGGAGAAGAGTGGACTGGGCTGACGGGTAGTAGATATTACAGAGTCTTAGGGATAAGGGTATAGTCGAGGAGAGTATGATGGGGGATGTAGGTGGGATGTTGACGGAGAGAGAGGCGGAACATAAGTATGTGTCTTGTCTTGCTAGTGGGCATGTGGGTAATGACTAATGGGTGTATAGGGCGGCAATCGCATCCCCGGCGGGGAGTATCTATGATGACGATGACGAGGAGCCAGGTGGTGAGGGAAGGGGGCCGGCAACAAAGAGGAAATTTGATGATGCGATAATACAGCAGCGGATGGAAGAGGACAGGGAGAGGGTAGGCTTCACAGTGAGGGGAGGGGAGAGAAGGTTATTGGTAATTGTTTACTGACCAAATGCAGCATAAACGTCTCCGCGAAAATATATGGGCAATCGGATACCCGGAATATGATGGTCACAATCCTGAGTTTGAAAAGTCGTGGGATCAGCAGAGTGATCTGGGCTCGGACGACTATGAGATTATGCGGGAGGAGAATCAGATCTTGGCTTCATCAATTGCGTGAAATACTCACTGTTTGGTGTAGAGAAGCTTAGGGTGTTTATAGGACATCCTGGGATCTCAAGAGGCGGTTGGACTTCACTTACTTACAAATGGTGGTAATACCTGGTTTGTCGTTCGTTTGTTCCTAGCTATCAATTGTTCTTTGGGTGTGGCGTTACAGGATGGATAATCTGTACTTTTACATCTCATACTTTGCATACACGGCGAGGAAGGAACGCTGCTGTTGTTTTTCTGTTTCTACCTGTATAATAGGCATGCATATAAAAGAAACGGAATGGAGATGAAGCACCAAACAAACTGTGTTCCTTCGAAAGAAGACTTTGTACAAGACCCAAAGATGATGGGCCAACACCAGTCCCGCACCAACCTTTAATCGTGGGATGCTGTTTCTAAAAAATGTACACTTCCACACCCTTCCCCGTCCCTCACCCCCCTACTCTAAAACTGCAACAGCACCAAGATCCTTCAACGTCTTCTGTATCTTCTCTGCTTCCTCCTTCACAAGCCCCTCCTTCAACATCTTTGGCACAGACTCAACAAACTTCTTTGAATCGACCAGTGACAGGCCAAGGAGAGACTTGACCTCCTTGATGATCTTGGGCTTCGCCGCGGCATCGAACGACTGGAGTTTCAGATTGAACATTGTCTTTTCCTGAACTGGTTCCTCGGCAGCCTCCTCCACTGCAGCGGCAGCAGGAGCAGCCGCAGCCGCCGGTGCAAACGATTGAAGCGCAATATCAGGAATATTGAGGCGTTTCTATGGGTGTTGTCAATAAAACAACCTTGGTGGGGGGAAGGTGGGGCAGATGTGGGGTTGTTTCTCGCTACGAAGATATGTCTCGAGACTTCAATTGGAAGTGGAATTGCGCACCTTCAGCACTGAAACCAAGTCAGCGGTCTCTAGCAATGTCAGCCCGGAAATCTGATCGACGATCCCAGAGATCTTGGGATCGGTGGAGACGGTGGAGTTCCATCTTCGGGGTGCAGTGATTGGCGCGAGCCTGAGAGACGGGGATGCGGCGACGACGGCGGTGGAACGAGCAAGACGTGCACAGCATCTAGATGCGAGAGCCATTGTAGATGAATGTCGGCAGAGGGAGGGGAGGGGAGAATATCGAATTGGAAGGGAAGTTGGAGATATCGTTGAAGATGCCGTTGAAACTTTTCCGTGGTGAGGCTAATGACTGGTGACTAAGCCACAGCCAAGCCTTAGCCCTTACAGTGCAGTGGGAAGCTCTTCAGTCCCCTTCGTCTTTCTCATCGATCATCATCTTCACTCTCCCCTTCCCCACCATCTCTGGTCGTGAGCTCTTACTCGTGCGCCTCCGTTCTCAACCAACCATCACTCGTTATTTTTAGCATCTCGTTCGTTTGAACTCTATACGTCATGTCCGACGCTGGTACTCCCGCCCCCGAGACTCGTAAAGCGCGCCACGAGAAGGTCGCCTTCCGTTTCTGTCGCGAATGGTACATTCCCCTCAAGCTCTTCTATAAGCTTTCACTAACCCCCCGTATAGTAGCAATATGCTCTACCCGCACGAGGACCGTCTTAACAACACCCTCCTCTATCGTTGCCGCACCTGCCAGGCGACCGAAAACGCGTCAAATTACTGTGTCTTTCGCAACATCCTTGGAGGGTCAGCGGGTGAGACGGCAGGTGTCACTACAGATGTTGGGAGTGATCCGACATTGCCGAGGGCGAATAAGGCGTGTCCGTATTGCAACGAGACCGAGGCGGTGTTTTTCCAGAGTCAGCAGAGGACGGAAGATACGAAGATGGTGAGTCTAGAACATATTCTGGGGTGGTGGTGTAGGATGAGATGCTAATGGTGGTGGACAGAGGTTGTTTCATGTGTGCTGTACTTGTGGGCAGATTCATGAGAATCATGGGAAATAAGGTAGATTTTTATCAACGGAGGACAGGTTTTTTTAAATTTTTTTAAGCTGGGCTTTTTTTTGTTTTGTATGATATAATACAAGGGTGCGGTGGCGTATGGGAAAGAGATTGATGAGAACAAAAACTTAATAGATGAGAATTGCAAATGCAAAATATCTTTTAATGGTCTATTCCCAGTGCTGTACAGTGAGAGAGTAGAGTAGAGAAACCTATACGTTCATTGGAGCCAAGGATAAGATCTTTGACCACTTTTTCCTCTTCAGCTCTTCCCCGACAACACCTGACGCACAAACTGATTAGCTACCACTTTCCAATCCATTCTCAAGTAAATTCCCACAGGGCAGACCTACTACTCAGCCTAGTCCCCAATGGGTCCCCACTCTTATTAACCAACACACATGCATTGTCGTCAAAGCGGATATAGCTCCCATCAGGCCTCTTGTACTGCTTCTTTGTCCTGACTACGACCGCATGACACACATCCCCACGCCTAACCTTTACAGCCGCCTGAGCAGTAGCCGACAAATCATGACCGAGTGACCGCTGCTTCTGTATGACCACGACAATCTTATCACCTGTCATGTGTGTTGTTAGAGACATGGGGCAGATCAGGTTAGAGTTGAGATGTACCGATTCCAGCGGGTCTCTTTCGCTTTAGTACTTGTGCACATTCGACGAGTGCAGCACCGGAGTTGTCGATGCAGGTGAGCATCGACTAGACTATCAAGGTCAGGATACGTCAAAGAAGGTCCCCTGGGAGGGGGAGGGGTGGGGACGTGCCTTCAATTGGATCATGCCCAAAGGCTTTGTTGCAAACATCTTGTGGGGTGTGTTGGTGGTGGGGGGGGGGACTTTGTGGTCGAGGATTCAGAGATTATGTGGGTTGTTGCCGGATACGGTTAGCTTGGTGTAGAGTCAGGGGAATCATAGGGTAGCACTCGGTGCATGGGATATCACTCGGGGTATGTGAGCTGCTATGAGTGGTGGTAGGGTATCTCTCTATCTCCCAGGGCCTAGATCCCTCCTTGGAGATGAGATGCCCGACAGTAAGATGAGTTCTCTCCTCTTGTTGGTGATGGGCGAAACGTCAGGTGTCTCGGGGTAAACCTACATGTACTGATGCTGGGGTTCTTGTCATCACGTGGGGCGGTTGTAACTTGACTTTGAGGGGAGAGATTCAAGTTCTCGGATGTACGTAAGGGGAGACATCAGGGGGGGGGAGGGGATGTTACTGTGCTCTACTATGCCCTACTGTACTCTGGTCTGCTCTACGCATATTGTTTCCATTTCAATGGGGCATGGACGCGTATCCCCTCCCCTCCTCTCCCCCGAAACTTCTCCCCTTAAACCCCTCAGTACATGCTCTACAGTGTACCCGTTATCTCGGCTTCTGCTGTAACTGGAGATTGATGGATCGCGAATTGGACTGTAAAAACGCCACCGGGAACAGCCGAAGGAAGGGGGAGGGAGGGATATCGTCGGTATTGGGATGTCGTCCGCTGGCTGTAGAATAGTGATAGAGCATGTACGTACAGGACGTACATGACCCACACACGTTTGTCGAGATGAGGGCAGCACTGCACTGCTGCGGGACAGCAGCAGTAAATAAAATAAAAAAGAGAGACGAAGCCTCAAGTTCTCGATCGTGTAATATCCAGGGTAAAATGGTTTGCGGGAAATAAAAGAAACAAGGACAATCATTCGATTCTGTTTAACAGCCCCCCCTCAATCCCCTCATAGCCGCCTTGTTTCTGCAACTGGGCGTGGGTGGGGAGAGAGAAGAAGTCGTCATGTAGATCAAAGGCGCAGCCGCGATGCCTCTCACAGGGACAACCAACAACTGGAGGCGGGAATGGGGGACTTTTATTGGGATATCAAAATATTATTGAAGAGCGTTAATCTTGTTAATTCCTTTGCCCTTTGCGCAATCCAGATCTTCTCCCCTCCCCCCTCCCCACTCCTGTCCAATCTGCAGATCTCGATTACCATACCATCCGCGGGGCCCCTGTCATGCACACATTTATATTTTTGTTCTCCCGGTCTTCCACCGCGTTGCTTTACTTGGCCCCCCCCCGAGCTGCAGTCGTCGGCGCGTGTCTCTTCTGTCCTGCGCGCCTCGCTTCTTCTCGTCCTCCTCCCAGTAGAGAGTGAGAGAAGTGACAGTGAGAGACAGAGAGAGAGACAGAGAGAGACAGAGAGACAGAGACAGAGGCAGAGACAGACAGACAGACTGGATAGCCAGACTGGACAGGCTGGACAGACAAGATAGACACTGGACACTGGATGCTGGAGTACCTGACTACTCTTCCCTCTTTTCCCTCCTTCCCTAAACTGGCCAAACCTGTTACTGTATCATATCTCCCTTTCCCTTTACTCCTGAATCTTTTCTCCATCACTCCACTCCTTCTAGTTCTCCCTCCATCTCACATACTCACATACATACACATACACATACACATACACATACACACCTACCCCTCCTGTCAAAGAGCGCTGCGTGCTCAAGCAGGTCAAATGGCGCGCCCTACAAAGTACCAGTTAACGCTTAGCCAGCTCGCTGAGTTTGACGATTTACTGACTGATGCGCTTGTCGATCGCGTATGTACATTACACCCACCCCCCTCGTTCCTGACCCTTGGGAGGCAAAGGGAAGGGAAACAAAGAGAGTTGGAAGAAGAAAAATAAAAATAAAAATCAACAACAATAACAAAAACCAAGGTTTGTTGACATGACGCTAACTCGGCTCATCTCATAGGTCTACTACTGGACAAAGATCCGTAAAATGAAGCACAGCTACCACCCGAACCGGGGGATAAAGTCTGAGGACGTGGTTAGGATCATCGTGGACGAGGTCGTACGGAATAAGAATACTGCGGGAGCACTGAACAAGCTTATGGAGTGAGTCGCTATTTTACGGTGCCTGGATGGGATAGTATGGGGTGTGTGGACTGACTGTGTGGGGACGGTGAATAGGCTTAACGGAGTAAAACAGTTTCTGAATAAGGTGCTCTACAAGAATCCTAATGCTGAAGCGGATTTTATCAAGTACGCTCCTCCCCTTACGTCTAGTACCTCTTCACGCATCTACTCTAGCTGCTCTGCGACGCATCAATTGACTAAAACCCCCTTCCTCCTCTGCATAGACACGCCCGCCGATATCTCTCCATGTATGCCCCCGACTCACCATTCGAGATCGGCTCTACCAACCGCTACAACCCTCTCTCCCCCGAAGCCTGCGTTCTCTCCCGCCGCGTCTTTCACCGTGGTGATACCATTAAATACCTCACAGGCGCCATGGTCCCCATGACCGCCAGTGAGGAAGACGAATTTGCAGGCTCACAGGCAGACTTCAGCATCATATACTCTTCCCGCGTCGGGGGGATGTCACTCTTGCTGGGACCGGCTCGTTTCGTAAATCACGACTGCGAGCCGAACGCGAAGTTCGTCACGACTAATAAAGAGAATGTCACTCTAATTATCGAGCGGGATGTCGAACTGGGCGAAGAGATTACGGTGAACTACGCGGAGGATTATTTTGGTGTTGGGAATAGGGAGTGCTTGTGCCGGACCTGTGAAGTTCAGATGAGGAATGGATGGGCGTCGAGTACACTCTCCGAAGAGGAGGAGGAAATCGATATCGATAGTCTGGTGCCTGGTGCAATTGTGACCAGAAGGTCGTCGCGGAAACAGCGTGCGTCTATGACCAGTCTTGAGGTGCCGGAGCGGAAGAGGAGGAAGAATAAGGGCGTGTTGAGTCCGCCTGATAGTGACCGTGGGACGTCTGTGTCTGCGAGTGAGGCTCCGAGTGTGGTGGGTGGGTTAGGGACGCCGAGTGGTAGTCATAGTCCTGCACCTGAGGATGCACCTGCTACGCCGCCAAAGACAGAGACCGCTACGCCGGCTGAAGTAGAGATTATAAAGGAAGTTGAGGTTGTTGAGAAGGTTTCAGAATCATTATTGGCCCTCCCGGGGGTGGTTGTGGATGAGAGTGCAACCAAGGAAGAAGAGGAGAACACTGTCAAGGAAGAGGGGGGTACTGCCAAGGAGGAGGATAGTACTGTTAAGGAAGAAGAGGAGAGTACCATCAAGAATGAAGAAGCGCAGGAAAACGGGACTGGGAGTGAGAGGGAGGCATCAACGGAATCTACTATTCCAGATGAGGAGCCTCGCAGACTCGTGGCTGGGAAATCAGCCTCTCCAGATTTTACTCTGAGCTTTGGACTCTCTGCTCCGTTGTCTGCAATGACTGTGGCACCGCAGACGCAGCCTACAATCTACGAGTCTGAATCGGAGCTATCAGACTTTACTGATATTGCCGACTCTGAAATTGATGATTCGATTCTTTCTCTCTCGTCTCAGCTCATCGGCACTAAGAAGTCAAAATCGAAGTCGAGGTCCAAAAAATCCAAGAAATCCAAGAAGCCCAAACCTCCAACCAGCGTACCGACACCCCGTCGCGCTTCGATTCCTGCACTTCCACCGGCAGTAATAGAACCACCGCGTAATCGCGTCCCAGGGGATTATCTATCCTGGCACTTGAACACGGAGGGGACGAAATGCGTGTGCAGTGACTGTAAGAGGGCTTTTGTGCACGACGATAAATGGTACGTGCCGAGGGCATGTAAGCGTTGCGAAAGACATAGTAAGATTTACGGTTTGGTCTGGCCAAAGACCGTTAAACGGAAGAACGACTCTGAGGTACTGCCCCACCTTTCATCGCTGTTTCGGTGAATGCTAACGTATTACAGGAACAGATCGATGACCACCGCCTAATTCAACGCTACGTAACCGCCTCCGAGCACAGAAAGGAGCAGCGAAAATTGGAAGAAGAGACTGTAGCTGCAGAGGCGGTCAGGGCGAGGAAAAGGGGTGCTTACAATCCAACTCCAGAGCAGGGCAAGAGGAAGAGAAAGCGGGGTGTGGAGGATGAGATGGAGGATATTGATGGAGTTTTCGACGCGTTGAAGAGACGGGGCGGGAAGAGGAGTAAGTTGGAGGATGCGGTCATCAGGTAGGTAAGAAGAAGGGAATGGGATGGGATGCGATACTCTTACTTTTGTGAGAGAGGTGTGTTTAATGTCTTGATCGGTGTTGGGGTCCGGTTTTAAATTCCTTTCATTTCCTTTCATTTGTTTTTCTTGTCTTTGGGTATTTCTTTTCTACTCTCCTTTCTCTTTTTTTCCTCACGACTTTTTTCTTCTTCCTATACGTGAGGGTGGGATCTGTATACTTATAAAACGGTTCAATTTCTGTGTGGGTTTAGGTGGAGGGTTTGGCCGATTTGGTTGGCTACTGGGTAGCCTCCTTACCCTCTTACCTACTTGACTTTCATATTTTATTTTCTCTCCTTTATGGGCTTTCTTTGTATAACTGTACTATAACTTTTTTTCTTCTTAACATAGCTTTTTTAAAAAGCAGTGGTTTTAATTCTTCATCTTCTTTGGCCTTTATATTTAAGGAGGGGCGTTGATTTAATTCCTCTTCTCTTCTCTTTAGGCGGGATTTGGAGTTGGGACATGGTTTTATTACTCTCTTTTCCTCTCTTTCATTTGTTCTCAGCTACTGGTATGTTAGAACGCTATTATTATGCGCTAATGTTTGTATGTACAACAATAACTGAACCGTTTTATAGCTACCCTACTTTGTACCCGGTATTATGTGTAGCTATAAATTCACTCGGACGCAGCTATACCTAATTGTCCTGTGGATGTTACTCCGTAGAGTAAGGTTGACTAACTTCTGGTTGGTTGCGTATTCAGTGGGGTGGTTCCTGAGAACGCAAGGATACCAATACCCCTCCCAGAGCCTCTCTTTCTTCCCCCTACCCTACCTACCCCCCATCCTCTCAACTTCGAAAAAGAAAAAAGGAAAGAAGTATGTCCCACTATACTCCCGCCCACCCCATCGCCGACCAAGGTAAGTCGATAACGGTGAAAGGATGGGCCGTCACAACACACAAGCTCCCGATTCTCAAGAGCGGCGAGATCGACACGATGAGTAAGATCCTGGGCATCGCGCCGCCAGAGATGATCTTTGGGAATAATCTAGTTGAGGTTAAACATGAATCCGGGTGGAGGGTTAGCTTTAATGCGTTGGATGCGTTGAGCGGAGTGGATAAGACCGGGGAGAGTATGTTGAAGGTGTCGTATAGTGAGAGTTGGACCAAGATGAGGGAGAGGGTTCATGAGAATATTAAAGAGGTGGTGAAGCCGTTTGATTGGACTTATACTACTGCGTATAGAGGCAGTGTGAATGGTGATGGTGCGGAAAAGGTATGTTTGGGGGGAACTTTTATGGTGGGATTGGTTGGAAGGTAATGTTTTTGTAGGAAACGAAACAATTCACGAGTACGGATGATCTTATTCCGTTCGATCGTCTGAAGCAGCCGGATCCGATATTGTTGTTTGATGAGGTAGTTCTCTACGAGGATGAGCTTGCAGATAATGGTATCGCTATCCTGAGCGTCAAGATTAGGGTCCACCCGGAACGTCTCTTTATTTTATCGAGGTTCTATCTTCGGCTTGATGATGTCTTGTTTAGGATTAGGGATACAAGGGTTTATATTGAATTTGCTACTGGTGAGGTTCTTCGGGAGTATCAGGCTCGTGAGGATACCTATGCTCAAGTTAGGAGTGTAAGTTTTTTTCTCATACCTAGGGTGATGATGGCGGTGTTGGTGCTGATTGTGTTGTATAGAAAATGTATGGACGTTCTCAGGAGGAGATTCCATCTCTAATGAGAGATCCCCAGTTTGTTTCAGAGTTGATTCCTATTGTTGAAACGGAGAGGGAGAAGGTCGTTATGGGCGAGTAGTTGAGTCCTCTGTCTATCCTGTTTCTGCAGGGGGAGAGGAGTATAGGGCACGATCACGAATCAGTGAGGCGTTTGGTGTATTTTTTGTTTTATATCTGCTACATGTATCCTTATCGGGCTCAGTCTGGAGGAATCCCAGCTGTCTGTGCACACTCGAAGCCCTTGCATGAAGAGCCGCATCACGTGTCTCGGAGTATATATTTTCCGGTGAGATGCGAGATCTACTGTTAGGTCGGGATTTGCTTCATCATATGGCCTAGTTTGGATAGCTGGGATTGATATAACGATTGTTTTCTGCGGAATTTATGGAGGTTTTGTCTACTTATGATACATTTCGCTTTGCTACAGCTGGTTCTAATGATGAAATCATCACTCTTTTTATTCGCGGAGCCGCTTAGTTATAGTGGGGGGATGACATCGATATCTACGACATTCCTCCCAACGAGATCCTCACATATCTCACCTATCACTCACATAATAATTTAATATCCAATGGCCACCCGGAACGCATACTCGTGTCTGAAATCGATCACTCGGTCGGTACGTCTCAATTCCCCTCAATTATTTGATTTGTTCTTTTTTTTGCACCGTAGTAATAAGACTTGATATTAGACACCTAGAGCAATCACCAAACCATTCCCAGTACTCCGTTCATTCCACACCTCTCAATGGGCATCTGCACCACCTGCCACTGCGGCAGCCCCGGCTTCCAAGGCCGCAAATCTTGCAGAAGATCCTGCGGTTAAATCGCCACCTCCGGAGTCGGGCATGATCGAGCGCGTGAGTAAGGGCTTGCGTGAACTTATGCCGAGCACGACGGAGCAGTATGTCGCATATGGAGTTACACAGGAGCTGTATAACGAGTGCGTTAACCAGGCTGCCTATCTCGAGGGTATTGAGCTGTCTGAGAGTGCAAAATTCTGGTATGAAGGTTAGTTGGGGGGGTGGCTTTTTTTTTTTTAAAGAATTCCCTTTCTGTGAGAGGAGCTTGGGGTGTTGACTTATATAGTGTGTAAAAGAAAACCTACTTTTGCATCATGGGCGCAGGTGACAGTTCTTCACATGTGGATGCTCGTCGTTCGTATCCGTGCGTTCGAACCGGATAATGTTCAGACCTGGCAACAACATTTCGTAGATCACTTTTTCTACGATTCCGAGGGAAAGATGGTACAGACCTACAAGGTAATTTCTCTAGCCACTTCCTCCCGTAGTAAGATCATAACTAACAAGTTATAAAAAAAACACCAGCTCACAAGCGCCCAACAACGCAAAAAGTACCTCAAAGACCTCTACTCTCAGTATCGCGGTATGGTTGCAGGTTTCGACGAAGGTCTCGTAAAGGGCGATGCTGTTCTCTCCGCTGCAATCTGGAGGAATGTCTTTGATGCGGATCCAGAGACTGATGTGGAGCTGCTGGCTTTGATCACTAGTTATGTTCGTAGGGTTATTTCGGGTCTTGAGAAGGTTGGGGATGATGTTATATATGCGGGTAAGATTAGATTTGGGTTGCCAATGGAGGAGGAGCCACATGTGGCGCATAAAAGTAAATATTTAGAAAGGATTATGAAGGAAAAGGGGGGCAACCTGAAGAGTAGTGAAGCTGGTGGGAAGGTTGGGAGTTGAATGTGTGGGTAGAGGTTGTATGGCTCTTCTTTTAGTGCATGTTTGATTGCTACTGAGAGGTGAGGTTTCATGGGGTGGAATGTATTGTATCATTGTATAGAAAAGAAATTCTGTTGCTTCTCATAGGCCAGCTTTAATGCACCTTAATAAGTAGATAAGGTGTCGATCTCTGATAGGAAGAAGCTGTTTCTTGATTTATGGAAGCTGTATTGGGACGAGATTTTTCAAAGTTGCTCTGTATATTATACTTAGCAGATCATTCACTAGTTGATAATTTCACAGACAGCTGGTCACTTATTGCGAAGAATATGAGACTAAACACAATATCTACATTAGTTAATCCTTCAATGCACCGAGTTTATAGCTACATTGAAGAACTCCGAACCGCCTAACGGGGCCGCTGGACAAAGATCCTCCGTCATACTGTAAGTAAAACGCGACAGTCTATCTATTAATAACTACTAGATGAGGAAACCAATCCCTTCTCCTAAGACGTAATGCCTAAGCACCACCTTCCTCATCTGGAGAACTAAAGATCAATTTCCCATACCTCATATCGTAGTTTATAATTGGCCTTAACTCCATACATACTACAAAAATCAGTTCCAAGGGTATTGACATCCTTAAAGTGTGATTGAGCTGGTGCTGGGTGAACTGTTATTCTACGACCACCAAGCTCAGCGCAGAACGCTTGACGGATGATATCGTTTCCGTCACACACACACCTTTTAAATTATCTATTAGTTAGTGATGTCAAATCACACTCTCTAGAAAAAATGCGTACACTCACCTCATAAGAAACATACATAAACCGGGAAACTGTATCAAACATGAAATGGACGTATCTTAATTCATTACGGAATCCCATTTGGAATGTGAAGGGCGGATCGGTGATAAGTCCCGTACACAATTCCGTTGACAACTTTGGCTTGTTTCAGCGTCTTTGGTGCACGATGAAAGCTGGTGAGGTAGTAGCGGATTTTAGTATATTAGGTATGTTCTAGCCTATGGATCTTTTAGCTTTTATCGATCAACTGATTACCTAACAGCACATAGACTTAATTGTACACCGTTATCAGTATTTTAGACACTTCTAGTTACGGAGGACATGCATGGTCACACTGATCTGAAATAAGTAGGAATCTATGATATAGTGTTACAATGACGGGGCTAGAACAGATATAATAATAGTTCTAATTTTCTTAAATTACTCAATTGAGAATATTCGCAGGAGTAATCTCCAAACCTCCAGACTCATACTACCGCTTTATTACGAGGTCTAAAGCCGATGAAGACTATACTCTAAACTGCTATTTTTGCGAGTGACAAGTCATGAATCACAATAATTCATAAATCTCCCTTTTACCATCGTATTTAAACCTTTAGATTACTCTTAAAGATTATAAGTTTTTGACGAGTTTACTGATATTGGCTACTGTGCTGAAGCAGGGACTACCGCTATTTACTTCTGTTGCTATTGGGTGAAGGGATAATTCTTTACCAGTGGCTTTATAGTGGGCTAGTTTTGTGGAAAGAGCTGGCTAGCTTAATTTTATGCTGTGAGGTATAAATAACAAATTTATGGGGTCTAGATCACACAAAATTGAGGACAAATGGATACCCACCTCTATCTATATATGTTTTTTTAAGACAACACTCGTACCCGTTACTGGAGTCAAGGAGCATAAATAGCATAACAAGAAAAAACACCTCCTGGAGAAGGTAAGGAAAAGAAAAGAGGAGGGGGAGGGAAAAAAAGGGAAAAAAAGAGAATCCAAGCTACAAACAAACAAAACTTTTTTTCTGTCGTCCATACATACACATATCCACTTCCCTACTAAACATCCTCATCACTAACACTTTCATCTTCATCCCCACTAACTTCCTGGTTCTCCCTCTCCTTCTTATCCATCAATGCCTGCAACTCTGCATCATCATTCTCAGTGACCGCCTTCGGCGCCATCCTCACCACACAGCTTCCTCCCGCCGCAGAAATGCTCTTCTCAATCTCCGTGATCGCCTCCTCGAGAACCTGAATTCCAGTGTTCTTGTCCAAGCACTGCGAAGTCAATACGTACAGTGGTGGGGATACCAACTTGACCTTTACTGGGGTCTCGGGTGTGTTCTTTGCCTCTGCTTTTCGGAGGGAGTCCTTGACGGCGTCGATTCCTTCGTAGCCGAAACATGTCACCTCGACGTCGGCACGAACTTTTGTAGGTTGCGGGGTGAGGCGCTTGGAGATGTAGGTTGTTAATTCGGCGCGGACAGCCTCGGAGGGGAATTCGATTCCTTCCCAGACGTCGGGATTGCTGTTTGCCCGAGATGTGTGTTAGGGGGGAAAAACGAAAATAAAATAAAAATATATGATAAATAGCGAAAAAAGAGTAAAATCTCACGTTATAGAGAACTTGAAAGCGTCAACAGCATGACCATATTTCTTCATAAGTGGCCACCCGATATTCTCATAGAGCTGCTCGATCGGCTCCTTTGTCTTCTCAGCGACATGTCGTAGGATGGAGTGGACCATCTTTGACTTATTGAATCGTTCTTCGCACTTGACGACATCCTCGGCGGAGACACGACGCTTTGAAAGATCGATATATCCTATCCTGAAATATCAGCGATCTCGCCACTTTAGAGGGGTAGAAAATTTGATAATATACCCTTCTCTTTATCAACACGCAACACAACAACGACCTCGTTCCGGCCAACACGGATAAGCTTCTGGATGGACCTGATACGTCTCCGGGACAGCTCGCTGAGGAGGATCATGCCGTCAATGTTGTCGTACTCGAGGAGCTTGACGTAGGCACCCATCTCGGCGATCTATATCACATGAGCCACCGGGTCGTAGAGAGAGGACAGGCTTCAGGAAGAGGAGGAGAAGCGTACCTGCTTCACGTTGACCATGACATAGCTATCCACCTCTGGATACTTCTCTGGGTAGTAGCGGGAATTTGTGAGCGACATGATTGCGTGTGTATGCGCGATATGGGTATTATGGACAGGGTCTCGCTTTTTGTGCCTCTGATCTTTCAGAAAGTTGTGTCGGCGGTGTATGCGACTCGAAGGATCGGAGGGTGGTTAGATGTGGAGGGGGCAGGTTGATGTTGGAGGAGGGGCTCAGTGGGGTGGAGTGGGGTGTGGTCGTTGTTGGGAGGAGTCATCCCACCACCTGTGAATTTTCTTTTTTGGGAGCCTCACTCATTAATGTGATATTTGGTCACTTCTGGACACAGTAATTTATCGTAAAGCCCGGTAGAGATGTGGGGTACAAATATTGGATATGGATCTTGAGTAGTTGAGCCTCTATCTTTGAATAAGGCATCAGTCTCTCGTGACTGAATGTCTCAGTCTAAACTATTATTAGGTGGAGGCTCTTATCATATGCAAGTCTTTTTATTCTGTGGGAGTCCGTTATCCTATGAGCGCCCTCTTCCATAGGAATTATTTGCTCCATGAGAGCCTTTTATTTTATGGAGGCTTTTGTGGTTTATCTTGAAGGGTTAGAAGTCATGGCAATGATTAATTTGCTAGGAAACCCTGGTCCTCTAGATATCTCTCAAATTCCGAATGCACTCGTAAGAAATCAAAATATTAACCTAACGCCTTGCAAGCCTTCTAACCTTGATCTCTATATTCACCTTGTTAGTAAATTATTCCCTTGACACCTCCGGAATGCATACCCAGCTCCCCCGTCCACTCCTCAAGCTCCTTCACAACCGCCTCTAGGTCACCAACCCGCTCATCAAGCACATCAACCTGGTTCTTGTACTTTTCGATATCCGCATCTACCTCCCATCAGCCTCGCCTCAGCCCAAGTGGTGATGCCTGGTAGAGCTACATTTCTGGCTTAAATACTCGCTATCGGTGCCTAACCCTTCAGCCGCATTGGCCATAGCCTGGTAACGTTCCTTTGCGTGCAAGTTGATACGGTTCAGGAGGTCCAGATCACCTATAGTAGATTCTGTATCTGCGCGAATGACATTCTCAAGACTCTGTAGAAGCAGTCAGTCCCCCTGCAGAATAGAATAACATATATATAAAAAGGATATCCCTACAGCCAAAACATCGTTCACACTGTTCGCCGTCTTTTGAGCCGCCATCGTTCATGAGTGACAGAGCATGCCCGAGGTAACCCTACCTAGACCCTCTTCCCCGCCAAGCCCCTGTCTGTTCCACCCCACGTCAGATCGTAAATTTTGCATAATATCCAAGACAACCCAGAAGAAGGGGAAAAAAAGATATATCAACACCAACAATCAACCATCTCATCAATTCACACCTATATAACAGAAAGTAAAGGGAGGAAAGAGAAATAAAAAGAAAAAAAACACCAAAACTCGCAAAATGTTCCGACGAGCTCTCCTCCAACAAACCCGTCAATTCTCATCCCGCACACTTGCCGCAGCAGCAGTCTCTAGACCATCACTCGTCCTCCCTTCAATCCGACAATGGCAGCCTGCCCCTCTGCTCTCTCGGCGCGTATCCACCGAAGCAGCCCCAGAGACGTCCTCGAAACCATCTGAGCCAGCCCCAGAGTCAGCGACCAACCCCGAACTAGAAGCCCTCAAGAAGGAACTCGAGAAGAAAACCGAAGAGGCGAAAGACTTCAAGGTAACTTCCCACAAACCACCATCTCATCTCACACCTACTGAACTCTCGCCCTCCTAGGATAAATTTACCCGCACCGTAGCAGACTTCCGTAACCTGCAAGACCGCACCGAGCGCGATAAAAAGTCTGCAAAAGACTATGCGATCCAGAAGTTTGCAAAGGACCTTGTTGACAGCGTCGACAACCTCGACCGTGCACTTTCTGCTGTTCCAGAAGAGAGCCGGAGTGACTCAGAGAAGAATAAGGAGCTGGTGGATCTGTATAACGGGTTGAAGATGACTGAAAGTATCCTGCTGAGCACACTCAAGAAACACGGGTTGGAGAAAATAGACCCGGTGGGTCAGGTGTTTGATCCTAATATGCATGAGGCTACCTTTCAGGTTCCTATGCCGGATAAGGAGCCAAATACAGTGTTTCATGTTCAGCAGACGGGGTTTGTGTTGAATGGGCGGACTATTAGGGTGAGTGGATATATGTGTGTATCTGGGGATTAAGAGGAGTTGCTAACGCTGTCTATAGGCGGCCAAGGTCGGTATTGTTGCGAGTCCGAAGTAGGTTTTTAGTGAACTGAGTGCGGTGGGAGTAATGAAATGAAGGTTTGTTTGTTTTATATTCTTTTTACGGTTTTATTTCTTCTGGTGTCTATATTACTGTATATAGTGTTCACATCTCCCTCCTCTTATCTCTTTGGCATTACAGGGCATTCGGGTTCTGTTTATAAAAAAGAATTATCTGTAAATATCAATCATACAGGCGTCGGTCTATGGCTTCAAGGGCTACAAAACTTTGAATTGGCTATACTACTGTGGTCTATTAGTGGCTCTAGTTATACTATAGTCACTATTCTTATGATAGTTTCCCTATTGTAGGGTTAAATATATCAATGGTTTAAAGCTTTATAAGGCCTCATTTTCTTATACAAGTAAAATACCCTTTGGTATCTTTGTCAAAGACCCAGCCTTCCGTTATCCCTATTCCTTCATTACCCAACGTACACATCAATGCTAAGACCTATTATTGCTAACCCTCCACAGCTACATAGCTCATCTTCTGACAAAAGCCTGAAATAATGTATCCTTGATAAACTCAACCGTTAAATACCGCCGAATCATGATATCTAGCCAATATTCTCTTAGTTCTGTCCCGTTTTTACGCCTCATTAATTTCACGAGCCCTTGTGCCAAGGTAATCCTCCACTATCTACCACTTTCATATCTGTCTTTTTCATCTATACTCCTCCCTATCTAACATATTCTCCCCAGAAAATAGAAGGTAGTATATATAACTAGTTCTGGGTGCGCATGGCGCACTACTGCATTTCGTATCTAGGAGTTGGGTTGCCAATGTAACTTTCTTCCAGTACTTTCTTAATTAGATCGAGCCTCTTTGGTTTCTTATACTCCAACTCGACGGATCTAACTCCCATGACACTTTTTCTTTTAATGGTCCGATAGAACTTCTGAGTATATTAGTCACTCTTTAAAGAAATTACCTGAAAAAGTCTGCACACATCAAAAACATACCTATCAAAACCCGAGGCCATATCTCCCTAAAATACCAGCCGCCCAGACAGTGGCTCAGCAATACCGTAGCTCATCTGTTTTAATCAGTGTCCATACTTTCATTTTTGTAAAGTGAATACGGACATAACACCTATATTGTGAGAGATTCAGGGGGCCACAATGGTAGGAATTGCTTCTGGTATAGTATCATCCCCTGAGGATAATACCTCTAGATCGATTTCACGAAGCTTCAATCGTGGTTGTTTGTCCAGTTTCTATGCCAGCTCTATAGGTACTTCCTCTATAGGGGTATGAGTTGTTTCGCGATACCTTTTGGTTCTGGCTGGTGTAGGTTTTTCTTGGAGAGCAAGAGAAAACTTTTATTGATGGAATAATTTGACTTTTTCTTGGGGTATTTTATTTTATTCCCTAAGCGTGTTGATAGATACTATTCGAAAACAGATTAGTTTACACAAAGTTACATCATAGAGTGTTCGTATTGATAACTAGACATGTGCTCCGGGGAGAGTGCAGTGAACAAGATTACGGCTTTCAGGGGATAGAGGGGATGATCTATATTCTTGATATTGCAATAAGTAACTTACTTTATCTATAATCATCTGTTATTTGGGCTATTACATAGCGTCTAAAGGGCCTTATAGCGGGCCGGTGATACCTGACTCTATGAATGGATTAGCACAAGAACCGCGAATTTTAATGTTTCAATTCTATAAGAATATAAGGGTTCCGCTACCTTACCTTGTAAATCTTTGTCATTGTTCCATGGCCCAGGCACGTAAATTATAGGGGGACGGCCCTCGAAAGATGTCAACACTTTTTTTGTATGTGTGGGGATTCTTTGGTGAGGTGAGTGGAGGTTCAAAGGCTATTTAAGTATAGCTATGACGTCTACTTAGCGTGATGCGCTCTACGGTAGGCCATACTTCCTGGGAGAATAAACTTTTAGATTCGAAGCCTAGCTGGTTATAGAAACTATATGGTTACGGCTAATTAATAAATAACCTCCTCTCTAGTTCCAAGCACATAAATTAGACACCTTAGAGAGGGATATAAATGATACAATGGGATTAAAGCTAGATGTTACATGAATGATTTCTTAATCATAGCTGTGGGTAACGGTTATGCCTTTAGGAAGGTTCTTAGGCTGGGTGCCCTTGGTTTCGATACCCCGCTGGAGGTACTATAACGCTGTAAAACTACAACGCTGTAAAAATTTGTATGGTCAGAAGTGGGGGTCGAGTGATCTATTATGATTAAGTCAATCACATAAAACACCTTGAAGCTTCTAACCAAATCAGAACTTCAGCAGCCATAAACCATGGAATGACTAGATATCCAAGAGGGAATAGTTTCAAAGAGCAGTACCCAGAAGATAACAGATACACTAGGAATATAAGCCCCTAGCAATCCTCTGAAACAGATACGACCTTGAAGATGAGGAGCTTCAGAGCACTGAGCCAGAATCATAGCTGAGAACCATAGACTCTAGGTCTAAGAATAATATGGGAATTTTTGAATTATAATACAGATGAATCATTAGCAGCATGCTATTTTTACAACCCAAGAGCTCTAAACCTAGAGAAACCGTAATTATACCCTAATCATCAATCCCCATAAACTCCTCTTCATCATCCATATCCACCCCATCACTTTCATCCCCCTCCGCCAACTTCCTCTTCTTGCTCGCCTCGACCGCCCCTCTTTTCCTATCCATCCTCTGCCTCTCATATCCACTCTTCGTACTAATCCTCCCTTTAGCCCCCTCTACTACAGCTCTTGCCTTCACACCCCTCTTCTTCAGCTCCTTCCTCTCCTTCTTACTCGTCTTCGGTAGGGCATCCAGCAACCACTTCTGTACCCCGCCCTCCACTTTCTCACCCCTCATCTTCTGTGAAGTTGCAATGACGTTCGCAATACCTTTAACATAGCCTATGTCCTCCTTTGTGTAATACGTTACCGCCTCCCCCCCCTCCCTCCCTGCACGACCTGTCCGGCCAACACGGTGGATATATGCCACTACCGTGGTAGGAATATCGTAATTCACAACTAGCCTAACACCAGCAAAGTCGACCCCCCGCGCTAGAAGATCTGTTGTGATGAGAACCCATATCTCACCTCTTCTGAACCGATCCATGACCTCTTCGCGCGCAGTGTCGGTGAGGGAGGCGTGAAGGACTGCGATGCGTCCAGGTGTTGGGAGGTCGTACATGATCTCGTTGTAGAGCGCTTGTGCGCGAGGGATGCTCTGGACGAAGAGGAGGGCGGGGGGGTGGAAGCGGGTTGTGAAGAGTTGACGAAGGGCGAGGAGTTTACCGGGTTCCGTAGCGGTGTAGGTGAGGGTTTGGGAGATTGTTGGGAGGGCGGTGTCTTTGATGCCGACTATGAGGCGGAGGATAGTTGGAGTGGGTTTGGGGGTTGGTTTTTTTTTGGATTTGAGTGATGGGGGCTCGTCGAGTGTGGTTGGAAGCATCATGTTTCGTGCGATCTCTTCAGTACCGCTGCTGATCGTGGCGCTCCAGAGACTTGTTCTTAGTTCTCCTGCACCGGTCTCTCGTAGTGATTTCCAGATGCCGAGGGTTTGGTCTCGGAATAGTTCGTCGAGTAGTACGTCCGCTTCGTCTAATACCAGCCTACGAACCCCCGAGAATTCACCTTTCCCTTCTGGACTCTCAATTGCATGTAGTAGGAGTAGAGGTGTAGATACGAGGATATCACTCTTGACATGAATTCCCGCCTCTTCCCCCTTCGTTGATGTCGCTGCCATGCCTTTACGCATCAGTGATACCTTCACCCCTGTTCCAATGGAGAGCTTTTTAATCTCGTTGACAATCTGACCAGCGAGTTCTTTAGTGGGGGCGAGGATAATTGCCTTTATCCCGCGTTGTTCTTCCCCAGATTGCTTCCGGGCTGTTAGGATGCTATCTAGTAATGGAACAACGTAGGCAAGTGTTTTACCAGACCCTGTAGGCGCGCAAGTGAGCAGGTCGACATCACCGGGGATCAGCTCTGAAACACCATTCTTCTTCATTAATATGGGAAGAGCGCCCATCTGGACTTCTGTAGGCTGTGTATATCCCTGCGCGAGGATATTCTCATAGACACGTTTTGAGAGTGCGTAGCCGTGTGGCTGAGAACGAAGTTGGGAGAATGATGTAAGTGGGGGTATTAAGATCTGTTGTTGCTTCTTCTTCTTTTTCTTCTTCTTGCCCTCTCCTTCAATTGTTTCTGTGACGGCTGCGGGGCCAGACAGAATGGTGAATTTGAGTTTATGCTCCCATAGTGTCTTCCTTATTATATCTTCACCCTCCACCACCTCCCCCGCACCTATATCCTCCTCCACCTCATCAGGTTCAACCATTGAGGTGTCGCTATCATCGCCATCTTCTACGGCGACAAGCTTCTGCTTCTTTCCCCCTGCGCCCATGCCAAAAAAGTCGAGTTCTTTCGGCACCGCATCGCTGTTATCGGGGATGGATTTCCGCTTTTTCGGAGTTACTAATGGGGGTTTAGGACAGCGGGAAGGAATATTGGAGCCTCCCGATGCGCCTTTTGCGAGTGAGGTGCCACGCGAGAGGAGGCGGAATATGTCTGCCATGGTTGTGGATTGTATGTTGGTGGGGGGACGTTGCGGTTGACGGTTCGCTCTGAAAAGTTTTTGCCAAGAGCGGGAGGTTCCGTGCTGGCGAGTGATGGGATGTGCATATGCGACATGGGTAGTCACTCGCGGGTGTGGGATATATCTGTGGAAAGGCCTGGAAAAAGCCTGGAGAATGTACATGCAAATCTCTTTATTCTCCCCTCACTCTTGTCTAGCCATCCAACGACAAAGCTATAAAACCAGGACCATCCTCTACCCAGTGTTTGCTGGAGTACCCAGCACAAACAGCTCACCGTCACAGACTACATGACAGTTATAAAAGAGCTATGCGTACCACTGTGGTTACAGACACGGGATTTATTTTCAAGGCAGGTATCTACCACAGAACCTTCATTATAAAAACCCCTTAAAGAGCAATACATGGCTATCCTTACTTGGGTAGCCAAGACCCACATGGTTATTCGAATTAACGGGTGAAGAAACAATCCTGTCAATGACATAGGCTTCAATATATACGAATCAACCTAGCTTCAAAGATGCTATATTTTGATATTATATATCATAGGAGAGAAAGCTCGATCACACCCTGAATTACCTATTTGAATACCCAGCACAGATAACAGACTAGGTAAGATAAATATCTCAACTGAAGTCGGTGAAACAAGAACTAACTACACTAACCTCTCTATTGAAGAATACGTCAAAGAATATTAAACTACAAAAAAGAGTTTCAAATTCTTAGTATTACAGGAGAACTCTTACTCTAAAGCACTAAGTCGGACATTACATACACCTGCATTTACTACAAACCCAGCAACACCTTTTTTCACTTATACAAACACTCTAAAAATTAATTATCGAGTAAGTCGTAGTATTTTATATTCCCAAGCTAACTCTAGAAAATCTACAAGATACGGTCGTGTATGGGCATTTCAGGTGTTAAGAAAATTGCCCCCCAGAAATTATTATTACGTCTAACCACCACACTTAATATACCAGCATTAGCTTCACATCTTATTGAGACCGGAGCAAATATTACCATGTCTTATACTGGAGACCAGAGTTATTTGATTGATGGATACTACCTAGCTAGGCATTCGCTGGACTTACGATAAATTCTTCGACTTCAATGGTAGTACGTACTTACCTAGTGTATTAAATAGGCAAAGACTATAAAACCAGGGGAATTCACCCCTGATTTTCAACTAAAAAAGAACATAAAGGTATTAAATTCTAAGATAGGCAGCTTAGATATCTACGTTTGCATATATCAAACATCTGCATCCAACGTCTGTCATGCTTACTTTCTTCATCAATAAAAGACATTTGAAGTCTCTACTATTCTTTATAGGGTATATTCTAGGGGTGTATCTCCTAAAGACATCTAGGAGGGCAGGCTTCTAAAAACCTCACATAGTTTTCTCCAAGGGAGCTGGGTAAGATTTTTTCTTATTACATACTTTGTTACTATACTATCATATTATACGGCTAAGCTATACCGTGTATCTTATCTTCTAGAATATATGTAATTTGAAATCTCGTGTCCCTGGCTATCACTATAGTACCGCTTTAACTATATCTGACTTTTGAGTTCTACTAAAGGGTTATAATAATGGAAATATAAGGAAGAGTGATGCTATTAATCAGGCATGTATATTTACCACCAACCTATCGGGGAAACACTACAGCAGCGAAGTTTAAATCATGAAAAAAAATACTGTCTACTAGCTAGCAATTAAGCGATTACATCACCTAAGACGGGTAACGTCAGGTTATCTATAATGTATAGATGCTGTCTGGTGGTAGCACCCCGGGACCTACGCTAGCGCGCTCAACAAGACAAGTAGTATAACCACTGCTAGTTACTATATTTTAATTCAGTACCAGGTAACGCAGAATTTATTTCGCACCCTAGTTACTATTATAGGCACAATGCACCCCCTATCAAATTTAAAAGATCCTTAACGGTTATAAAGGATGTGATGTTTACTAAGGACTATCTTAATTAAGTCATAGATCAGCAAAGTCATGTTCCAAAGTAATAAATATCGAGTTACTCAGTAGAAATATAGTATCTCTATTAGTTCTATATTTGATACAAAATTAAATGTTTCCCAAGAGATTGATTTGTACGGCGCTACGGAAAATACTTCATTTCACCTAACACTTACAAGTATAGGCATATATTATATATAACTAATATACCACCTAAGTTAATTTATATATAATTGGTCTAGGGCTCGGGGCGGAGAGTAAAACTTGAGCTTTACATTGAGATATTATATATATAATTCGGTTAAGTTTATAGAATTTATCTACAAAAAAACATCATATATAGGACTTTACAGGACACAAAATTCCATACCACAAACACCCCCCCCCCCCCCAGAAACCTCCTAGAGCTATAAAGTAAATTTTAAGAACTTTGTTATACTTAAGTAGCATGTCTTGAGCCTAGCTCCCGCCATATATGTTACTAGTGCCAGAGGTGCCTAATGCATCTAGACTGACAGACCTATGAGAGAATCAGTACGTTAGTAGTGCTCAGGCATTTATTAAACTAGAGACGACGCCCGCCAGCGCCCAAGAGATTTTTGGCCAGTGGGGCGTCGTATGCCCTTCACGAAGCAACCAGAAACCCGCTAGGCCTTGCACCCCATAACCCTTTCACTTCGTTCAGGGCATTCGTTCAGGGCATACGTATACTCGGAGTGAGGTAGCGGTCGCGGCCGACCCCCCAAGTGATAGCACTACATTCTTATGGTTGTCTTGGTTGTCTTAGGGCTACGTCATAATGAATCTTGGTTGTAACCTTGCTCCAAGTATTTAATAAACGCCTGAGTATAGTGTCTATATATATAATACAGCCTCATTATCTCTCATAGCCCAGAAAAGCTGATCTTCCTGATGACTAGGCGTGTCTTGTATCCGAAGCAGCCCAAGCCTTCCCCAATCAAGACTCTGCACCAGGTTAGGTATGTCGATTCTTGATTGGTGACTTTGGTTAAAAGAGCTTGATTAGAGCATCTAGAAGCATCAACCCCACCTCCACGAGCAGTGCGCAGCTGGTCCAACAATGAGCGTCTCAGCGGCACCTAAAACACTCCTCGATAAAGAGGAAGCACGCAAACTGATAGAAGAACTTCAAGATCATCAGGCTAGAGAGATAGAATGTTTGCGAAAACTCCATGGGTTATCAAACGACGGCACCGACAATCAGGCCAAGACTGATGGCTACGGTATGCTAATGGAATTCCACCTGAAGACCAAAGAGAGTAGAATACTAAACACTCTTATAGTAGCAGTAGATCCAGAGTATAATTTAGACGACGAAAGTTTATATGTCACCTTCGCTGAACCACCACTGCAATTAGATAGGGCAAAATTAGAAGAATACAAGCCCCAAATTCGAAGGCACTTTAGTAAGTTAAATAAGGCCGTGCACTAATTAAATATTGAATACTTAGCTAGTGCGTAATATCTAAGAAGAGACTCTATAGATAGGGATGGAGAGCTCGATGAAACCTCGAAGTGGATACTTGATAAAATCTTCCAGAATTCCCAAGATACTTGGCTGGGCACCTTTCAGGCCACCTATATAAACAAAATACACAAAGATGATATCACCAAGAATGTTTTACCCCCTAATAGCACTGAGGAACCTCCTCCCCTTTACCACTGTGGTTTATATACTAAGCCAGAGCCCAGATCACTTCGCTAATTAAAAAATCGGGGTTAGAACGCTCCCTATACACACCGCTTTCCAGGATACGAAATGTAAATTGCATAGACCTCCCCTACCCGCATGATCACTATAGGAAATTTCCTCTAACGTAGTGTAGTGAAATACGTAAATTCACACAAGCCAATCTAGCAACCTTACTAGGAATCGAAGACAAGTCTTTTTGGGATGAAGATGACGATCTTTTGAGAATTAATATCAGGATGCTATCCCGAGTACTAAAGAGCCATCTCAACAAAGTCGGAGATCTCCCTGAAGTAGATTTCCAGTATCATTTTGGAGTTAGTACTAAATCGCACAGAACTTATCTCCTCCCCCCACAACCCCACTCTGCTGTTTTATAATTTAGTGGCTCTCTAACTATTTGTTCTTACAGAGTTATTTTTTTTCATTTAGGTTACCATTCTTTGAAATCACCCACGGCTACCCCAGTATACCCTCAAACGTTACTCCGCTAGCAGAATGTGGGGTCTTCGGTGGCTGGTTGGGTAACACATTCATCCGACAACGACAATTTTCCATAGCGTTTTATGGGCGTCCGATTATCTTGGGGAGTTCTGCCAAGTGGAAACTCATATCACTCACTCCTGAGGTAACTAGGGCCAGATTTAAGAAAGGTTTCTTTTCTCTGTGGGTTATTCATAACCTAGAGGCAATTGTTCGGAGGTTTCAAACCGTTTTAACAGAACTCGATAGACAGATAAGTATTGATGTTTGTGCCTAGCTCTTCCTAAATACCCCATGGATAACACACTCAGTCGGTACAAAGCTAATCTATCTGTTCTCTATAGAGTACAATTATATTTAAAGAGGAAGAGAGGAATAAACTCCTTTTTGAGGACGAAAATTTTAGCAACTCCAAGAAGTACTTCTGGGCGCTTCAATCCCTCAGAGTGTTCTTGGGAATTGTGTCACATACCCGGGAGGTTCTACCTCAGATCTTCAACGGGTTTGAAGCTTTCGATGAGAACCTGCCAAAGGGTTGGAAAGAAAAGTCCTTGAAAAATATCACATTGAATTACGAAATGCTAGAGAAACGCATCGAACAGAAGCGAATACAAATTGAGGGTTTGAGTAACGGGGTGAGTGATTTGACACCATACTCCTATTTTTGACTTTACATTTGTTAAATATTCGACTACTAAAAGCTTTTCTCTGCGTCCTCCGTCATTGAAGCAAGACTGGCTGCAAACCAAAACCAAAACATCCGATTACTAACCTTGGTGACAATTGCTTTTCTGCCAATCTCTTTTGTGGCTGTAAGTATCCCTTAATCCACTTTTACGGGCTGGGAAATCACAACCCGTACATGTGAGAGGTGGTGCCTACGAAATCTTACAAATCTTATACCGAGGCACATCCACGAAAATGCCAACATGTCTTGTCAGACTAAGAGCTAAAAGAAACATAAATATCTTGATAGAAAGTAATACTAACATACTACAGTCTATATTCAGCATGAGTGTCCTACCGGAAAGTACGACGCTCGGGTCATTCTTTGTAACAACTGTAATCATGACCCTTGTTACATTTATTATCGTCTTCAATCTTCGAAATTTCGACAGAACTCTCTACAAGGCATATGGAGATTTAGCGAAAGATATCCAAAGAAGCATGATAGAAGACTCCGAAGAAAATTGGAAGAAAAAAGGGACTTTTTTAAAACAATCAGAGCAGCTCAAACGCGCTGAAACGCCAGTTAGTAATTGGTGGTATGTATGGTACCTTTTGCATAACCCTCGTTTTCTTCTACAAAGGCTACGAAGGAAAGAGCCAAAGGATAGGAAAGAGGACTGCGAGCTTGAGCCCAGGACAGATCCTAGCGAAGACTAGAAGTTTGAACCTCAGATCCTAGCTAGAACATCCTATTAGAGGAAGAGAAAGGAGGGGCGAGCAAGTGAAGGTAATAGGCCATGAATCATGTCTCAATATATTTTATATCTTTATGACCACTTTTAGGTTAGGTCTCTACCTTGTTCTCAACGAGAATACTGCTACTAAGACTCATTCTAGTGCATAAATTACCCACGGTACAATCTTTCCCCTAAAAATGATATCTACTTTTAGTATAGATTGCCAAGCTACATCTCAATAAAATCAATAAGTAGAAGAGGGCACAAGAAAGAGTCAATAAAAAATCTACAATAATCCAGAACATGATAAGTATTGACACCAATAAAAAGAACCCCTCCCTAAGCCGTGAGCAATTTGAAAGTGAGATTTGTTTAACCAGTACCCAACTCCCAAGTTTTTAATTATACCTCATGTATATATACACTTTACAATCCCCAACCCATTACGCAAACTTAACACTTTTCACCAAATTCTTCTTAATACCCGTCATCTCACCCCCATACGTGCCCTGCAAGCCACCTTTATAAATCGCCTTCTTACTTCCCAACTTCTTCTTTGCTGCTTCATACTTCTTTCTCTTCTTCACCCTCGGATTCCTGACATCCTTCTTTCTATGTGGTGTAAGTCCCTTGTTCTTCTCAATTACATATCCAATGGCCCTCTTTCCATCCCTCTCCTCTTCAACTACCCTCACGTTCCCACCCACTTTCTCTGCATCATGGTATGCCTTCTTCTCCGCCTTCTTCTGCTTCGACTTTGAGGTGAGCATGTCGTAGTACTCATTATCACTCTCTGCCTCACGCATTTCCTTCGCCACACGTTTATCCTCCTCGTTGAAGTCTTCGTCGTCGAGATCGGCACCACTGTTCTTACGACGTGCAGCTTCAGCAGCAAGACGGAGCTCCTTCTCTTTTCGACGCTCGCGGTGTGGAATATCGGTGTCTCCGCCGGCATTCTGGCTGGCGAGGTCACGTTTGGCGGATTTGGAGACAATCTGGGAAGTGTAGAAGCGGAGATTGCGACGGCGGGCAGCTTTTTGTTCGGCGTCGAGGGAGGCGAGTTGGGTGTCGTCTCCAAAGTCGTCGTCGTCGAGGCCGGCGGTGTTTGTAGAGTTTTTCTTGATGGGTTCTGGTTTAGTGGTGATTTTAGTAGGTCGGAAGGATGTGGCAAGAGCTGCGAGGTCGGAGAGGTCAGAGGCTTGGGGTTTTTTCTTGGAGGGCTTTGAGGTAGGTGAAGAGGAGTCGGAGTCGGAGAAGGCAGGTGAGAGTTTTGTTCGTTTCCGCTTTGGCTCTTTGATATCTTTCGCCTTTTTGTCGGCCTTCTTCTCCTTCTTTGATGGGCCCGCAGCCAGTGCTTTTCCTCCATCACCATTCGCCTCGGATTTTCTCTTCCTCTCCACACCTTTACTACTAATCTCCTCAACTTCTAGTTCCTTCACTGAATTCCACATCTCCCTGCATTTCACAAGTCCCTCCATCACTCCATGCTCCCTTATCTTCATCCCCTGGGTCTGTACAACATCTGGACTACTCAGCACCGCAAAATACATACTCAGCACCCCCAGATACGCACTCAACGCCCTAAATTTCACAATAGCAACTGAGCTCTTAACCGTCTCCCCCACCGCCTCCGCAGCCGCCGCACTCAAAGACAGCGGCGCATGTAGCGGCTGAAGCTCCGCAAACTCCTCTGCGAGAGGCTCGAATTCAGGGTGTCGAGCCTTGAGGATCTTCATTCGCTCAACCGCACTCATAGTCTCTGGGATAACTGTCGGAAGCTCTTCGGTAACGACAAGTGCTTTCCCTACTCCTGCAACTGACGATTCACTCTTCTCCTTCATTTCATCCGCTTTCCAGTCATCTTCATCGAACATGAAGTCAGCTTCATTCATAGCAGACAACTGCTTTGCTTGCAGTTTGAGAGCTTCGGCTTCTTCGAGTGCGGCATCCTGCTCAGTCTCGACTGTATCACCGCCGTAGTAGTCTTTTTTTGATGTCCCCCAGCCTTCTGCGTCTTCGTCCGAGTCTTCACGGCGTTCATCGTCATCTGAGTCGTCTACTTGTGATTTTCGCTTAGATCCCTTCTGTACTTCCTCTTCCTCCTCCCCTTCTTCTTCTTCTCCGGCGGAGCTAGAATCATTGTCGTAGTTCTCAAGCGCAAGTACTTCCTCGTCACTAACCTCACCATACTCTATCACACATCCAGTAATCAGCATCCCTCCCACAACTCACAATTCCTTAATAGTAAAACATACCGTCAGTACGCCGCCTCCCAAAGTTCTCATCATCAAGCATTACCTTATCCCGCGAGATATGGAACGCATCCTCCTCATCTGGAATGTCCTCCCAAGTATCTGTAAACCCCATTAGCACCCCACTATTCCAGTCGCAGAAACCGAATTGTGGTACAACGTACTTATGGGATTGATCTTTGCATCGTTAGGATCGAGTTCACGAGGGCCTGAAGAAGCCTCACCGGAGGATTTGCGCTTTTTGGCCATTGAGTGGGTTCTTGGCTGTGAGTTGCTGTTGTAGAGTGTAGACCTTTTTTTAGATCGATAAAAAAGTTTGAGGTGAAGAAATCTTAGTGGTGAATATGGTTATCTTATCGCGATCTGGAGATCATCAGATTAGATCTGGATATCTGGATATGTAGTGTTGTCTCACAACAGGTCACTCGAGCTTTAGCTACAACATCAATAAAACTCTACTAATCACATAAATCTATAAGTTATCAAGAATTCCAGCTTTTTAATTTCTAATCAAAAATTTTAGAGATTTCTCCCCAATCTCAAAATCCAATACTTAGGCAATAGTTGCCTCAATACACTCAATACCATACTCCTCCTTGAGCTCCTTGATCAATGGATCATTGATCTTAGCGTTCATAGGCGCAAGGACACCCCTTTCAGCGATGGTTCCGTTAAGAACCTGCTTAACAGCAACAGCGCAGGGGACACCAACGAGGCGGGCCATGGCGCTGTAGCCCTTGGGGTCACCATACTCGATGAGTGTTGAAGTACGAGTTTCCTAGATGTTTTCAATGCACTGACCCATACTAATAATAGAGTGAGGAGTCAAACCTTCTTGCCATCAGCAAGCTCAATAATAAACTTATGCTGGAGCATAACCATATCACGCTCTCCAGGACCGTACTCCATCTTCTGCTCAAGAGTAGCACAAAGGGTATCGAGCGGGTTGCCGCGAGGAATAGTATTGGTATCACTGAACAACCCAAGCCACTTCATCCCAGCAATGATTCTCCCCTTCTCCTCGTTGTCTGCAAACTGGGTCTTGCTACTAATTGCCTGAACCAAATCCTCCTCCTTATCAGAGCTAGATCCCAGAATCTTCGCAACAGCCTTCTTCCATGGCAACGCCTCCTTCAAGAAATCAACGGGCTCATCAGACAAGAACCCGATATCGACAAGAGTACGAACAAACTCCGGGAACCCAGCGTAACGGAGAGTACCACGGATGATAGTCTCCGCCTCTGGGATTCCGTAGCGCTCCTTGTACGGTGACGAATCACGATTCGGGTACGCTACGAATGCAAAGCCAGGGTAGATATGGTATGGCTTAGCAGCCTCCATAAGCTTCTCTCCTGCAATCTCCTCGATTTTTCCGTCCTTGTAGTACTTTGCACTGTTCCTAAGCGCGAGCAAGACCCCGCGAGAAGACCAGGAGAACTTGTAACCGAGGGGGTTCCCGGATACTTCTGGTGCAGGGAGACCACCACAGTATGAGAGGAATGACAAGACCTTCCCTCCCTTGCTGTGGACTTCGTCGATCATCTTCACGGCGTACAAGTGGTCGATACCGGGGTCAAGACCAATCTCGTTCATAACTGTGATGCCGGCTTGCTTTGCCTCGGCGTCTAGCTCGGCCATGGCTGGGGAGACGTAGGATGTTGTAACAACATGCTTCTTGTTCTTGATGGCGGATCTAATGACCTCAACGTGGTGGGTGTATGGGATCAAGCTATAGTTCATCAATTAGCCAATTGAACTCAATTGAGGCCTCAAGAGGCTAGAGGGAGTGAGAAACCCCATACCTAATAACAAGATCATGCTTAGCCACTTCGGCATCCAAAGCACTCGTATTTGATACGTCCAAAGAAATTGGAAACGAATTCTCAACACCCTTAGCAAACTCCTTCGCCTTCTCCAAAGTCCTACAAGCTACAACCTATCAGTAAACCATCTTCCAAAAAAAAAACCCTTTTTAAACCCCCCCCCCCCAAAAAAAAATCAATCGATTGACTCACCAACAGTAACCTGAATTCCAGAATTCGCAAGAATATCAAGCGTCGGCTTGGCAACAAACCCACTACCGAGTAAAAGAACCTTTGATGAAGACATTTCTTCCCAATTGCTTGAAACAAAAAAAAAGATGGAAACTTTTTTTCCTTTGTATCCTTTTTTTTTTTTTGGTGGGGTCGTCGAGATGAGGGGTCTCCCGAGTGGAGAGCACACACTAGCCTAGTTTATTTTTCTATCTCGGCTGTGTGTGGTTGCCGTCCTAGCCCGGTTTAGAACCTACTTGGCTAAGGCTGAAGAGCCTCAACTGGTCGAGAGCTGCATGGGCTGTCACTCGTGATTGGAGCTTCCATGAGCTTCCATCATGGGGGGGTGGGAAGGGTGGGAAAGATCGGCCTTGTATTTCCCTTATCGCCATGGCTGGTACTTTTTAAGCATGCAAATCATTCACCATACCAGATTCCATCTAGGACCGGTAGAGTCCAGTTCCCAACAGCACTCTTTATTGTTGAACGGTACCGATGCTTTTAGCACACCTAGCATATGCTGCCTGCGTTGCCCAGGAAAGAAAAGAAAAAAAGAAAAGAAAAAAAAAGCACAGCTGCCGTACATCGGGAAAAAAAGCAGAACTACATTATAATATAATAAATTAAAAACGTGACCCGACTTTAATCGTAGAGCCTCTAAAAAAGTACTCTTACTCTCTCTCAGTACAAGAACGGCAACACTCTACCCTACCCTCCCTACCCCCCCAAAAAAAGCACAGCACATCTTTCCGCCCCGTTTCAAACACGTCTACTCGCACACCATAAACATAAAAAAAAACAAAAAATATCCGTACACACCTTTCTTCTTCCCCTCCCCCCCCCCATGGGGATTCATCCTACAGCTCCAAGATTCTGTAATCAACGGGTCCTTTTAAACCCCGAAACAACCCAGGGGGGAGGAGAAGGGGAGGGGCCGGGGGGTGACATTATAGTAGGAGTTCGAAACGAAACGAAACATATCTATGCATGCGTGCATACTGATAAGATCATACCACCAATGAATGTCTTGGAGGGGGGTTTGATCTGAGAGGGGTTTTCGCCTAGCTAGCTTTGCAGATGAGCTTTTATGATCTACTACATGTACATGTATAATCGTACTATATAATTTTGTAATTTATAGAGGCCATATACCTATGTATCCTCATCTCACTGCGGGAAAGAGAAAGAAGCCTAGTGGGAATAATAATATAAAATGAAATAAAATAAAAGAGAACAATCGCTAAACCAAAAAACTCCCATAGCTTCTCATGAAGAATCCGCAAAAAAAAAACCAAGGAGAAAACCGTAACATTATATACAATTCTTTCAATGAAACAATTAAAAGAAAAAGAAAACATAAGAAATAGTGATCGGCGTAACTTAAGAGACAAAACAATAAAAGTATCATAATCTTCAAAAAAAAAAAAAAGCACCCATCACCTAAAACTAGACACCGTAACGTTCCCCTTTTTGCATGATCCGTACAAAATAGTCAGAGTTCCTTCGATTTTAAAAAGCAGTTATAAAAAAAATGCACACAATACAGCCCATAAAATAATTCGCCGCACCCGCACCCCCCGCATCCCACCGCCTCCCAAATTCCCACAGTACCCAAAGCAATAATATGCATTGCAACAAAAAAACAAAAAAAACGAAAAATATATAGTAGAGAACAAAAACAAATACAAAAGACATAAAAGGAAACTGCACCCCCAGAAAAAAAAGGTCCACTGTTAAGAATGAAATTGACCATCTAGAACCCAATTCAAACAACGTATCCCACTTTCGCTGCTGCCGCCGCTTGCGCCCCAACACTCCCCCCATTCCCCATATCTGCTGCATTCGGATACACCTTCACTGGCACACTCGCATCAAAGCTCTCCACAAAAAGGTTCTGGCGCGCCTCGAAAAGTTCCCCACGATCATCGGCATGCGTTTGCTCCAGTAGATCATCAACAACCACCTCTTCTGCACCATTATGATTAAGTCGCGCTGATAACACTGGCGTTACAAACTCGAGGCGTAGTGTCCAGGTGTTGCATACACCAGAGGTGCTGAACTCAGAAGTTGCGCTCGGAGGGATAGTCGGTGTGAAAACGACACGTTTTGCAAAGAGGGTGGACTCAGAATGTTGGGAGTGAATTTTCCGCGTGGCACGATGAATACTAGAGGCAGAACGTAGAGCGATAGAGGGGGTGACGGTTTCAGAGGTTTCAAGGGATACGTTGATCTAATGAAAACGGGTCATTAACTATAATAACAATTTTTTAAGCGCAAATAGAGACTCACATGATAACAGGGGATCTTAGCCTTCGAGAAATCGATAACGGCAGTGATAGTCTCGCCAAGTTTATACGCAGGCCGCGCCAACGTTAAGCTAGCTACTCGTCGTCCATTCCGCGCAATCTCAAACAGAGTACCGTCTGCAGACCCTCGAAGAATTGCAAACTCAATTGCATCCTTGGAGCTTGTTGGCATCTCCTCCCACATTGACATACGTTTCGACATAACAGGTATCGATGGTGATAGTATACCAAGGGGGTTTGAAAAGTTGTTGTAGTTTTGAGGTGATAGCAGACTATCGACATACGAAAGGAAGTCATCTAGCGAGGACTCTTGCTTTGCAGGTTTCTTGGGGGCTGATGGGTCAGGGGGTGTTAGGGCTTGCTGATCTTCGATGCAGGATGTAACAGCTTCGTCGCGGAGAAGGATAATGGGGGACATGAGATCATGAGTATGTAAAGAACCACCCGCTATTGCATGTTAGATGGAACATATTTATGCTGACACATGGTACTAAAAACTTACGCTCAACATGAGGAATCACCCGAAAAGGAATCTCAACAACTTTTGGCTGTTGAACCCCTTTCCCAGGCCGTTGTGTCCCAATCACCAAATTATAAGTCACTTTAATAGCCTTCCCTCGATGAGAAGGTGGGATCCCTTTTGGTAAGGTAAAGCTGTATGTATATGTTCTGCTTTCTCCCGCTGCCAGTCGCAAATCGACAAAGAGAATAGATTGCGGCGTTGACAGTATAGGAATCGACTTTGAGCCTGTCATTGGTCAATATTTACGTTCCCGAGATAATAGGCAGAATAGGGCCTATTCACTAGCTATTGACTTCATCTCGGCGATGGAGCTCATATTATTCCCTCCTAATAGGCCACTAAACCCGCCGCCAAAACTACTCCATCCAAATCCACTCAAGAATCCACCATCGCTCTTGCTGGTTTCCAGTCCTATTACGCCTCCACCCATCTGGCCAACTACTCCCCGCCTTTTAACCTCCTCAAATATGCTAGTTTGTATTAATGAACCATCCAGTGTAAAGGATCCCGATATTTGCGCATAACCCATCATCAGGGACTCTGATGATCGTGGACCTATAGCCAACAGGCTATGCCGCCGACTATGTGTTTGCTTGACTGAGCGCACGGCTGCCCGTGGATCGTATTCTGAGACCAATGTCTCTGTCGTACTATTTGACATGGAATAAAACTCTCCACTAGATCGTGGTGTCTCGCTACTCACACTGTGCGCAGATATTACTCGGCTCTGTGCACGGTCGCTATCCTGTTCTTCCGTTGGGCTCCTAAGAGCAATATGTGAAACTTTTCGCACGGGCTGAGGCTGGCTTTCTGAGGTAGACTCATCGGAGGATAGGCTCTCTGTCGTAATGAGAAGTGGAGCTGTAGGGGGCCCTGGCGGGAATTTGTATGCTTTGTGCACGGATTTTGATTGTGCGTGTGAAGGCTTAAACCCCCCAGGGGTTTTTGGAGTTGCAGGTGCGATGGGAGTCCGGGGAATAAAAGAAAAGGTGCTTGGTGTTTGTACTTCTGCTATCATTGGAGTACTAGGCTGTGAAGGCCGATATGGTGATGGAGGTATAGCTATAACAAGATATTAGCGTTTTGCACGGTAGTAACAATAAACATGTGTTTGAGAAAATGCATACCCGAGTTTGGGGTAGACCCATTCAGCATTGGTGATCTTCTAGGTAATGTCTGTAGCGATGATGATCTCCCGTGGCCCCTCGTCCTCCCTTGTGGTATATGTGGTGATCTAGCATCCTCCCCCTGCCCGCGACCCCCAGTTTCTACCCCAGCCTCGGAACCTATCGATACAATAGATATAGATCTCTTGTGCTTATGTCCAACTGCCCCATTTATTGCTGAGGGCACCGGAGATACCGGAACTTTACCCGCAGGCACGCTCAGCGAAAGCGACGGTTTATGTCCCGAAGCCGATCGAGCCGTTCCCGTAGGCAACCTCGGGCTCACGGCACCAGCCCGTGCCGTTGCCGGAAGCTGTGACGATGGTGCAGCTTTACTCTTTACTCCCCCTCCGCCTCCCCCTACTACTCCCCCCAACGCTAACGAGCTTCCGTTCGCTGGTGGTAATCCATAAACATTTCCCGTCGGCTTTTGTAGATGTGGTGGTGGTGGTGGAGCTCCTCGGTTAGCCCCAGGCACTGGCGAGATGTTCTTAAATGTGATTCTGCACTCCAACTTCTCCCCCGCAAAGACTGTTGATGATTCTGGGAACGTGACGAAAACCCTAATGTCGCTCATTGTGAATTGGAGGGGAGTACACCCGGTGAAAAAGTCACTATTTTTGTAATATTGTATATATATATATATTCTTTATCTGTAATGTTCGTTTCGCTGTTCGTCTAAATTCGTAGTCCGTAGTCCGTAGTCTGATATTTCTTAGAGGGGGGGGGGGGATGGATCGAATTACTGGCCAGCAGGTATCGCAGCGCTTGTTGCTGGCCGCGGCATTGCTGGATGTCGGGAGGTTGCTGATTCGAAGTGACGACAGACAGCGGGTGGTCGAGGGTTGTTGTGAGGGATGGGCAGATTGGGGGCGTTGTTGAGCCTAAGATATGGATTGAGTTTAGACTAGGAACAGGGAGGGCTAACTGCAACAGAACAAGTCCCCGCCAAGCCGTGGGAGGGATGGATGGCGGATGCATATGTACTGTACTGGGTATGTATTGTACAGCGTACAAGTTGACGGGCAATGATCATCACAGCGTCAGTACATGTACTCTACTCTGGACCAGAGCGGAGAATTTTCTACGGGGAGGGTGCATTGCCGGATTATTCTACAAAATACCTCGATAGGGTTGACTCGGAGACTGGCTCTAAAAAGAATTCACGATAAGTATACACGCGCACATGTATCCCCCAGATCGAAAGCCAAAGTCCGCATAAGTCGACCATCAAGAGGCCACTCCTCGCGCATCTATAGATCACGGAAACTCCGGCGCGGCAAACTTAGCCGTGCAACCTAGAAATAGGTAGATTCCTACTAGCCCTTCCCCCCACCCCCCACTCTCCACTCTCCACTCTCCACTCTCCCAACTGTTTCCTAGCATAGTTGTTCCCCCGGTGGATTATGTACCCTACTTAGACAATGTTTCACTGGCAACGTGTTGTCTAACCTCACTGAGTGCCGATCGTCCTTATCAACAATGGATTATTCAAACCAACACTACAAGTGCTACTAACAGTCGGTTGTTTATAAAAACTAGGACGATGTGACGCCACACCAGACAAAGTGAAGAAAAGGGGTGGGGGGTGGAGTCACACTTACAGAGTGTCAGCATGCCTACCGAATATTTAGGCGCGTCGGGCATTTTAGTCGTTCTTTAATGCATATTAAGCTTACGAGACTATGTACTCCGTTACTCCGCGAAACTCTTAGCAATTGATAGTTTTTTTTTTCCCCCGCAGAAAAAAAAAACTTATGCCACTCTTACTATATGCTCTTTTAATTACCTAGATCCTTCATAGATGTAGTAGATCTTCTAACACCCACGAGCCCCCAACCCTCGCCTTGTTGTTAGCTCTCATCTTACTTTAATTCCATGACCTCAACTTCCCCACGGCTTTAAGCACAACATACGTCCACTACACTACAATAGAGTTGAACCCCAAGGATTCTAAACTAATACATGGACGAGTGACGATGTATATTATTACTATGGTACATTTATCCGCTTCCCAAACTTGACGGATCTCGCCTCAGCCATAGGATGTTCTATCGCAAAGTCTACTAGCGCTTACCTACTCTAGAAAACCGTCTAGAAAAGATCGACAGCAGGCCCTATTTCCCCAGAAAGGATGTAGATCAATCTTCATTATACAATATACACCATGTGTACCGACGCCAGACGCCTAGCCCGAACAGATCCGCTATTGGGTCTTCTCTAGATGCAGTAATATCTCACACTTATACTAGGCTTGAATTACAATCCTAGTAGTTTCAGTACTATAAGAGCCACGACTTCTTTAATAAACACGTGTATATCTAGGTCCTACAATTTATCTGATATATATATATATATTTGTTTTACTGATAATCTGCAGCCTGTAGGTGCTAGCACATAAGGTGCCAGAGAACCTAAGGATTCTATGGTTCCGGAAGCGGAACTACATGTACTGTCGGACTTTGATCGGTGGTCCTCTCTCTAGCTCCGCAGCTAGTGGCGAGTCCGACGGGCTTAGCGAAGAAGGCAAAAGACCCTTCAATATGACGTAAATCAGCAGTTAGAAACTTATCAGTGGGGTGGTACACGTTGATAAGTGGTAGACTTGTCACTAAAGATGAAACTTTTCCAAAAGGACGTGTTGATGTGGGGACGCTTGGCAACGCCCTCGATTTCTGGTGGGAAAACCAACTGTAAATGCGAGATTCTCGGAACGAGCCATGTGTGACGCACGTTGCCAGACCAGTGTAAATAATAGAACTGACCCAAGGTTAGCGGTTGCGTTAGCGTCTCGTATCGAGCTCTGTTGATGGCTGCTGACGCAGGACAGCCCTTCAGGTCAGGGAGTAAGATGTTGCTGTAAATGGAAATTCCCTGGGCGTTTCTTGACAGGTAGTTTTTCACTGCACCTTCCGTTGGCTAGACTTCTATGAACTTTCTACTGGGCAGCCACGATCTAGATCTCCGGACTTACGTAAATACTATCAAATTCACGAGTGATCGCTTATGATTTCTACTGTCCTCCCTTGATGACAAGAGTTCCAGGCATGGATAGTAGATAGCCATTAAACAATAAGGACTCTTATAGGGGCCGAAATTCGATAATCTTATTCATTCGATAAAATCCACTATTCAGGGAATAGCTTTTTAGGGAGGGGTCCTCGGCCCTCGGCCATACCGGGACGCGATACAGATTAGATCTTGTACTTGGGGGCAAAGTGCCAATTTCCAAAGGAGCCACTACCATTGGCCTTCCTTTATTCTGCGCTGTTTCCTGAAGAGAAAAAAAAAACGTGCATGGATGTTGAAAGCGGTTATGATAGGTACCCCGCTTCAGGGACCATTGTTAACACACAGACACTCAGTCGGCTTGTAACCAAAGATTCCCATTGCGTAAAACCCGTGGGATGCCGATGTCTACCACCAGACGTTCGTTTTTCCATGATTAGAAAAAGTCGCATCTGGCCGATGGGTGTTTTTCCTCCTTCCCCACGATGCAGCCGACCGTCGCTGTGGACACTGTACCGGGCATGAACACGGAACTTGCCCAGTAGAGTACAAGCCTTATCCAGGGTGACTAGGTCGTTCTCGGGTATCGATTCATTCGATTCCCGATCGAAGGGGCTCAAAGACGAGCCCGGACTTTGGTGCGGAATATAAGTCAAATTGGACAGACTTCGAGTTATGCACGCAGGCGGGGACTAAGTAATATTCGGATCGCTACATCAAGGCAAGGCGAGCCCCCAATTCCACGGGAGAGTGGGAATACACGTGCATACGCCTCCTGAGGGCACAAGATTTTTCTGGCATACCCAGATTCCTCGATAGATTTGCCTAACTATTTTTTCTTTACACTACTAAACCCGTGACCGATTATAATTGCCACGTGAGGTGTGTAGTTGTTGGCGCCAGTGAGATTTGGCGGTCATTTTATCCAGCGCCTTTGATACTTCCACAGCTTTGACATCAGACGACATTATACAAACTGCCGGCAAGGACTTAACCACAAAGGCGGGAATAAGCAAGTCTATATACCCAATTTCGCGATTGGGGAATCTATCCGGGGGGGGGGGTCCCCCCAATTTTCTAAGCCTCCTCCCTCCTAGTAATTACCAGGAACAAGAAGAGATGAATATCACAGTGAGGCAATGTCGCAGGTGTTGGCCGTGATTACCATTGTCTGCTGGTGCCAACAAGGATGACTGACAACCGGGGGAGAGAATCACGGGTGGTGCCGATAGGGTCTGTTCTTCCGTAAGTCCAGACGTTTCTCGGCAAGAGAACAAAAAGATTTTCCAAGAGTTCTGCCCTAGGTGTGTGGGTGGAGCGAGCTTGTTTTATGCTCGGTTGTGTTAGGTTGCTCAAAAGCTGACCTAACCCCGATGATATTTTTGTGGATCCTAGCAACCAGAATATGCTAATAGGAGTCATCATCTGTACGTCATGGACTGGTCGCGTATGAGGGCCCAATAAATCACTGTAGAAAACGCTTTGGGGAGGGGGGGGGGTTTGGTCTCGTATTAGGGAGTTCACTTTGTTGGACCTTCGGAGAAATTCAAGAAAATTTTGTGTTTGGACATCGGAATAGCGAATAAAAGGTTTCAGATGATCTTGGCAACAACGAAACCTTAATTCGACATCTTTGTTTGTGGGAGCTACTTTTAGAAAAAGCGAAAAAATAATTAGAATTATTGGGAAAGAAGAAAGAAAGACAAACTCGAAAAATTGGAAAAGTAGGGGTGAGGTGCAAAAGGTGTGCTGGACTTTATGGTTTGGATGTGTGAGAGAATATGAAGGAATGCGCAAAGAAGGGGGCTTCCCGATGTTGTTTTTAGCGCACCCAAGAGATGATGTTGACGTGTGCTTTGTCACAGACTCACAGCGGAGCGGAAGCGACCACTCGTGTGTCGTCAGCGCAAGGATACCCGGCAGAGCCTCAATCCCTTGCTTCTGCCCGACCCGGTTGCGCACTAGCGTTGGGTTAGGGTTTACACGAGATGCCAAGCGTTTGAGCGCCCGGCGCCGCCACCCCGGCCTCGCGAACGACATCAGGCGGCGAGTCGATCCGAACACTACACCCCCCAGAGATTTGTTTGTGTCTCTGCAGCCTCCCGTTTCGTTATTTTCCAGCTCACCAGAGGGCCGACCACCACAAAAAACGCCCTGCGACACCATAATATAGCAACACCACAAACCTCCTGTATCCGAAATGTAGTAAAGTCTAATATGGGATATCAACACGTGACGACGATCGGTCCTTTTAGATGGAAGCGGGTGGCGGCAGATATAAAAAGTAAGCATCCGGATGTTGCAGTCTTGCGACTTGCAGGACCTCCTCCCAGAAAAACAATAATCCCCGAATGTGATCAAAGCGCTGAGAGCGCTCTAAGAGTGGACGTTAGCCAAGGGTTGCATGGAGCACCGGCGGAAAGGGAGCCATTGGGCAGAGGTTACTCTTGCCTGAAGTGAAGGAGTGATCTTCGATGGATATGGGGGGGGGTATACATAGGTGTATGGGTATGGGTATTGGTGGGTATGGGTGGGTATGAATAGGCATGGGGTGTGGGTGTGGTAGGTGTAGGGTAGAAGTGTGGGTGAGGTGTGGGTGTGGGTTAGGTGGGTGAAGGTTCTTCGACGTTTTGTTTTGGCTGTTGCCCTCGTGGGTGGAAGACCCAATGTGGGGCATCAAGTTGCGCTATGATAGCTGGGTGTGTGTGGTGCAGGACATACATACAGCGACAGGCATGCAGACAAAAAAACAGAAAATCCGGTGCAGCACACCGCACCCCCTTCTTCTGTAAATCCCTGAGCTGCACTAAGCACCATGCTGCAGGCCAAGCCAGCTGTGCGAGTTTCACCCAGACGAGCAGGATGCGGTGGGAGGGTGGGAGGGTGGCTGCTGCCTCTGTCTCCGCCCTTTCGCTCTTCCCTGCCGCCTGCAGTACTGCCGTTCTGTGCTACCACCCCCCCGAGCCTTTTTTTTTCGATACCACTCTTCCGCCAACCTCACCGCCGTGCGTCCTGTCGTCGCTGCGTCTGCTTCTGCTGCTTGTTGCTGCTTGCTGCTGCTGCTGCTGCTGCTGCTGCTCCGCTCCTCCTCCCTCCCACTCACTCACTCTTTCCCTCCTCTTGCACTCTCGCTCCCCTCGCCTCTTGTATGCGTGTTGCCTGGGGGTTCCTACTCTGCTACTACTACCAACGCTGCTGCTGCTGCTGCTAATACACTACTACACTACTCTACCCAACCCTCCCCCCCCATCACACTCCCTCCTAACAACGCTACGCAGCCGTCAGTCATCGCCCTCACCTCTTGTCGCGTCGCGAGTCTGTATTGTCTTTCCTTCCTTGCACTTCCATCACCGAGGGAGTCTGGCCTGGTCTGTTGTTCCGTCCGAACAGGGAGGATAGAAAGGGATCTGAGAGAGATAGTGTGTGTGTGAGGGTGAGTGAAGAGAGAAATATACATACACATACGCCATAGCCCCGTTGCTCCTGTGGTATGGTTGAGCCCCATCATCATCACCATCACCATCATCACCATCATCACCTGTTGCCCGTTGTCGTGGTTTCCCATCTTCGCCTTTCGCCCTATTATTCCGTAAAGCTTCCTTTCGCCCCTGACGCTAATAAACAGTTCTACCCGGCCGATCTCCCACCGTTAGAGTTATAAGTGATCGCACCACCCCGTGTGTCCGAAAATAAATTATCGATAAAAACTGCCGGTGTCATACTTGTCGAAGCACATCATCGGTTTGCCCCTACTGACCCGTTCTGTCGTCAACGCTACACCTCTCCGTCGCCATCACGCATACACACCATCGTCATTAGTGGTTCACAACATACCCACACCCAAGTACTCCGTAGCATCTACTCGATCCAGGGATGGCGAGTCACTCCACCTCGCCCGGACACGGGCAATCCCAGCCACTGCACCAGGCAAACGGTCATCCTCCACAGCCCATCCAGCAACAACAAGCAAGGCCGACACCGTTCCAGAACTTACAGCATGTTAACGAGACAGTATGGCTTCAGATAGGTAAGCTTTGATTGTTCTGCCAATGATTCTCTAGCTGATCCCCCCCATCTAGGCAGTCTTACCGAGTTGATGGGCGACCTGGATCGTGCAATGGCCGCATACGAGAACGCGCTTCGCCAGAACCCATACTCCATTCCGGCAATGAACTCCATCTCGTGTATTCTTCGCACAAAGGAACAATTTTCAAAGGCGGTTGAATACCTCCAAAGTATCCTCAACTTGGATGGGAACAACGGCGATATTTGGGGTTCACTAGGGCATTGCTACTTGATGATGGATGATCTTCAGAAAGCCTATTCAGCTTATCAACAGGCCTTGTACCATCTTCGCGATCCTAAAGTAGTCTTTCCCCCCTCCTTTGGCCGAAATTCTTGTTGCGCACAAACATGTTGACCCCTATTCCAGGAACCAAAACTTTGGTACGGGATTGGCATTCTGTACGATCGCTATGGATCTCTCGAACATGCCGAGGAAGCGTTTTCGCAAGTAATGCGGATGGAACCGAATTTTGAAAAGGCAAACGAAATCTATTTCAGGCTTGGTATAATTTACAAGCAGCAGCAAAAATATCAACAGAGTCTTGAGGTTACTAGACCTAACTGATCAAACCTTGGCGTGAAAATACGCTAACCTGAACTTAGTGCTTCCGTTATATTGTTAATGACCCACCCCGCCCTCTGACAGAGGAAGACATCTGGTTTCAGATCGGCCATGTATATGAGCAACAGAAAGACGTTAGTAGTCCCAATTGGTATTATCGATTTATTATTGGGGCTGACACTTGTCATCATAGTATAACGCTGCGAAAGATGCCTACATGCGGGTTCTTGAGTCTGATCCCAATCACGCCAAGGTGCTCCAGCAACTTGGTTGGCTCCATCACCAACAGAGCAACAACTTTGACAGCCAACAACTTGCCATTGAGTACCTTGAGAAATCAGTTAGCGCTGGTATGCCTTTTCCCAAGTAGTTGACTTTTTTAAGATGACAAAGCTGACCATGGATCCTCTACCAAGACAACTCGGACGCTCAAAGCTGGTACTTGCTTGGGCGCTGCTACATGTCACAGCAAAAGTACCCCAAGGCATATGAAGCTTACCAGCAAGCTGTCTATCGGGATGGTCGGAACCCAACTTTCTGGTGCTCTATTGGTGTTCTCTACTACCAGATTAACCAGTACCGTGATGCATTGGATGCATATTCGCGTGCGATCAGACTAAATCCTTACATTTCGGAGGTTTGGTATGATCTGGGGACATTGGTACAAAATAGCTTGCCTATACTTTAATCTGGACATGGCTAACGTTCTATCCTAGTACGAATCGTGTAATAATCAAACGAACGATGCTCTTGATGCCTACCAGCGCGCAGCTGAGCTTGACCCTAAAAATCAGCACATCAAAGCTCGCCTTCAGCTGTTAAGAAACGGCCAGTCATCTGGTGTTCAACACCAAGCGTCTGCACCTCCCCCACAAGATGTGCATCCTCAAGCTTATCAAGCTGCAGGAGTTGGCGGCCCTCCGGGACCACAATGGGGTTCACAGGCACCTCAAGCTCCCCCGCCTGTTCGAGCACAGCACCCCCCACCAACCCTTCCCCAGATCCCCCAGCACCAGCAACAACTACAACAACCCCAACAAAACCCCTCGCCATACCGTCCGGTAGATTCTGGCCCACCACCACCACCGCCCCCACCACCTCAACGCCATATGGAGCATAGCCCAGATCACATACGAGGACGTGTTGAGGACAATAGACACCATCTCCGGAGACCACTCTCGCCGTCGCCAAAGTTTCCTAACCACCCAACCCAGGCAGGCCAGTTCCAAGGTTCTAACTCTCTTCCTCAACAAAGCCAGCAGCAGCAACAGCCACCACATAATCGTGTTCTTAACCCTCACCATAATGCTCAAGTTATATTACCACCTGCGTCGAATGGTAATCTGACCCTTCCACCGTACGGTCCTCGTAACAGCCCTCCACCGGAGGTTAAACCAATTGTTGACGAGCACCTTCCATCCCCAAACACAGGTTATCCTCACCACCCATCTTCACAAGGTGGCATCGCTGGCGGCGCACCACCACCAGCCTCGGCCACAATGGCCGCAGAAGCCGCAGCACGTGAACGGGGTGAGCGAGGCAGTGAGAGGGACGAGAAACTTCATTTCGGTAAAAGGCCAAGGGAATGGGATGAGGAGGATAACCAGCATATAAAGAAGGCTGCATCGGATGAGAACAAAGCTAGGTTAGATGATATTAACCATCATCGGCCATCGCCTGTTCGTATCTCCTCTCCACATCAAGAATCTAGAAGGCGAAGTTCCTCAGAAAGACCCAGGGAGGAATATCATCACGGCCAACCGCCTCTCCCTACGCAAATAAATATTCAGCAAAACCACCACGCACCACTCCCCCCGATTAACCATCAGCAACTCCCCCCAATGTCAGAAGGGCCAAGGACGGAATCACTAAGAATGTCGGAAGCTCCTCGAGATGACCGGAAAGAAATTATAGAACCACCTGCTAGGAAGGTTGAACTAGACGAGGACTATGACAATGAGGAAATGGGAGATTCAGAAAGAGATCCTTCGGGGAAGGTTCAAAACGGTGAAGGCACCAACGGAATTTCTAGTGGGCCATCAGGTGACAATTGAAGGTTTTGGGACTACTACCAATTAATGGATTGTTTCGCGTCTAGTGTGCAAGTCGAGTGTAGTGAGTTTTTTTTTGGACATTATGGATTAAAAAAATATCCCCCGTTTGTACGACCTCGAAGCGACAAGTAGCTTTTATAAGTCAAACACTCTTCCTTTACAATAAGAACAGGAGTTTCCAGTAGTTGTTGAAGGAAGGTGTCTGACTTGTGACTGAAGCTGCTCTGTCGTTTGCCGCATTATTACCGTGCCTTATAGTCACCCTCTCTAAAATTCTTTTTTCTTCTGACTTTCTTTTGTTTTTTTTATCCACATTTGTGTTAGTTTACTTTGTCTTCATGTGATTTCTTTTTTTTTTTTCTGGTGTTCATGTAATTTTTCCTCGGAATTCTTTTTTTCATTAGGTCGAGAGAACTGGTGGGGTTCGGTAGATTAGGTAGTAGGCACAGTGAGCCTAAAAATACTAGGTGTCGTAAAGATTGATGACGGAAATTAACGATGGCGGAGGAATCTGAGTTAGTTCAAAGTTAGGAGCATCTAGGTGAGAGGGGTCTCAGTATAGGAGAGTTCTGCAGAGAATGTTATCACATTATTTTCGAATGTCTGTATGGCGCTGGGGGAGTCATTATTTTCATTATTTTTCATATTTCATTTCAAATCTTGTCTACTATTATTTTATCTTTCCTTTTTGCTGCAAGACCTAAGTGTGTATGTACAAGTATTCGAGGAAAGGACAGGGAAAAGAGTCACGACCACAGGAAGGAGAGCTCTCTTATCCTTTTTTATATTATTATTATTGATTATTGTTATTATTATCTGCATTGAATCGACCGGCTTGTTGCGGGAGGTGCCCAGCAAAAAGGTTAAGACAGCAGCCCAAGCCCCGAGGTTTGTTGTTCGCATGCGGTCTGGTTGCCGCACGCCCAGGCTGCCCAGAGGTTTGGCATCTGGGCGAAATTGCTCGGCGACAAATTCTCACCATGAGCCAGCGTTGTTGGATCTCTTGGTCTCTCGGCGCCGTGTGCTTCCCACATACCAGACATGGCCGGCTGGTTGAAAGGGAGAGGTCCTCTCCCTCCCTTTCCTTCTCATCCGCTTTGACTGAATTCCTCCCCCTGAAGCTTCTCCGAGACGGTATGGTCCTTGCCCGCCATCTTTCCCGGGTGATCGTTTTCTCGTCGTAGCTTATATCCATTTGTCGGTCGCGTTTTCATTACCACTCCCCCCCCCCCTTTCACGTCTTGCCCTGCAGCCTGCATGACGCCTCCTCTTTCTCCGCCTCTAGCGGTCCATCATCCTGTCTCGACTCACCACCGGTCACACGAGATCCAGACGTCGCTTCCATCTGTCGGGACGCCGTTTACGCATCGCGAGAGCTCGCCCGCGGCACCGCGATCGCTGGATACCGAAGAGAAGGGATGCGTGGGGCCGGGGACTGATGGTAGTAACGAAGAGGGTGGGAGTGGTGGGAACGATGGTTGTAATGGTGGTGGGGTAGTAGCGGCGCCCAACATAGCCGTCACTTTCTCCGTTGGCACGCCGCAAGAGCAGCAACAAGGAAGAAGGCAGCAGCAGCACGTCGATTCGAGGGCAACGGTTAGAACGGAACGCAGCACACATCGCGCACCGTCAATTGAATCTGTTGATACGGTCGATGGTAGGGTTTCGAATAATTCGAGAGAGGCGTCTTCTTATGTTTGGCGGGTTCTGGTAAGATTCCCATGTTTTTGTTTTTTTGTTTTTGTGGGGTTAGATGTGCTGTGGTGTACGGTTCATAAGGAATCACTCTGAATATCTGATGGCTAATAATCATCTTATAGGTATACCTTGCCTTCATCAATCCATTCCTATGCCTTCTATGCTCACTCTACTCCATCCTTGTCCTCATGGCAGCCCTGATAACATATCCGATTCGTTCATTTCTCCTACCAAAAAACAACACCTTCTCAACCACACCCGGGTTATCCTACCTCTTACTTCTACACATGCGCCTCATATACCCACAACCCTCCAACACGTCACATTCTGTCCTTCCCCTTGCTGAAGACTTTGACCCAGTACGACTAGTCCTTGTTCACCTCTTTGGCCCGTTCCTGGCCGGCTTCATCTCTGCCGCATCTTGGATATTGGTATTCGTGTGGATCTACACGGAGGTTCTCCTCGGTGAGAAAAATGACGGTCATGGTGCTGAGTACCGTGGTGTCATGTTTGTTAAGCGACGGTGGGAAGAATACATTCTCATTGCGCTGAAACCTAAGTCACTTGATGGTTACTGAGGATTTAGTCCTTACTCGTTTTATTCTTCCTTCTCTATCCATTCCCCCCCCTCTCCTCCTCCTCCTCCTCCTCCTCCCTCCCTCTCTTCTTTCTTATTTATATTTATTCTTTTTGTGTGTGTGATGACGTTTGGGTTTCTTTTTTGGAGTGTATTGGATCTATTTTTTATTATTATTCTTATTTATTTATTTTCCCTCGGCGTTTATATTTATTTTTTTCCTGGAGGATTGAATGTTTAGTTATTTATGACTCTTTTAGAAGCGAAGTAGTTCAGCTTCCTTCTTTTTTTTTTCTTTTTTTCTTTTTCGGATGTTGTGTTTGTTCCGGCTCATACGTACAATTCTCCCAGAGTGAGAGAGAGAGAGAGAGCATATATGTTTCTCGTCATATTTATAATTAGGCCTTTAGGGCCTTTTGATTGAGGAATGGAATAAAATATCTTGAAAATCACTTCTGCGTTACTGATATCGTGGCTGCTGTAAAAGAATAATTCGAGGAAGGGGGAGGGGGGGTTTCCGTAAAAGTATGTGGTTATTTTTGTAATTCTTATATACCGGGGTGAGATTTCTATAGGTTTATTTATATTAGGGGGGTATCAAGCCTTTCGGATCATCCCGGTCCTGATTCACTTGTATAGTAATATTATTATTATAGACATTCATTCCCCCTTCATACGTTATTCAACCCAAGTTTCTTTTTTCTTTTTCTTTTCTTCTTTATAAAAATAGAATGCTATAGAAAAAGCCAGAACAGATAAGAATCCCCCCCCCATCACCAGCCAACTTATTTATTCCATTCGGGAGGAACAAGGCCCCCCCTCTCTCAAACGCAGAAGAAGTATTATGTCGAAAACACATAGTTCAACTCTTTACGCGTAGATTCTAGAATAAACTTCTCCCTCCCCCCCCCTAATCAGCTACGCTAAGACATTGAGATAAAGTGTAAGATTAAACACGGACCTATAATGCACAGACACCCTGATTTGTTCCCGAAACCCGGTCATGCCTCGGAAGTAAACCCCCCGAAGGTCTAAGCTGAAGATCTAAGACCTTCGAAAGAGAGAGGGGGATTAGGTATAACGTCATTGTTGTTATTTTGTTAAGGCGGATGTGTCGGAAGGGTTCTATCTGGTTTAGTATGTATGTACCGCCTGTGGGGGGAGGGAAGGTTAGTACCTTTAATCTTGGTTGGCGGATGCATTAGAGACATAACGGGTATGCACGAGAATATATCCCTTTTTTTCTTCTTTTCGTGGGGTACCCCCCGGTTTGGTCTTGTTCTCTTTCTTTGGTGCTGTAATGTAGGGATCTAGTTTGGTACGTCTGTTATATATAATGAACTTGTATGTTCTGATGATATGTTTGGTGCCTATTCCTTTAATTATCGTGTGTTAGCTACTGATGTTATTACTAGCTTGATAGGTGTATAGAAGTACTAAAGTTTTCCACCGCACAATTACTTTCCAAGGGATGTCCCTTGAACTCAAATAACCCCAGGATTGAAAGCCGGGCAGTAAATGTTTGAATGCCTTTGGTACGTATTTACTCTTATTTGGTAAAGGGTAGTTTATTGCCTCGGTAAGGTATGAATGTCTTCATTTTTCCCAACCCAATTACCAGGAGTCGATGTTGTCTAACATAGCTTATTCCTTAACGAGTTAATGTTGCGATCTATTTAGCTTTCTGGAATGTGAGTTACCAAAATAATGAATGGTGTGGTTGACTTGTGGTAGCTGCATCAGATACCATAGGACGGCGTCATTATTTTTCATTGACTGCATACCTGAATCTGATGGCTTCCTATTTGAATAGATTTGGCAGGATGGGGAGTCTGTCTTGAGCTTTCATGTGGATCTAATTTGGGTATCCATATCTAGCTTGTCATTTTCTTCGCCTGTCTGTTTCCTATGAATGTGTAGGCGCGTCTGGTATACGTTTTAAGGGCCTATAATTATAGCGAACTGCGCTTCTTTTAGTCTGGTCCCCCCACTCTCGCTTTAAATATTAACAAACACTTCAGAGAATACTCACTTTAAAAGGTACGACTATTCAGTAACTATTTCCTCCTCCAGAAGACCTCGTCTTCATCCATACATGTGTTGTATTGTATAACTGTTCTTTCGAATCCATTTTTCTTGACTGTTGGCTTTTCATTCTTCTCGCCATCATGGCGCGTCTTTAGGTGTGATAACCGCAAAAACAAAAGAGGTATAATACCCCTAGAATCCCGCAAATTTGCTAATTGTGCCTTTCTTGGTTTGATGGCCTCTCACTTGAGTTTTACGCCAACCACCAACCAAGATCTGTAGAAAATGGAGGGAATGTGACGGAGGGAAGGAGGTAGAGGGGGATATAATTCTGTGAGAATTATTTCATTGTGGTTGGGGTGATTAATAGGCAAGAAGTAAAGGAAGTATTCTCGCATTGAATACAGTAGAGAGGAGCTTGTTTTGAAGACAAGGGCGTGGGTGGATTACGGGATCTATGGGAATTTTAGGAGAAGAAAAGCAGGAAGCCGGAGGTAGGGCGGGCATGGGCTGACGTTGGGGGACGTGAGCTAGCAGGGGCGGGCATGGCGGCCTTATATCAACGGCCTAATGAGGTAAATGAGCGTCTATACATCCCCGTAAAGAAACTTCATACACCCCAGCAATAAAATAGAAGGCATTAGTCTCGCATTGTTTGTCTCTTCAAGTACCCGCTTGGGTTTGGTGTCGGGAATAATCATATCCAGTCACTCAGGGCTGTTTGCTTTCTTGACTCTTTATCCTAACGGCTAGAGATGTACTACCCCGGAATTCATATATAGATTGCTCTAAGCAGTTATTCTTGAGTAGGTTATCTCACCTTACACCACAATCTCAAGAAAAGTGGAGTAAAATTCTAAAAGTTTTGGATATATCTACCTGTCTACCTAAGCTCAACGCCCAACTTCTCAACAACCGTTTTTCTCACATCTTCCTGCAAAGTGTTAATCTCCTCATTTGTCAACGTTCTCTCAAGACTCCTATAGTTTATCCTAAAACACAAACTCCTCCTTCCTGTCTTTGGGTGCGTAAACTCATCAACCTACCTAAGTAAGCCCTACCCTCCCAATTACTCCTTAGAGGGAAAGAAAACTTACTAATCTAACATCCTCCACCAAGTCACCCGCAACACCTCTTACACACTCCATCATATCATTCTCATGAAAAACCGCGCCTACACCCCCACCAGCAGAGCTACTCGAGCTTTTAAGCCAAAACGCAATATCCTTAAAACACGGCGGATATTTCGAAAACGGGATAAAACGAGCAACCTTCCCCTCCTCAAATTGCCCAAGGAAGCGCGGATCATGACTCCAAAAGAGCCGAATATCTGGTATTCCAAAGAGAAGCATCGCAACACGCTCCAAACCAACACCGAAAGCCCACCCCAGCTTCTCAGGAACACCTAGAGGTGTATTAGCCAGCTATAGGCACCTCTAACGTAGGGGAAAAAAATCAACAGCCTACCAGCATTCGTAGGAAGATGCTGCCGCACAACACCACACCCCAACAACTCTAGCCAATCACCCTGCCAGAAAACCTCCAACTCCCACGAAGGACTAGTAAACGGGAAATAAGCCTCTATCCAACGCACCCTCAACGGCTCTTCATCCCCCCTCTCTTCTCCAGCCGCAACAGCAGCCCTCTTAGCCTGACCAAACACCTCCACCACCACATTCTCCAAACTCCGCTTCAAATGCGCCGCTATCGCCTCTGCCTCCTCCGCCGTATGAGACGACTGCAGAGGGTTTCTTTCAGGGTGTATAGTCGGGTTCGGATCTTCAATGATCAAATCATGTCTCGGTAGTTTTTCAAAATCAGCCCATACGGCATTTGCCACATTACCGCCGTGCTCTTTCCGCGACCACATACGGGCGCCCTCCATCTGGTGAAAGACCGGGTAGTGGCTTCTATCAATCGCATCTCGCCGATATACGTCCGCGGAGACGAGGAAGCCGTCGGTTTCCTGTGCGCGGAAGGTGTCGGCTTGGTGCGCGCTGGTGTGGGTGCGTAGGACGGTGTCGGCGTTGATGTAGTAGGTGTCTGTTTTGCTGCGGCCTGGGTGGTCCGGTGGGAACCCGAGAGAGTCGAAGTTTTGGTGCACTGAGACAATCGGTGAGAGGGTGTTGTAGGGCTTATATGTGGGTGCTGGGAAGCGGGATTCGATCAACCTGCGGGTTATGGATATCGGGTGGGAGGGCTGTAGGTGGAGTTTGCGGGGGAGGGCCGAAGCTATGTGCGGTGGGAGGTTTGTCCATGAGTCTTTAGTGAATTTTTGACCCTCTAGTTCAATTGTATTGGATGAACCTATATTATCATATTTTGAGACTATCAGCGCATATAATTTTTTTTTTCTTTTCGTGGTATTGGGATAAACCGACGGACTTGAATCTGAGTATGCCCGTCTACAATTGAACGACAATTGAGACCTTTCAAAGACCCGACGACATATCTGTGGGGTCCTCAAGGGGCCAGAAACCGAATAGATTATTCTCCCCGAATTCAATCGCATCTCAAATTCGTTTTTTTCCTAGGTGGGGGGGGGGTGGTGGTGTTGAACTTTTTTGACGTTGACGTTTAGCGGCTCTGCTGCATGTGTCTTTTCCGTATCCCTAACCCTGACCAGACTGGTGGGTTCGATCATTGACAGTCGGGACTGAATCATGCAGCGTCACCCGCAGGACGCATATTCCGATGCCCCGTGTTACGTGGGACTACGGGGTGAGGTGATCACAGCCCTGAGACACTAGGTTTTATGTTATGAGACGAGTGGTAGGTAATTTTGATGTATGCATATAACGGTAACTGTAATATGAACAATCAGGAAGTAGAGACGAACCACACACATGTAGTCAAGGAACCCCCAAAGCAGAGAGAAATAACCCGATAACCCGTAAAAGTCACATACCGATGAACGTGATCACAAAATACCCAAAAATGCTGAAATTAGAGTTTCCATCCCGACCCCAATATCAAGCTTTAGTATTCTCGACTAAATACACCGATAAATAAACGGCTATATTTACTTGTATATCTTAAGTCCTTATAACCCAACCCTCAAATGAAAAAAATGACCCTCCTTCCCACCTTTCCCTCCCACACGACACCGTTTTAAAGAATCCTAAGTCCCGAAAAATAAAATTCGTAAAAGTATCCCCGCATAACCGTCATCCCTAAGATATAATAACAAAAGAAAAATATCCCTAATATAGTAGAAAAAAAAAGAAAATAGTAATCCCTCCCAAACCCGGTAATATAAAAAAAACAAATGTAGAAAATGTCCATAAACCCATATAGGGAAACAGATATACAGAAGCTTGCACTCGCTACAAAAAAAAGGAAATCAAAGCCAAGCTAAGTGGGGCAATGTTCCACCACCGCCGTCAAAAAGGAAGGGGGGAAAAGAAAAGTCGTTAAACATTTCCACGCATCCTCCCAGCCGCTTAGGCATACCTAACGCTCTGCTGCTGCTGGTACGGATTTGGTGGTCCTTGCGCTCCCCCCGGATACCCTCCTTGCCCCCTACTCCTATTGCTCCCCCGTCTCCCACTATACCCTGGTGGTGGAGGCATCGGATACACTGGTGGTGCACCGTTGTAACCATTGTTTTGCCAGCGGGGATCATGTGCTTGCACAAAGTTCCCCTGGGGTATCTTCTTTGCTGGGCGACGACGGCAACGGGAATAGCAGCATGATAAGACTGAGAATAGAATGAGTGCACCGACCGCAGCGCCAACACCTATTACTATGTTTTTATTCTGTATTGAAATGTTAGTATACGAGTACTTGCATATGTGGAGAGAGGGGAAGCGTACTCTTGAGATCCAACTCCTAACCTCACCCAGCGCGCTTGCACCGGAGCATACACCATTCTTGCAAGTACCATCTCCCGAACAAGGTGTTCCATCGAGGAAGTTCTGCTGCATGCCAAAGCATGTGTTGGCTCCGAACTCCGGGGACGCGCATGTAAGCTGGCAGTTTGTGTTATCGCAGGAAGAAGTATCGTTTGCACTCGAGTATTGGCCCATAATTGTTTGGCATTGTTGATCGCGGGAGGTGCATTGACCACTTGCGCATTTGAGACCACTGCCACAATCCGTGCCTGTGTTTGTTAGTTAAGTATAGAAGAATTGAGTTTGGATTTCTTCGTCTTTGGGTAGGAAGGGTAGGTGCGTATGGAATGGGTTACTCACCATCTTTAGCAACGATATCTGTGGGGCAAGTTGAGGCGTTCCCGGGACACATTTCGGGCGGGTCGCAAGCGCCATTGCTTGCGCGGCAGACCACACTTGCTGCAGCAAACTGGCATCCACGGCAGCAGTCCTCGTTTGCATCACTACCAACTTGTTAGCCTAACTATCCCATGATTATACATAAAAAACCAGTCTAGACAGGAAATAGAACATACTCGCATATCGCATTCTGAGCAAACTTGCATGTGGTCGGGTTACAGCATGCATTAGTCCCGCACCCCTCGGTGCCACCACAGTCACAGTCCTCGCCTTCTTCGACGATACCGTTACCGCATTCATTTTTGGTGATGACGGTGACGTCTTTATTAGAAGATAGACAAGATGTACTGACGCTACGACGTTTGAACGCTGAACAGATGTTTCCTACTGAGCAACTGACTAGGTGTGAGCGGAGAGTTGCTTTTGGGGTTTAGGATATACATACGGACTGAACTGTTCAATCTGATCACTTGTCGATGGATTCATCAGATACCTCCCGCCAGCATCACAAGTTGTAGAACTGAGCGGGCAGCACATGGATGCAGATACGGTGTTAGAGGTAGTACATGTTGTTGATGTGCAATCGTGTACAGCACCCATGGTATGTCCGATCTCGTGTGCGATAACTTTCCACTCAGTTGAGGTTCTGGCAATGACGTTGGCTCCGCTGACAGTCTGCGTATCTTGGGTTTGTGCATCCTTCACGCAAAGCTGTCCAAGCCACGCCAAACCAACGGATGCACCAGTCTCACAAGTAGTCAATAATGTCCAGAGAGCATTAGAATCATTTCGAGTACCTCTCCATGCAGAAAAAAGGTTGAGACGGTCTTCGATTGTGACATTATTGGAGCATGGTAAATTCCAGGCTGCAGTTGCAGGTGCAGTACCAGGGCAGTTTTCGGGGGTGATAACGAGGGTTGATAAACCAAGAGTGATATTGAAAGTTTTTTCAAATAAATTAGAACTATTGGAAAGTTAGCGCCTCCTCCCAAATGTACTGTGAGGGGAACATACGCTGAGTTAATCTGAGAAATGATATTTGTCCTTGCAAGCTCCTCACTATCGAAATCAGCAGTATAGGTGCAATCCGTAGCAACCCCAATTAAGGCGACCATTCGGGTTGTTGGGCAGCCGTCTGTGCTCCCAATAGTAGTCTTCAAGTTTACACCAGCAGAATTTCCCGACCCTCCAGTGAAACCATCGCCCCCGTCTACCTGCCTTTTCGTCAATCCTCCCTGGAACAAGCTTTCAAGTCCAAAATTACCCCACCCAGTTTTTGGAATCGGATCAAGAATCATCTTGTTGATGGGGTTTCCCGGCTGAACGTTGAACCCCAGCCTGTCGGAAGGGCACATAACGTCGAGTTCCCCATCCTGGATACCAAAACCCCTTCCAACGATCCCTTCAACATCTCTCCCCGCAAGACCCTGATACTTGAATCCACTCTCCACATCCGAGTCCCTAAACACAACCATCGATTCACCATCGTCCAAATTCACCAATGGATCCAAATAGTGCCGAGTCTTTATAAATGTCGATGCAAGCTGAATATGATGCGCATCATGATTCAACGTGAATGCACCCTCAAACAATGGACTTTTTCCATCCTTTCTAACCATTACTCTCGCCCATCCAGCATGATACCATCCATCCTCATCCCTCAGCCAAGACTCCCCCCTGTACACCTTGTAATCGCGACGGTTTATCGGTTCTGTGCGAGCGATGTTTCCATCTTCATCTACATACTCGACCTGCGCATGTTCGGGTAAAATATCATGATTCGGCTCGAGCGAGAACTTGACATCCTGTTCACCATCATGGAGCCGGAACTCTATATCGAAGGATGAATGCGAGTGCACTCGATTCGACGGGGTAAGGATCTTTGCATCCTCAACTAATGTCACGTATGATACAGGACCCCGATGTTGCGAATGACCTATACGTATAAAAGAAAAACCATCCCTCTCAAGTTAGATTTCTTGCTAATTCTCCCCCGCTGGCCGGTCGGATTTATCCCGGAGATATGAAGGTCTCGTTTACATACCCAGAACAACGTCTATTACAAACACATGAAGTCCAGCAAGGAACCAGAATAACCGTGGTGGTAAGCGCATATTTGCGTATCAATAAAATAAAGAAAGCAGCCTGAAGAGTTGTGGAAGTGGATGAGATGTGAGGAGAGGGAGGAGGAAGGGTGAGTTAAAGTCGAGTGAGCGAAGATAGTGTATTACTATTATCAGCGCCGCAGCCGGGTATTCCAAGCCGATTTAGACTAGAGTCCTCAGGTGTAGCCGACCAGCGGGAAGGCTAAGTAAAGAGCGAGAAAATTGAATTTCGAGGGGTCGGTTGAGCGAAACAAACAACGAAGGGCGCTTTCAATAGTAAGCTGGCGCGGTCACCAGTAGCGGTGACTGGGATGGCAATGGCTTCACGAGAGGGCCGACCGAAAAGAATAAAGACGAAATAAAACCAGAAATAAAAATTAGAGTATTGATACAGAGTAAATTTTAAAAGACAAAAATACGGAGAGGGGGGGAAGAAGAGATTGAGAGAGAGCAAGAGTATGTAGTAGTGGCAAGTAATCAAAGAGCTCAACAACAACACCGCAAGACCCTCCAACCCCAAGGCGCTGGTTCCTCGCTCAGAGGATATTGTGAGCGTGCAGCGCAGACGTAAAACGAAACGAATGAACGCACCGAGAAGGCGCAGCTGCTCAGATTCGGAAAATCGGAGCAGACAAATGCAAGGTTGCTGGCGAGTGTGGACGATGGATGGGGGAACAAGAGCTTGGAGGGGCAACCGTAGCAACCGCCGTGCAGCACCCACGAGAGATCGTCTCCATCCTTAAACAGGAAAAGGGAGGCGCCCTGTCTCGGTCGAAACACGCGTCCATCGTGAGAAGACCCCTTGCTTAGAGTCTGACACGCCTGGCCTTTGCTTTTGTCGGTTGGGCCCTGGAGAATTACATTTACTCTAAATCCGAGAAGATAGGGTACCTGGCCGGGACCCTTTCATCTTGCCTTTCGGTGCTGCCACACACCCGTAAGGCAGCGATACATACAGCAGAGCAGAGCAGAGTAGACCCAGATGTGCACCCCAGAGCCTCTTAGCCTATTGCCCTACTGCCTACAGCACTGGTCACAGCGTGGAATGACGCTGACGCGTCTCCTGCGCCAACCCGGCAACTCGGCCAACGCTAAAGCCACACGGCTGCGTCACATCCGAAAACCTCCCCTCCCCCCAACCCTATCCTCACCGCCATGGCCACCATACGGAGAAAAGGAAAGGACTCTCTAGGAAGCCGAGCCTCAACCGCCACTGAGCCCAAGATCTTGGGACCCCCAAGTCCTTCTTTACCTAGATAGAGGGCTTCTAGTCCCCCCGATATAGAAGTTCTGGGCCGATGAAACAGACATGTGAGAGTCTTGGACGGTCATAAGGCCCATACTGAAATCAGGATTACGACGCCAGAGTTTACAAACGCAAATCTTGGATCTCTTGGAAGGTATCTAGTTTTTCAAGCAGCCAAGTGAGAAATGCAATATAATCAGCGTTCCAAATGCCGCATTCGTTGGTAAGTCCGTGACAACTATTGCATGTAAATATTTTTAAGTTTAAACACATGTATCACAGCCACAAGGAGGGGAGGGGAGGGGTGAAAGCCCAACGATACTCTACATGTATCCACCAACCGAGAAAAACACATTAGCCTCTGAAATAACCATAATAGACAGCGGACCCTAGAATAGGTGACACCCTGTAGAAACTTTATTGGTTTCCTGTGTACCTGAGGGCCGAGGGAGGGAAAAACACATTTACTATGAGTGGAGTGTCCCCCCCCCTCCATTACCAATTCTTCAGTAATCGCTAGGATTGGGAATAACTGACCCATATCACACTTGCCGGGAAAAACGCTTAAAGTATCTCTCATGCGACTTTTGTAAGTAAGAAAAGAGGGAAACTCCTTTAGAACAAGACAAGCACTAATGGTAAAATTAGACCTCATCACTAATCTCACAGGCCAGGGGTAACTAGTATACCCCCCCCCCTCAGTCTTCTCAAAAGGGATATATGATACAACTTACCAACACGTGCACCAATCACGAAACTGGCAGCAGCAGCTAACATCAAACATCCTCCCCATCTCCCACCAACGAATAATGTCTAACCTCCAACACGGCTATTGGAGAGTACTGGTCCAATTCACAATGCTTCGCTTTTCGGATTATCTCCCCTATTAGTTCTCGTTATAAGCCCCTGTAGCAAATGCCAAAGGCTAATTTCACCTGCCGAATTCCGTCCCTGGCCGGCAATCCGAGTATGAGACACTGGTGATAACATGGTAGTATTAGACCAGCTAGTTTGGTAGCTAGGCAGAATGGGTACTCCCGCTGGTCCCCATGGGTGTAAAACTGAAGCACAACCCTTGATTCCGGTAGCGAAATTTAAACAAAGCATACTTAGAGTTTTATATCAGATGAGAAGGCAATAACTGAACAGACTGAGCCTGGAATGTCAGGCAATATGAGCGAGTGACCGATGGTGACTCTAGCCTGGCTTCTAGTAGATTGGCTAAGAAGCTGCGGGGAAGCATAGTAAGCCTTGTTAAGCCGTTATGATCCATTTCGACCTATTGGCCCTACTAACGGTTAGTTCTTTTTTGTCTTACTGCATGTGATTTGTCAGTCAGACTGGTAATCCACTCACATGTGTATATATAAATACGCGCGACTTGGGAACTTCCTATCCAGGAAAAAGGAAAAAGGACCTCGACGGTATTCCTTGGCCTGACGAAATACTTCCGGGTAGGGGGGAATTATTACTTGATTTTTTTCTTTCTTTCTTTCCCTGCATGACTTGATGGTTGATGGGGCGCACACACTCCTAGATTCCAGCCAATAAATCATACACATTACATGGGGCCCGTCTTGCCCGTGCGAACTCTGCGGTAGTTTCTAGGCAATTTAAGACAAACTAAATCATTCAGTACTTCTAATCCCAGCGCTCGGCGAGCTCTCCCCGAGGGAGAAGAAAAAAACACTTGTCGTTTTATACCGTGGCCACTCTCCTTCCATTCCTGTATCATACCAAGAGTAGGGGAGGGAACCTAGAAGAATACACTCACTAGCTAACTGCAGGGCCATTCCCGTGCGCAAGAACTCGGTCTCTGATCAGGATACTATTGGCCGTACTCATCCAAGCCCCTCAAAATACGATATTAGCTTAAGGCTCCACATAAAAAGCAATCTTGGCATATCATGCATACACCCCACATCGTTTAGCCAATTAATAACCTGTCTCTTATCACCCGCATGCTAAAGATGGCTTTTTCCCCAACAGCAGAACTCCTTTACTCTGTTCCACTGCCAATCCCACCACAACTACCTCTTAAACAGAGGGAGCTAAAGGGTTCCTTCCAGTGTCTTTCTTCTTAGTAGTCAAAACCACGTATCCTTGCGGAATCGTTAATGCGCCTGTTGACGGCACGATTACCGTTCCGTTCGGCAATACCATCGCCGGGCTATTTATGGCGACGCAAATAGCGGCGGTGCTAGAATTTAAAGCAGTATATCTACGGACTAAAACCGGTACGGCAACTTAAGCCATGGGAAACCGGCTCCTATAGAGAGAGAGAGAGGGATACATACTTTTCTGGTCTTTTCCCCTTCTACTTGTTTTTGCTAAGATGCTCCAAATATCCTCCTTTAAAACAGTAACCAGGGATGGCGTGGAAATAGATATAGTACTAGAGATGACTGTGTACTCTCGTCTCGATAAGGATAGGTGGTCAAGTGGTTCTGAGAAGCGCTCTGCCAAGGTTCTCGGCGATCACTTGAGCCGCACTTGAGCCGCAAGGGGAAAGTGTGGTTAGTGGCACAGTGACTTAGCCAGCTTTATTTTGGTAAGCGCTTCAGAACATTCCGTGCAGCATCTCGGCTCTGGTGCACCTTTCGTTGGTAGGTAAGTATAGTATGAGACCTACCCAAGTATTGAAAGGTATCAGATAATCTTCTCTATTGCCCTCAGGGCTGGTAAGCCATCTTCATTCTTGAAGAAATGAGGTATACCTGTAGTGGGGTTGGGTGGGGGTGATACAGCAAAGATGTAAAATCTGGAGGCTTGAGAGTAATCATCAAAGTGTCAGGTGACGCTTAATTTAAGGAAAAGTCCACACTCAAGAGCTCTAGAGTCTACTTTAGGTATGAGCACATATACTGTACGATTTTTCTAGTGTGTGTTGTATTTTAATCTTATAGTAACGCCACATATATAGCCTATATTGCTGCTCGTACCATACTCGACCGTTTCCAGAAGCAACCTCCACAAATCCAGACCAGCTCCTTTCACATCTGCTAACAGATCTAACAGAGTAATCAAGCTTGTTCTTAGGATCTTCAGATAGACATTTGTATGGGGGAACAGATCGGATATGCATTCTAGGTTCAGACAAAAACCTCTAACATAGCCCCACAAGAAGCAGGGTTTTTTTTAGGGTGGTATCCATTCTTTGGGAGCTTTCATTTAAATGGTTTCTATACAAGATTTTCTCGATTGGCCTAGATTTATGCCATACCGTATTCGTAATCGGCTAACGTCTGGAAACCAACCAGACCTATATACAATACTAACTGTACTGAGATTTATGTATTTGTACGCCTAGTCGATCACCCGATTACAAGTACAGTTGCACCTCGCTATAAGAAACGCCAAGAACTCAGCCGATTTCGTTTCTTATAGCAAGTTTTCCAAAGATATCCCTTATAGCAAGGGTAAATTTGGTGTAGAAAAATCAGAATTGACCTGGAAAAAGTTTCTTACAGCAAGGTTTTTCTTATAACGAGGTTTCTTATAGCGAGGTGTGACTGTATACTATACTGCCCCAAAGTCCGCAAGGTATAGGTCTAAGCACAAGAATACCACAAACAGGAGCCTTATAAATCCACACGCCAAAACAATCTAGAAAGGGAAATAAAAAGGAAAAAAGCATACGCGTCCTTATGCACTGGAATCCCACTAGAAGCTCTTGGTACTTGGGAACCCCACCCTAGTAGGAGATTGATTGGCGTATCGTTGCTCGGAGTGAGCCCCGAGTATTTTTCCACGTATCGAAAAATGGAGATTTTTTTTTAAAAAAAAAAGAGATCTAAGAAATAACCATAAATAAACCTTGTCTGTTGACTGTTAGCCTTTGACAGCAACACCTTATCACCGAAAAAAAAAAAAAAGGTCAACGAATTGGATAGAGACGGTTATGCAACGTACCTTACATAGCTGCTGAGATATGTGAGTCAGGGTAGACAGGTAGGTAGGCAGTGCAATTTCTTTGTGTATGTATTCTTTGTTCGATCGAGTATGATTGTAGCTGATATATCTCGGGACATGGTCCGTAGATTCAAGGTAAACCCGTATGCTCCGAGATTCGTCACTCTTCAACCTCTCAAGGCTGAGATTATACTTTTTTCTATAGTAAGGTCTTCTAATCACTTGTCAAGGTGACGAGGCCTCTATATCGCCCCCTTCGGGAGCTCGTAAAACGATAGAATTTGTCGTCTTGGATTGTCAAACACCGAGTACCGTCGAAACTCGAGAAATTCGCTATGCGGGCGCTGCCGCCACTTCCAATGAAGCGTATAGGAACTATCTGATCATAAGGGTTATTATCCTCAGCTAGCTGTTGTAGGCTTAGAGAGAGCCCAAAAGAGTCTAGAGGTTGTTTTAATAGTAGGTGGCGGCGACGCCCGCATAGCGAATTTCTCGAGTTTCGACGGTAAGCTATTCGGTAAACGGATAAACACATTGCTGGTTGAAGGATTTAGGCCCTGTATAGCCCCGATGAAGAAAAAGAGGCTTCTAAATCATTAACAAGCACTGGTTAGGATAACCTGTAGCTAGTGGTGGATTTGAGGTTCCAGATAGCCAGGAATCTTTGAATTATCCTCAGGTATGTTTTTGGCCTTTGTTTTGTCAAAGTAGCAGTTTAGTGGCTCGTCAGAGATGACCTCATTTATCCTCGTAGGAGATTAAGTAGTTATAACCTACGAATTACATGCACTTAATAGACGAAGAAAAGGTAGTTCTATAGGGGTTCATGGGCTATCACTCGGTGCCTCCCCTCAAGTAGTCACCTTCATAAAACATCATATTGCTCTATTTCAGTTTCTCCTACTAACAACTATCACATACCAAAGAGTTTGTAATCAGTCTTTTGTGAATAGCAGGTTTTTGCCGATCTTACCCTGAAATCGTAAGATGCGCGGAAATGTCATGGCCCGGGAAATCTTAGCCAAATATACTCAGCTTCGATGGGGGACGATGATAAGCCTCTGGGTCGATCGTAAACCCCGCAGTAGAATATAAGATCCCCTAAAGTCAGAAATATATTGTAACACGATGCCGAATTCCCGGCAGTAGCTTTTAGGGTAACATGAAGACGACGTTGTGCCACCATGGTGCATTGAAAAGTAAATGAAGAACAAGAACAAAAAGGTGTGCGTTGTAATCACAATCAGGATTCTACCATCACCCAAAGATGGAGGAAGTTGAAGTCATAAAGTGGCACATATAACTGGGTATTACTTCAGTAACTCTATGAGCTCCCAAAATAAATTCTTACGAGATGTGCTAAACGTACGTCATGTGATGTGATCCTCAGGATTTGGCAGAAGACCTCGCTCCGTATCAGTATTTACCCATGCATAACACCCATGAACCTAGAACTCAACGACCCACAAAATGATCAAAAGATATAGAAAAAAAAAGAATATCCACAAAAACAATACTTTTAATTCCCAGTATTGGCAGCACCAGCTGCCCCTCCCTAAATCACCTGTTTATGAAGATTCACAACATTTTTTTAATTATTTTGTTTTCAATCTTTTTTTCACAAACAGGCCCAGGATTGAATGGAAAAAAAAAATTGTTGTTGAACAAGAAGAGGAAAAAAATAGACAGAATATTGAGTCTAGCCGACAAGTTCCACAACACCGCCAGCCTCCTTTATCTTCTTCTCTGCAAGAGCCGAGACATATCTCGCCTTGATAATAACGGGCGCATTTGGGAGTCTTCCCTTTCCAAGTACCTTTGAGTATCCGAGAGCGAGCAGGTCGATCACGGGGGCAGCGGAAGAGGACTTGTTGAGGTATTTCTCGCGAGACTCGGCGGGGACGAGGGACCACAGCTATTATTCATCCATATCAGCAGCTGTCCGGTTTTTGCCTGAGAGGAGGAGGAGGAGGAGGGAACTGACCTTGTCAAGGTTGATGACAGGCTTCCAGAACTGGTTCTGTTGCTTATGGAAGTACCTCATACCGACCTTACCGAAGTAACCCGGATGGTATTTATCCAAGTTGGTTCTGTGGTGGTGCTGACCACCAGCCATACCACGACCTCCGGGATCTGTAGTTATTTTTAAAAAAAATCCATTCGTCAGCCAACTTCTTGGTCGAAATTCGATATAGAGGACCAAAACAAATATATAGATAAAATCCATATGAAAGTAGAAAGAAAAAAAGCCATACGTTTTCTGTGCTTTCCGACACGACCGTGACCGGCACTGACGTGCCCACGGTGCTTTCTAGTCTTGGTCAATCTGGTCTATCCTCACCCAAAAAAAAACCTCCCCGTTAGCCATCACCATCCCTTCAAAGAACAAAAAAAAATCCAAATTCATTCCCCTCCCTCCCCCCGGTTTCAATCCTTCCTCCAATTCCTCCCCACAAAGAATCCATAAACAACGAAAGTAATAGTGGAGATAATGCGTACCGGCATAGCTTATTTCTGTCCTCGGTGTCGATGAGGGTCGGGTCGGTAAGTGGTGGTGGTTGCCGTGAAATTCGTTGTTGTCGATTGTCGTTGACTGAGGGCCTTATCCGAAGTTCTCACAGTAACTGGCGTGTGTGGGTGCTAGGGCTTGACAGTGGCCTTGGCGCATTCGTTGTGGGGTATGGAGCAGTCACACATCCTCGCAGCCAGTCAGCCAGATCACATGATGCATGGAATCACCAGCATCGAGTGATATTGGGGGTATGGGAGCTGCCTTTCGAATTATTAATGATAAAGAGGTGCCTATTGCGGGCCTAGAGCATAGGATAGCTTTGGCTCTTTATAGACGTTTGAGGTCCTTAGGCCATGCCTTAGTTCTCCACAAGCCCGACAACCATACACTACATATCTTTATTAAAGCTTTTGGTTTTCTACGGTTACTGCATGTACTGCCTTTAGAGAATTTACAGGTGTTTCACATAATATTAGGCGATAGTGGATGCGGGTGATTATTGGTCAAATTATTAAGAGTACATCTAGATGCATCGCCAATCAATGTTGAAGTCTATATTAAAAGATGAAGAGTTTATCAAGATTAAGTTCCCTGAACTTGATTTTATGAGGGATCAAAGGCTCTTAGATAGGAGATTCTGCTCTGGTCTCTTGAATAAATTAAGCGGAGCTTCATGCCTTTGAAAAGCTACTAGATTCCCTAAGCTATGCTACTGTTCATAGGGAATCACATGATGAGTATATCGATCATAATCTATTGGTAATATAAGATCATAGTTTCTCGGACTTCAATTAAGTTTTCGCCTTAGGAAAGTCTTAAAAGTTATCTAGGAAGTTTTTGCATTGACATAGCACTTCAAGCCCACTGGGAATAAGAAATACGCTTAATAAAAGATCGCTAGAGACTACAATAAAACACACGGGCTGCTACTGCTAGTAGGTCAAAAAACTAAAAGGCAAAAAACTAAAATAAAAGGCTGCTAAAGAATTGAAAGCCCAGTGGTATTGTCCCTTTCCCTATAATTTTACTTATTTCATTCCGCGACTATTCACTTAGGATTAGCTTGAGTTTTTAATGGAAGGAGTAGATGTAGCCTACGTTTCATGGACGGTCTTTATTATAGCATCTACGACGCTGGGGTCGCTCAACGTAGATGTATCACCAAGCTGATCCTCTTCACCACTCAAAATCTTCCTTAAAATTCTCCTCATGATCTTACCAGATCGTGTCTTTGGGAGATCATCAACAACGTATACTGCCTTTGGTGCCGCGAAAGGTCCAATTGATTTACGGACTTGGAGAGTGAGGCTCTTGCGCATATCTGCTGAGTTTGAGAATGCATCTTTGAGTGATACGAAAGCATTGACAGTCTGACCGGTCAGCTCGTCAGCGATACCAACGACGGCAGCCTCAGCGACGGCCTCGTGGTGAATGAGTGCGGCTTCAATCTCAGCAGTAGAGAGCCGGTGACCGGAGACGTTGACGACATCATCGACACGACCGCGGATCCAGTAGTAGCCTTCGTGATCACGACCAGCACCGTCTCCAGTGAAGTAGTAACCCTTGTAAACATTAAGGTATGTCTCCATGTATCTCTGGTGTGACGCCCAGACAGTCCTGGCCATTGAAGGCCATGGCTGTTTGATAGCCAATACACCTTCGACATCATTTCCATGGAGCTCTTCACCAGATACGGGGTCAATGATAGCAGGCTCAATACCAAAGAATGGTAATGAGGCAGATCCAGGCTTGGTAGGTGTAACACCGCCAAGAGGGGTGATAACGTGTGAACCTGTCTCTGTTTGCCAGTATGTCTATATATAGTTAGTATAAAGAATTCTTATTGCAGTAGGTTGTAAGAAAACTTACGTCGACAATGTGGCACTCCTCATGGCCGACCTTCTCATGGTACCATTTCCATACGTCCTCAGCAATAGGTTCACCGACTGATCCCAAGACTCTCAAGCTCTTCATCTGCCTATTAATATGGTGATCACCAGCACGCTTCAGTAGCCTGAGGGCGGTTGGAGCGACATAGAATTGAGTAATTCCGTGTTTCTCAATGATATCCCAGTATCTTGAGAAATTGGGGTATGCAGGGGTTCCTTCGAAAACGAGGGTGCTGACACCAAGAAGCAGAGGTGCATATACAGCGTATGTATGTCCAGTAATCCAGCCCACATCTCCTGCAGTCCCCATCTTGTCTCCCGGATGGAGATCAAAAACGTACTTCCCAGTCATCGCCGCGCCTAGCAGGTAGCCTGCAGTGGTGTGCATGACACCTTTCGGCTTACCGGTGGACCCAGAGGTGTACAATAAGAATAATGGGTCCTCGGAATCCATAAGCGCCGGAGCACAGTATCCGGGGTACTTGTTGAGCTCCTCGTGCCACCAGAAATCACGGCCCGGAGCCATAGGAACATCAGCGCCAGTACGGCGGAAGACAATTACACTCCTGACGTCAGGGCATTGCTTTAGGGCATCATCGACAATGCGCTTAGTGCCAATGACCTTTCCACCACGCTTTCCCTCATCGGAGGTAATTACGACCTTAGATCCAGCGTCTTTAACACGATCACGGAGCGACTCTGCAGAGAAGCCTGCGAATACCACCGAGTGAACAGCACCGATTCTCACAATTGCCATGAAAGCGATAAGGGCCTCCGGAATCATAGGCAAGTAAATAGCAACGGTATCCCCCTTCTTCACACCCATCTGCTTAAGGACGAATGCCAATTTACAGACCTCGCGGAGAAGTTCGCTGTAAGTGATTATACGACCCTCTGATGGCTCATCGGCCTCATAGATGATAGCTGGTCTATTAGGATCTTTGAATGCCCATCGGTCAACGCAGTTGTAGCATGCATTCAAACGGCCTTCGAGGAACCAAGAGACATCGCCGTGTTCGAAAGATCCGTTTCGGACGGTCTGGAATGGGATATCCCAGTGAAGGAGTTCTCGCGCCCTCTCTCCCCAGAACTTGTCGGGATTTTCGATGGACTCTTTGTATTGTACTTGGTACTCTTCGAGGGTCAAATGGGGTTTTTTGGGATGTTTTCTATGCCGTGCGAGGAAAGAGTTAGTGACTACCCAGAAAAGTGTATTATATTTCCTCTACTATTGCGGGGAACCTGGAAACTTACTCAAAGTATTTCTTTGGGACTTCATATTTCTGAACATTGTGAGCCTCGATAACTACCGGCGTGCCGTCAGACATTTTTATTATTTCCTCGTTATTTAATTGGGGAGTATCGTCTTTGTAGGGTTAGGATTTTTATCAAGTTGAGATGAACTAGATGAATGAATCGCCCTTAGAGTTGTAGGTGGAAAGAAAGCCCGTAGATCACTCTCCTCTTGTTATACTCGTGGGTACGGGCGAACGGATAGATAGCAAAAGCCACGTCTCTAGGATTCAACTCGCCTTATAAGACGAAATGGTCTAAAAAGAACTCCAATGGCACCCGGCGGATTACCCAAAAGCTTTAAGCTCGGTAAAGTTCTCGGGAACAGAATACCCACTAGCGAGCAATTCTGCTTCAAGGGAAGGTTGCAAACTACAGATCAAGCGGGGGAAGCTCATCTGCCTCGATTTAGATGTCTTGGTAAAAACAAATGATGGTTGGTGGGGGGAGGGTCTATGGAGGTGCGGGGGAGGCGCGCTAGCCCCATTGCTTCTGTATATCACGCTCCGCTCTCGGACCAAAGGTAGGCACGGTGCAGGTTTCACGCCGGGGGAAAGGAGCTTTTAGATGTTCGATTTACCACTATCTCTCACTCTCATAAGCGTCAAAGACGATGTATCCCGTCCAGGGGGAAGGGGCGTAATATATCGCCCAAAAGAAGAGCCAAGAGCCTCAGCATATGTATGGCGTTGGGTTGGGTGGTATATTAGGTTAGTACATTTTCAGCCTCTTCTCAAAGTCCATGGCCCTGGCTACGGGTTAGATGTCCAGATGTCTAGATGCCAATGTTCTGGTAGCTAGAGGCTTAGCACGCCATTCTCGGTCAAACAGAACACCTAGGCCGATGTATTACGAAATCACAATACATATTGCGCGGGACTAGACCCCTCACCCGGCCACTACTGGTAAGTTTGGGTATCTGGTATGACAGGGACCCTACTAATAGAGTCGAGGTATGGGTGGGGATCGCGAGAAAAAACCCAATCAGTAACTCTAGAGAATAGTGACACTTCAGCTTATGGCCGGACCGAGCCGTCTCGGCCTATGAGAACTCCTCATAGACTCCCGAATATCCGATCTCACCACAAGTACTCGTATGTGGAACATGTATAGAGTATCTGTATAATAACTATTGTCAAGGCACCTGCTATAATAAGAACAGAACAAGCAACTTGTAATCGATAGCTGATCACGGGTACCACTGACACACTCAGACATACTTTACATATACCAACCACCTCGGCCCAAACCCGGGAAAGGGAGATAAGTGAACAATAACGAATTCGCCAAGTAGCCCCGGACATCCGGCGAAGGTTCTCCTGGGGAAATGGAAGCTAGACAAAATATATGAGGAAGCGGCCGACCAAAAGAAAAACGTGTCAAACGACCTAGGTATTGGTTAATGACACCGGAATTCAGGTGAATAGGTAAGTTACCCGGACAGATTTCTAGACGTTAGTTTGAAACATCTATTGGCCTCTGTCCACTTAGAGTGTCAGTATAAGAGTGTCAACCAAGTAAGTCACTCACAGACAACCATTCTCAGAGAATTCACTCACGATAACTAATCATTTAGACCCCATCCTAGAGGATCCGCTATTATCCCCCCGGAAGAATTGTCAACGCTGTTCGAAACAATATCCGGGACTATATTTTTGAGACTCGGCTATATGTCCCCGGAGGCAATATACAACAGCAACAACCTGTGCCCCAATATAAAAGGGCGATAAAATGAGGGGTGACGCTAGATTCGATTGATAGCTTATCAAGATGTTGCAGTTACCCTAATAGAAAGATCAATTGTCTTAAACGGTTTGGCCGAATATCCAATCTGAAGAGATGAAATCAATACTGATTAGGGTCTAATCGAGCAGACTTCGTTGAAGCACTCGCTACAGAACCCCCGAATTCGTCCAAAATCGCTCAGTAACCCTCGAGCGGAAAACCCCAGGGGAATTAATCTGGTACATTAGCAAACTTAATTGATACAAGTAGCTTGAAGAGCTTACCGCTATTGTGTTTATCCATATACTTGCGGATAGACTTTAAGGTGCTAAGACCAATTATGATCATTTTTGACGCCGTAGCGAGGGAATCGCTGTAAACGGAAAATATATGGTCGTAGAACTTTATCCCTTGTACTCATTTAATCCTTTAGCGCGGTATTTTCCCTTTACCACTCGAATTAGTTAGCAAATCTGTAATACTAATAGAGTGATTATAAGAGCGTAGTTATATAGCCAAAACTCCACACTTAAAACGGCTACCATCAATCTGTAACAAAGGGTACTTCGTTACCCACGATTTAAAATCTCTCGGGCGGAAACTCGCCAGGCCGATTTAACCAGATGAAGGTATTCGTCAAAGCTCTGACAGAGGCCTAGGACCCAGAAATTCTAAAACAAAAACAAGTTTGGCATCTCTGGGCGGACTTGCCTTTCTCGCTGTCTCTAGTACAGTGGCTGTCTCCAAAACGAAAAAGATAACTTTCTTTAAATCAAGGCGAATCCTAGGTTTTGGTGAGTCCGCAATAGCCGTTCAGAACTAGTGAAGGATACGGGTGGAATACACTGCATCGATAGAGCCAGATACGTAAGAGTAAGGGCCAGGTGATCTACACTATACATACATGGCACCCCGAGCACTCCTTTTTCTCCTATAGGGTCTGTGCGGAAACGTGGTCGGAGGGCGGGAGAGAACCTGGAAGTAGGGGGATATTAGACCAGGTGCCTATTGAGCTCATGTTTTTTTTGAAGACTCCCCTGCTGAAAATCCCATGCACGTGGCATGTATCCTAGGTCTCTATGAGGCTAATAGGAGAGCTCCCTGCTGAAAACTAGTTAGTGATAGAAGATGAAGAATTTGAATTGATAAAAAGTTAGTACTATAATCAATAGGAAATAGGAAATGCGGAAGAGTTTCCGAGTGCCTAAAATGAAACTACCGCACCGATAGTTGATCACAGTTTTTCAGAATGTTTGGCACTTTATAGTAGAACTTAGTTATAGTGGAGTATTTAGAGTATCCAAGGTTAGAGCATAAGGCAAGGTGTTAAGATGAGTTTTGTTACCTGATTGTAGTTGCTGATAGTACATGTAGTGCTAGACTTATCGAGGGGTGAGGGGAGGGTAAGAGCTCCACGTTAGAGTCGCCACTCCTTTCCCCACTTTACTGCAGCCAAAGATTCGCTAATGCAGTACAACGATGGGACTCGAATGCAGTGCTCAAATAGTGATCTGCGAGGTCACCACAATGCTTCAACACTCCTCCGTATTTACTTTAAATTGCAAAGCTTGTATATGTTCCCCTTACTAACTAGTTAAACTTTATCAACTAATATATATCCCACCCTCCTATCAGCACGGAGAACCTTAGCTTCATCCATATGTCCGGTGTCTTACATACATATGTCACTCACATATGCAAACATATCTTCGTCGCAGTTGGTTGCTACCATTTTGCGTAAGTATAGGCGCAATTTTACTACAAATAGAGCATTTAGAATACAATCTCAATAAAATCATGGTTCCACGGGAGGGAATCACACGGTAGATCTGAGACACGATACTAAAATTATCAGGGTTTTCTCTCATGAAACACTAGTGACGAAGAGAGAGGGGGTGGAGGCAGATTGGGTAGTACAGTCATGATGCTATTTATTTAGAACAAGGCAAATACGGTTTCAGTGGAAGACTAGAAAGGCTACTATAAGCTTGGACGAAGAATAACATTTCCCCTGCATACTGGGGGAAAAGAAAAACCCTTATAGCTACACTTTGGATAAATCAAGTATATTGCGTATCTCGATTCATATTGAATGCCTTATGGTTTCTCTCTCTCTCCTTTCGTGGATAAAGACCTCTATGCATGGTGAAGATCACCATTATGATCATGGCATCAGTATTTTTGCAACTATTTCTTGTTTTAATTAGCCAGCTCCCAACTCCCCGATCTTGAGGTATCTCTAGTGGCGGTGAGCAAGAAATTGAGCGGGTAGAGGAAGTATGTGCTCATAGTAAGGCCTGGGTTTCAAGTGTAAGGCCAATAAACCTTGATCAAGTATATCAGATATTGAAAACAAATTTACCCTAAAGCTTTACTATATCCTAGGCGCCCCATATTTAACCAAGATAGTATAAAATAAAATGACTATCACTAGTGATTCACAGAAGATTGTCAAACAGATATTCATAAGTTTTATATAGAATTAATGATCATTTACTAGAGAGAGGTCGACCCAATCTTGACGGCTAAATGTACTATTCCCTGCTAGCACTACAATTCTCAGAATAGGCCTTCAAAAATCTTTGTAGCATGATATCTAGTACTAGGTTTGGTTTAGGGTGCTGAGTTTAGGGTAGTTAGACGTATAGCAGATATCTTTCTGGTCAATTATTCCCTTAACGCCGAAAAAAAAAACATCGAGAAAACACGAATTACTTTAATACCAGGTACCTGATACAGCCTCAATCCAAAAATCAAAGAGGTTACCACAAGCAATGCCTCCAAAACAGCCAAGGTATTACAAGCTATGTCTCGGAAGTCTCATCCTAAGGAGAATTTAAGCTGAGAACTCACCGCTACAGCCACCCCACTTACGTAGGCTACAATTTACTAACACACCCTAAACTCCTAAACTTCAAGAATTAGCACGTGGTCTGATTACATCTACCGTCACGCACGTACGCACACAAAACCCCGTTACCTCTCACCATTCGGGTGTCTTCCCGGATAGCCCAGTACCGTGCGTGTTATATCTTCTTACACAAGATGAGGTTTAACGTCAACAAAAGAAAGAAAGAAAAAAGGAGATTACAGCTGTCACATATCCCACGTTAGTGGCTTTTTTCTTGTGTGTGGAACCCCACTAGTCCCGCCAATTCGGAAATCATTTCTCAACGAAGGAGCAGCAACGGCAAGCCCAGATCGTAATGCGGTGAGGTTCAAGCTTGAACATGCAACTTGATCACTCGATCAGACATGATCGTTTCTATCTGCCGCTAGAGACTGTTTGACATATCCGGAGTATAAGCTGGATACGAAGCTTGTCTGAATGATTCACCTGCGAGTGACAAGGCGTTTATGATATCCTTGGCACGCTACTGATTTCACATTATCGATAAGACACTCTAGAAACATCTGAACCCGAAGAAAGAAAAAAAAGCAATCACATTATTAATATAGAGCTCCCGTTACATGCCTAAATCTTCCATTTAACCCTAAATTATACAATTGTTGGATACTACTTCATCTTAGGTCTAGTACACATCTCTTGGGCCGTCACGCACCTTCGATGGGTGATCGTGGCCGGGATCGGTGAGCGGGGGAGAGACCTCAACGATTGATGCAACAGAGTTTATGTATCTCGATGTACACCGACGACACATTGCCTTTCCCACAAAGGCAATCAGGAACATATTATTCCAATATCCCGGGAATCATATCCACTACCTGACGTCCAAATTGCCCTGTGAGATGTGCTTACGCACTTCCAACGCCCCTCAAAAAGTTGCACTGGCCAATCAACCGGGCCTAGACATATTAGATACATTGCCCTGTCCGAGGTTGTCCGCCCTATGTGACTGCTCGGTGTAATAGTGCCGGAAGTTTGTTTTTTGAGAGCGCGTGACTGGCTAGTATAGTACAACTACTGAGGTTCAGTCACTTACTTATGTAGAAGTACACTTCTTTATATACTATATACTTGTAATGCTGCAAGTAGTCTATATAATCGCAGCTATACACAGGCATCTTGACCTTTTTGCCGGCTGGAACCCGAAATCTTGTAGGTTTCTGTGCGGCTAGCCGGAGATGCTCGCTGCCCTGGATTTCGTACTGCCAGGCAGCTCTATAGCCCCCGCATTTTTTTCTCCCCTCCCCTCCCAATGAATTTGTATGACAAGGAGTTTTCTTTTCTTTTCTTTTATTTTTCATTCGGTATGTGCTATTCCTAATTTATACATTTGTGTTCCCATTTTTGCTGTGCTGCTCCAATAATTAATCACCCGCCAATGTTTATCCAAGCGAGAATTGTTGACGGGTTCTGCATGAAACCCCGGCCAAGACTATGTAGGCCAAGGATTGGTCCCGTGATTGGCTAAAGGTGCCTAATAACTACTACGCTGAGAGTAGGAGAGAGAGTGACCAGCCATGATTAAGCCCTCCACTCAGCCCCGCCGATCTCGATGGTGGGTAAAGAAGCGATGATGCTAAATCCCAAACAGGAAATGAGCTACGACACCACGACATGGGGTAGGGTTTTTGATAAATCGCCAAACCGTAACAATGGGTCTTGTTTATCAAGAGTTTTAGATATGTATATAAATAGTTGGTCACACTCAAACCTTCGGACAATTATGGTCTACATATGCGACACCATTATATCCCCTGGCTAGCTGCTCAGAAAATCCTCTCATGCGTGTAGAGTACTGTAGGGGGTAGGGGTAACGTCCCAAGTCTCAGAACATATGCATACTGGAGTTTTTAAATTTAAATTGCTGAGATGCAGCTTGAAGCACATTCCAATGCTGGTGGATTGCTATGCAGAATCGAGAATTAAGAGATTAATCAAGTTGAGCTTCGGTGAAATTCTGAATTGGGTAAACGGAGGTTGAAATTATCTCCTACTGTGGTCTAAAAATCGGCACTACATCCCAATACATCCCCCCTGTTTATAGACGTACGCATGAGAGTACTTCTTACGGACTAATGTTATATGTATCCAATATCTACCGACTAGAAAGGTTATAACTAGTAACCAAATCGGTAGATATACGATAATACATGCGTTTCCCAGTGCATCAGATTGTGTTTCGAGAAAGTCTTGATTTACTCATACCAAAACAGATTAATGCAAGTAGCATCTAGGTCAGACTTTGTAGTGACCGACCCTCATCTAATCAGTAACAAATACACTTTCGGCCATACATATATATAGTAGTAATATATGTCCGAAATATATGTGTACCCGTCCTACGGAAACATCACCCACCCCTTCGATCTCCTTCGCATGTCGCTAGAAAAGCATATCTAATTACTTGCATTCGCTTGTGGGCCCCAGCCGTAGTGGATGTACCACCTCGAATACGATACCAATGGTTTTGAAACTTATTTAATTAACGCTCTTCACATATTGCCAATAACCTATTCCGGGGCCTTTACCCCAGGGCCTAGATAAAAGTAGGGATCTCGTGATCACAACTTCCAAGAATATTGATGCCAGTTTATCAAGTTTATCCTTCCACCGACTGCACAACTATTATTAAACAACTCCAACGGCGATCTACAATAAGCCTGAGGGTATGGAGTTTATGATCGGCCCGATGCTGCAGCCAATAATGCCCATATTTGTATAATCCTGGGAGCACCTCCAGACATGAGTACTCACTCGGGAAGACACGCAACACTTTTCGTTGCAACACCTTTCGTCTCAACAATTGAAGATGATATTCCATTATGCCGGTAGAGTTAATCTATCCCAGTTTTGCTTCCCCATCTGCCATGTGGCCTGCAGTGACGCCGGGGATACTTGATCTCTTTGAGGCCGTAGCGTTGTTGATCTATGCATCTCACAAGAGCTATTTGTTTTTTCCTCATGGATTTCCCCCCCACCCACTGTGATAATTACTGCTTCTTGCAACCCTCTTCTTACCTTTTGAACGGCAGTTCTAGTGACAGGTCTTTCAAAGAAAAGAAACCATCCGATGTTTTACCGTGATACAGTCGGAGGGAAGCGAATCCTCGCTTGTCAAAAATACCAAGTTCCCAGACTGACGGGTTTATCCGGGAAAAGTTACCTGTGATCCGATATCTGTCCGTCCTACCCACCTACCCAGCCTTGCACACAAGCGTGCAAAAGGGTTACTCCACCCTATACCATCCAAGACCTCGGAAGCGGACAACATGCCCAAATAAATATATCCGCCCCCGCGAAAACCCTGGAAGCGGAAAAAACGCTGACACGGCGCGAGTACTATAGAGGAAACTGGAAAAAAAGCATGAAGCAGCCTAACCTTGTCAAGAAACCGCTGGTTGCTTATCTACCTACCCGTACCGCCACCACGGGAAAGCTACCAGGTTGTAGGCGGCGCCCCTAAAGTCCAGTAGCGAAATGACGGCCAGCCATAAACTTACTACTTTTCTTTTATCTATTGAGTAATAAACCCTAGCAAGACATCGCCAAGGAATCAATAGCGATAACTCTAATTATACCGCCAATAGACTAGATATATCTCCACTCCGCGGGCCCTTGGTGTGGGGGGATAGGCATTTTATGTAAATGTGGACATGTTTGTAATCCCCACAACCATATATCACAGGTTTGGTACTAGAGTCCCGTGGGAACATTGGAGCGACTTCATAGAGGGAAGAAGTAGAGTAAGTAGACTCAATTCAACCAAATTGGTACAGACTTCTTGCATATGCATATGTAGTGCTGAGAAACCTGGAAGACAGGGAACCCCCCCTTTAATCATGTTACACCCGTCGGGTCCTATATAGCATGCCCCGCCCCACGGTGGTGTTTGTATACTCCTGCTAAGCGTTTCGATATGGAATGCGCTATTCTGAATTTATTCCCCGCCTTTCTCGTATTATTATTGCCCTCACTCCCCTTTCTTGCTAGTGCACGCGGGATGCCAATTTGTCTGACATGAAATCTAGCGGGTCGCTGAATTTCCCGATCTTATTGCTTAACCGACTCTGTCTCATATTCCTCTTGCCCGGTAACCACAACCTAGTTGTTTGTAGCCGTTACGCTTGCTCTTGTTTGGGTGCTCTACACGTTCCCTAACCATGGGAAACGGTTTCTATTCTTATAGCTTGGGAACATTATTATCAATAAATAAACTTTTATAGCTGGCGAGGGGAGATTGGCGGATTGGCGAAATTAGTATAATGCTAGTAGGTAATAGATAAACTTTATAACATAATCTTCACATCGAACGACTCTGATGTAATGAGTCAGAAAGCCTGGACCTTCACTGGCTGTGCCAAGTGGGCTATGAAGGTCCTCGATTCGCTAGAATTCGTGATCTCCCATCAATACTTTAGACCAACTGCATCTAACCCATATTATTCTCCGGAGACAGGCCAGTTAAGGTATAGAGTGCCTCCATAGTCCATGACTAGGAGGTCCAAACGTATTGTTGGAGAGAATGCCATCAAGGATGCTGGGCCGTTTGGCAGGAATGGGGTTAGGTGAGAACATGCGTTTCACCCCATGTTTTGGTTGCCTGTCGACCTGTCTAGGCGGCGCCCCGGTACATGCACCACTAGCTGTCGTTGGAACCCCTATCCCCGTTAGAGTTCACCCACATGCTCACCTTTGACGTCTAGATGCCAGTGGCCGCCGGCTAGAGTTAGGCTAGCCACCTGCCGAATAGCCTTGGCATGACAAAAGAAAAAATCTCTGGAAGATGCAAGATATAGATTGGCTAGTTGAGCTTGCTTTGCACACAAAGCTACCCTTCCCTCTTTTAAATCGTACCCTGCAGGGAAATCGCAAAGTGGATGCAACCCGCTTCAATTATCCTGCATGCCCATGTCCCCTAAAAAGTTTCGTTTTACACCCCGCAACTTGAGGTGCAGCACCGATGTCAAGGGACCACAAGGGAGTTTACGTCTCGTGCAGCTGGGAGCAGGATCGAATAGCAAGGGTCTTGCACCATGGGTTCAAGGAAAATTAGAAGGGAAGGGCGGAAAAGAAAGCAAGAAACTGAAAAAGAAATAAAAAAACAACATTATAGGCGCTCTAGTAATTTCTGGCCCGTGCTAAAATTTTGAAAGAATATGTAGCGGAACGAGGGGCGGAGTTGTACTAGCCAAGCGGTAGTTGGGGGCAACAGCCAAAGAGTGTAATAGACGATTCTTTGCTTCCCACTTTGTCGATAATTGAATAAATATCCCCATTATTCATCCAGATCGGGAGCGGGCGCCCCGTCAAAAAGGGTATAGGTCTGAAATTGTTCGAAACAGGTGCATGTACAGGGATTGCCGGTGATACTCCTTTCCCACATGGTGTACTAGGAATCCCCCGAGGGATCCTAAGTCAAAACACAAATCCAAATAGTATATATCTGAATGAGCTGGAACAATCGTGGGTCCCATCTATAATTCCAACCTCCCTCATATTTGACGCAGCTTGTTCAGTGAGAATAAGAAGGAAGGAGGGAAGAAAATAGAAACTCACAAATAGAGGCTGGCCTCAACGTATCGAAAGATCAGAGATAAGATTTTTCGACTACTGTGATTCCGTCTGTCGCCTCTTTCTTTGTGAATTTTTCATCTTTTCCTTCGTCGGTTCAACAAGTTCAGCCTTTGGAGTTTGGAGTTCAAAATCGTCATAATCAGTTTACCGAAAAACCAAATAATGAGTCTCTACCCATTTCCGGTGCGCAGTGGTGACACTCCTCCACCAGTTCCGCCAAAGCCATCGCCTGTTATTCATATCGCCGCTTGCGCATTGCCTGCAAAGGTCCCAGTAAGTTTCTTAAACTCCAAAAAATGAAAACAAGCACTGCTAAACAAAAACCTAGAAACACAAGAAGAGCACGCCTTCACTTTCAAAGGCCATCTCTTTCGAAAGTTTTGTTAATCTTTATACATCTCGCAATAACTCGCCGATCAAACAGCTTGAGAAACTGGATACGTCAATGTCACTATTAGCTGATAGCCCAACACTTCGACAAGTTCCCACTATGGTAAGCCCAAGGGACTGTAGTTCTCCAGAGACACCCAACACCCCTCCTAAGGTTTCGGGCCTAGCCTCGGCAAAACATAGGGCAAAGGGTGTATTCAACGGTCGCCGCAAAGGAAGCACTTCTGATCTGGAGACAATGACCACAGTACAAGAATATTGTATGGATTCTCGTAAGTAATTGACTTCTCCCCTCGTCAAAAATATTTTGCCTGGCTTCAAAACATCAAATGTCACTCTCCTAACACAACATAGCGACAATTCCAGGGCGTCCTGCTGTCTGCCAAAATGACCCTCCAGTAAGCTGGCGCAATCACGCTTTCTCCGATGTACTCCTGTCTTCTATCTCACCCCCTCCATCCCATTCTACCTCCCCCATCGACCTCCCTTGTACCGATCGCCCAATCTCTCCTCTTTGCCTCCCTCCATTACCAGACACACCTTGGCCAGGTGTCAACCTCGCATCCAACAACATCAGTGATAAAATCCGCGAGTTTTATGAAGCCAGCTACGATCTGCCTCCTGCCGTCCCACCCAAGGCTAGCCTACAGAAGGCACCAGCATTCCTGGAGAATACAAAGCCAAGCCATATTCAGAAGGAAGTCACATTCGAGAGGGAGAAGCCGACCGAAGCGAAGGCTGTAGTGAGGTATATGGAAAGACCTATGTCGCCGCCCATGATGGAGCGTACAAGAAGGCATTACACCCCGCTGCGACCCCGCGCGGATTCAGCGCCCCCAGTGCGCACGTTTTCTACTCGCCAGGGTGACAAGCTACAGCCGCCTGTGAGACCAGGGTCTGCAGATCCTATGGAACCTCCGGTTAAGAAGCATCGGCGGAAGAAGAGCTCAATCTCTAACACTCTACCACAAGGGGTACGACCTTCTAAAGCACCGATTCATTTTCCATACAGTCAGCTTGAATCAATCCAGTCCGCGGCTAAACTAAGGAGCGAGAATTTCGGTGTTCTGAACGCAAAGGATGTTGACGGACTATCCAGGGAACTAAGCGGACTAGAGACAAGGTGTCGGTATCTAAGAGAGACACACAGGTCCTTAAGGGCTGGAAGGAAAACCTTGCATACAAGGATGTTAACGTATCTACGGAGCTCAAGAAGCACTGTATTTTCGAGAGAGAGTTTGTTGAAGCAAGAGGAAGCACTAGCAGAGCTGGATGCTGCTATTGATGACTGGGAGTTTAAGCTCGAAAAGGTATACCCTACTACTATCCTAACCTTTTTCATAGTTGTTAATTTAAAAAAAGGCCGAAGAGAGAAGAACCAAAGTCAAGGAGAGGCTCCTGGAGCATGTCGCCGCCGCCTTATGTGTCTCCAATTGCGCATACTCTTCTCTTGAGCGTGGCCTCTCAACTCCACCATCCACTCCAGAGAGGATTAGGAGAGGAAGGGCAAAGGAGGGCAATAAGGAGAGCATTACAATATATGCATTGTTGGCAGATGTCGAGCAGGAGATTAATCGATCGACAGGGCCGAATGAATACCATGATTAAGACACCTACTTTAATGTAAGCTATTTTTCTAAAAAAGATTCCTGCGTATAGAGTTAGCTAGCTAACTACTTGAGTAGGTTTAGTAGTTCTTACTAAAGCACTTAATTAGTAGATAAATAGTCAGGGAGAAATCATGTAAACAATTAACGCCAAACAATCCTCTGGATTGATCTTTATGACTTCAATGTATACTTATGCACGCTCACCTGTACCCCACGACCTAAATCTTTTTTCTTTCTTTGTCTATTACTTTCACCTTACACTTCCTGCTATTATTTCCCAGTCTTCTTGTAGCTGGTGGCGTTTTGATAAAGGCCGCCGGAATTAGTTCTTCATGTATTTTTATTCTCTTCTATTTCTCGAGTATCATCTTGTAGCTGGCGGTGAGGGCGTCGGTAATATTCTTCTGTACTTTATCCCCATTTACTTCTCGGGCCCCGGCAGGTGAACGGGTTGAGGCGCGGGTCGGCACCAGGTTTGTAAGGTAGTTATTCGGCCCTAATAATAGAGGGAGGTTTCTGTACCGTGGTGGGTAGTTGAGCAATATGTTCAGTCGAGCTGGATAGGGTTGACCAAGTTCAACATACTAGATCAATAACTAGCTATCCATCCGTTCACCTCCTTATTTTGTCGGTCTCCATTTTCTTATTTCAATGTACTCTTTGAGTTGAAATTTCGTGAATCTCAGAATACTCAAAATTATGCCTTTGCTCAAATCATAATTTTCCTTCAAAAAAATCTCTCCACTGCCTATTGTTCCACCGTACCACCCAAAAAAGCCCCCCCTTTCCCTCATTACCCATTCACCGCACTTAGCACCCAGAGCACAGAGCATAGTTCCAGAACCTAGCCCCAAAATTTAATTTCAAACTTAAAACCCTTCCTTGATTGCCATCCCCAAAACTCTATATCACCTGGTACCCAATATCCTCGTTCCCATAGCCTCTTATGCATGTATCCACCATCCCTTCACTGTTTCACTGTTTCAATGTTTCAAGAACCATGATACAAAAAAACCCATAGCCTTGGCGCCATGGGTCCAGGGCGCAAATAGGCGTAGTGCAGCTGGAGGCGCAGTTTATCAAGATATCGACGATGTTTTAGAGCCCGGCCGGGGAGTGACTGTTGGATTGTGGTGGAAATGTTGGATTGCGGGGGTTCTGTGGGGCGTGGGGCCCATGTGTAGGGCACGGAGCTCACCGAGGCCTGTTCGCGGTCCGTGGTGAAGACATTATAATTTTCTTAGTAGCCCGTTGCGCATATCCTGTAAAGAAGCTTTACAAGCCCTCGGACCTAACAGAACGCCTAGACCCTAGAGAGTATACGTATTCAAGGTCCTGAGCACATTTCAAGCCCGAGATCTGCAAGGCCGCCACCCGGAGCGTGCATGCTGTCGACTACCACAGAGAAATGCACCTGTGGATGGAGGCGTATCTGCAGTTCGTAGGTTTCGAGTTCTGTAGAGTACAGAATAGAGAGCAGCGACAGGGGTGGACTGAGAGGAGGATGTGGTAGTGGTGGTGGTGGTGGTGGTGATTGTAGTGGGTGTTTGGTGGTTTTGAGGGGCTGGTATGGAGGTGATCAAGCACCTTGCTTTTTTATTGAGAAAAAAACAGCAAAGAGGGAGTTCTTAGGTTTTAGATAAATTCTGAGTGTTTGAATGATGTTTTCCGTCCAGGACAGAACGTGGGTTTCTATGATTCATGCAATTTGCCATTGGTGCATGATTGAATCCTCGAATTACATCGTCTGGGGGATTATTCTTAGAACGGCTACATTTCCCATTCCGGATTCCTATATTTCAGGTGCTCTATTATTAGTTCTCCATTCATCAGGGCCTGGCTGAAGGGGGATCAATCTTACCCCGAAAACAGGATCCAGTCATTATCTAATAAGTAGAGGTCAAGACATACAAGGCAGGCTTTACCGTTTTCAGATGGGAGGGATCAACGCCCCAGGTGAGCCTCCAAAATTCAGGAGACCTGTCAATTCCAACGTCTCCCCCCCCATATCATGAATTAATCCCACCACGAGAAAAAAAAACAGAAAGTCATAATCTATCGGTAGATCTTCACTTCTATCCCCCTACACTCGTTTCTTTACCCCTGGCGGAACAATAATCATGCATTTCGCGCTTCCAACTCGGAACCACCGTTCCTCCCCCTTCCTAGCAGCCTCCTCAGTCCCACGAGCATACTTCTCGCGGCGGCGCCCGGTATATGCGCTTATTTTCCTCGTCGTTGTCCTCATCCTCCTCTTTGGGCGGAGCTCAGGCCCAACGAGACCAGCGGATGCGCCAGATACGGTTGTGGTGCTGCTGGTTGACCGAAAGCACTATTCGGGGGAGCATGTAGAGCGGGTTATCGAGAACCGGAGGACTTATGCAGAGATGCATGGTAAGTTGACTATTCACCGAGTGTCACTCGGATTGAAGATCACGACCCTGGATGGGTTACGACAGCTAACACACAAAGCAGGATACGGCCTCTTCGTCAAAGACATCTCAGACTACCCCATCGGCCCCGTCCCCTCCAGCTGGTCCCGCATCCCCGCTATCCGCCACGCAATGTCTACCTTCCAATACACATCGACCTTCTTCTTCCTCGACTCAAATAGCATAATCATGAACCCGTCGCTGTCACTTGATTCCCATATCCTCTCACCGGAACGTCTCAGCAAGATTATGCGTCGTGATGTCCCTATCGTCCCGCCTGATAGTGTCATTAAGACATACCGTCATGTGCCCCCGGAGAAAGTCCAGTTTATTTTGACACAGGACAGCACGGGGTTGGATCCGAGAGCTATGATTGTGAGACGGGGACAGTGGGCGAATTATCTACTGGATACGTGGTTTGATCCGATTTTTAGGCTTTATGGGTTCCAGAAGGCAGAGAGACATGCATTGGTTTGTTTCCCCCCTCGGCTCATCCCACCCAATCCTCCGAGGCTAACATTGGTACTCCCCACAGGAACATATTGTCCAATGGCACCCAACAATCTTAACGAAGCTCGCCCTCATCCCGCAAAATATAATGAATTCAATCCCAAGCGCATCAGGGAACCCAGATGCAGAGGAGGGTGCATACCGTGATGGTGACTTCATCCTTAATCTAGGCCAATGCGGAGCTATCAGGAACTGCGAGAAAGAGTTCAAGAAATGGGGGCAGAAGAAGGTCATACTAGAGGAGTAGAACAAAGAGGTTACCATGAAATCTTCTATAAGTGGGAAAGGGGAAGGGGAGGGGAAGGGAAGGGAAGTGAAAAGGCTCAGGGAATCCGGAAGTGTTTGCTTATTTTGCTTTAAACTCTTTCATACGAGGTAGGCGTGGTTTCCTTTTTTATTTTATTTTTCATTGGTACTGGCAATTACGGGCTTTGGTACAAACTTTTATTTTATTTTATATAGACTGGATTTTTTTTTCATTTCTTTTGACCAATAACCCCCCGCCTCCTTCTTGTAGTTTTTTTTTTCATACCCTCTTTGTTTATCTATACCTTCTACCACTATATCCGGTCCGCTGGCGGATGCCAGTGGACCATATCCACTAAATAGGGAGGAGGAGGAGAAGGAGGAGAAGGGGAGTGGTAGAGATGAATATTAATGACTTTTTTCTCATTACATCATGTGACCTAGCCAAGAATATGTATCCTCTAGCTCTAATGATTCAGAAAAGCTTGATTCATCTGAATAGTAACACAGTGCATATCTCGTGAAATGGGAAAAAGAGGAAGGGATTATGCCCTTTCAACATCTAACCATCCTTATCATTAACGTCATGCACACAGAGAGGGTAGTTTCGTCAAGACTAGAAAACCCGAATTACAAAACGTACGCTACACCACCATTGACAGGAAGAAAAAAGAGAAATAGTATAGCAAAGTAGTCTGTATCAAACAAGGAAAGGGGGGAAAAATGTAGCTCTCAAAAGGGGATATCACAAAATAGGAATTTAGTAGACTAAGAGAAATGAAAGTGAAAGAAAGAAAAAAAGAAACCATCTTTTGTTTATCGAAAATCCAGAAAGGAAAAAAAAATCCCACACCCAAAAGTTCCATCAGAAAGCCCAGCAACCTAACGGCAAGAATAAAAGTTTCAGTAAAGAGCAATAATCCCACTCCTCCAATTTGCAAAAAATCATATGTAAATGAAACGAAACAGAAGTCCATATAGCTATTCCCCTTTCCAAAAAAAACCTGCCACGCCAAAAAAAATCCTCCGGTATTCAAGAGGGCCAGAGCACTTTACTAGTATACAAGCAATAACAAGGGCAAATTCTCAAAAGTGATGACAAGGAAAAGAAAAATATCTGCTTTAGTTAGTCGAAAATGGTTAGTTCGTCAGCCTCAACCTATCATCCAACCCGCTGGCGCCCCTTCAAACAAAGTATACTCCCTTCTCCGGTATGAACAGGCGCTCAGACCAATATCAAAAACATACATCAACATCAAAAAAACCCCTCGAGTACAACAAAACAAAAACACCGTGATAAAACTCCCTATAACAATAAAATAGACTAAAAGGAACTCCAGCATCCCCCACCACGCCACCTCCATCCAAAATATTTGCTCATTACCCACCCATGCACCTTCTCCTATACTCCCCTGCAATACTCCTAGACTTGATCCAGTCCTGTACTCCCCCCGCCGTGGAGGAATGGTGGTGATAGAGATTTTTGCTTCCTTATCTCTCCCAAGACTTTTCCTATCATACTAATGGCTTCGTATTCAATCTTATTACCGAACACTGTACACCCTATCAGCACCCTTACCTTAAACACTCAGGATAGGGCCCACCTTCAATTCCCCCCCTCCTACTGCAACCCTAACTCCTCCTTCATCCCAGCTAATCCCACTAATCTCCCCCTCTTCTCCCACCGTCACCTTCCCGTTCTTCCTCCTCCCCTTCATCCCATCATACACATGCGTCACGGCCCCTGTATCTGCCCTCCATACAATTACCCTCCCATTTGCACTCGATGCTAGACGTAACCCGTCCGGTGAAAAAGAGATGCTTTCGATTGGGTCAAAGTGGCGTTTTAGCTCGTGGAGAACCGTCCGGGAAAGTGTATCCCAGATGCGGATAGTACGGTCATTTGATGCGGAGGCGAGAATCCGCTGGGTACGGGGAGATGAGACAGTAGTGGGCTGCCAAGAGAGAGAGACAATAGAAGAGGTATGCCCTGTTAATTTACATTCATAGGTTGTGTTGGTGGTGGGTTTATGCCAGATCTAGATGCACCTTATTAGTACTGCCACACCAGGCTGAAAGGAGCTAGGCTAACCAAAACGTTGCTGTCCTCCCCTCCCGTGGCAAGGCGATCTGATACTTCATCCCAAGTTAAACAGTTCACTTCTTTCTGGTGACCCAAATACGTAGAAACTGGCCCTTCATTCTCCAAATCGTATTTAAAGATGCCCCCCTTACTACCACACGCGATAAACTGGTTATCCTCCACCCAGTCCATGTCACTCGCTGCTTCATCTTCCACTAGTTCATAACTCCTTCGTAGATCCCCTGTATGTGCATCCCACGCAATGATCTTCCCATCACACGATAATGATAGCAATGTATTTGCCGATTTATTCCATTTTAAACTTGTGACGGGGGCCGAGTGTAATGAATGCGAGAAGCGTAGAAGCCCATCCGTCGTCCATATCCTTGTTTGCCCATCATAAGAACCGGTGGCGAGTAAATCACCCTGCGGACTCCAGCGCAACGCCGTCACATCTCCCTGCTTTGATTTCGATATATAATGCGAGGCAGTATTACTCTGAATCAATGGTTCGTGCGGGATAATCTTATTCCGGATCTCTGATGGTGTCGCGTCGAGCGGTACATTCCATATCCGCGCGATCGAGTCTGGACTTGCTGTAGCAAGTACAGTCGAATGCACCGGGTTCCATGCGCACGTCAACACGCTTTTATCATCCTGCCCAAGTAATATCGAATCTGCCGCTGTCAACTCTATAACATCCTCCACCTGCGTACCAACACTATAACCCTTAGTGACACGAAGCTCTTCAACAGGAACCGGTGTTTCCGGAAACCCATCTGTCATAGGTGTGTCGCCATCTGGTCCTGGTAACCCCTTTTTCCTCCGCTTGTGACCAGTTACGCCGTTGCCGTTGGTCACATCATCCCGTCCATGTTTTCTGGAACTCGTGGTCTGAGCAGTTGAGGTTGAAGAATTTGATCCTTCCATTGGGTCATCATCGTCTTCTGGTGCGTGTCCATTTTCTTCACCAACACCTTCATCCTCAACGTCGACCGCGGAGACTATAGCGGGGAAGAAGCAGAAAGGCTCGGCGGACTTTTTTCTCAACCCACCATCCTGTTGTGGTTGGAAATTCCTTAGTCAGCGACGTATCCTGCAACCATCGAATTCGCGAGACATAGCACCAGCCTCCAGACGCTAACGAAATGAACGTGCCTTATTCACGAGCGCGGCGCACTCAATGTACTGTAGGCCCCGTTGGATCAGGTATATCAAAGAACCAGCCCTGATCCCTGGCCCGAACACGTCGCGACCCTTATCTACCTTACTCTCGACCTGGAACTGGAAAGCTGAGTCCCGGAATCCTGTCGCACAGAAAGTTTAAGTAATGGGGAACAAAAGTAAAAAAAAAAAAAAAAAAATTTAAAAGTCCAATCATGAAGGCGGAAAGAGAAAGGGCGCACAAACCCGACTCTTGAAGATACCTAAGTGTTAGGCACAGGTGTAAGTGGATTTACTTGAGGAAATTACTGCCGAGTCCTTGTGGAGCTCAGGCTGAAGGGGGCTGTTGTTGTGATGAGATGGATAGATGGAAAGATTGAGGGGGGTGGGTGGGAGAGTAATGTATGTATTATGCAGGATATGGGTGTGTATATTTGGAGAATCAGGAAACTCACCTCCAGATGAGGTAATTCACTTGGTCAGACGTCAGTGAGCTTGCCATAGGAGCTCACGGGACGCACGCGACGGGGGGGGGGTTGACAGTGCTAACGAGTAGTTGTTAATAGCGAATGAAAAGAGAGTTTTGATGATAGAGATGACGGTGATGTCCGAAGCAGAACGGGTTGGCTGTTATTGCAGAATCGGGGATGGGTTTGGGGGGGGCAGTGTTGATGGGGTGTGGTGGATAGATTGTGGTGGATACCAGAGTTGAAGGTTAATAAAGAAGAGTGGGTTGGAAAGAAAGAGGGAGAGAAAGAGAGAAAGAATTGAAGGTAGGGAAGGTGGTAGGGGAAGGGAAGGGAAGGGAAAGGGAAGGGAAAGGGAAAAAAGAAGAGTGAGAATGGAGAAATGTTCCAAAAGAAAGCACGAGACGAACAGTGATTGCAGATAGTGGTAGGAGCGGGAGTGGATGGATGGATGATGGGGAAACCAGGACAAGCCAAGCTGGAACTTTGACAAGCGCAACCGCGGGCGCTGTGGGGGAGCGAGAGAAGAGCCGACTTCTTTCTTTGGGGGACAATGGGGGACAGAGGATCAATCGAATGGGAGGCCAAGCAGGTAACCAAGTAAGTAAATAGGAATAGACAGGCAAGCAGGCACGACGGGTGCGTGGCTAAGTGATGCCGAGAAGCACAGGCAGGATACAGGCAGGATACAGGATGTATGCAGAGGGAGGGTGGATGGGTGAATGAGTGGACGGATGGGGGTTATGGTTGGTTACATGGACTGTCTTTCGCTGAAGGGAAGGGAAGAGACGAACCCAGTGGAAGTGGATATGGATGTGGAAGTGGATATGGAAGTGGGTGTGTATGTATGTGTATGTGTATGTGTATGTGTATGTGTATGTGTATGTGTATGTATGTCTGTATGTATGGCAAAGTGAGGTATGGGAGTAGAGTATGTATGCACTACACTACAATATGCGTGTAGAGAAGAAAGAGACCTAGAGACCCGGAGATTTCAAGATTAGGGATTGAGATTGTTGATTAACTGATCGATTCGAGATTGACAGGTCCCCGGTTGACGGTTGGCCGAGTCGCGACTGAACAGGACAAAATTCAAGATGGAGATTGACTGGCTGCTGACTGGACTGGGACTGGGCTGGGCTGCTGGAAATTGAAGAGTGACTGGGGGGGCGCCCGTGTGGGTGTGGATGGTGTGGATGGGGATGGATGGGCACACAGACCGAAGAAAACAGCCACCGCCTCTCAATGTTGGGCAGCAGAGAAAGAGAGATCCGGGGACCAGGGGCTCTATGGACCAGGGGAGGCCTCTTCCCTCTAGCTCTGGGGCTTTTTCTTGATCGTTGCGCGTTTCTGGTTGCACGCACATTGCTTATGTTGTCTTGGCTACTCTATCTAAGGTAAACAGGGTCTTTCGAGGGGTCGAGTGTCAAATTTGAAGTCTTCAAGTACAAGTATACATGTATGTGTGCATGTACCCAAGTCTGCAAACACCAGACGCCAAACACCAAAACATCACACAAAGGGCAACAAGAGCCCCCCACCTGGAACCGTTGAGTGAGCAGCGGCATGGTGGTGGCATGGCACACCCTGAGTGAGACTCGAACATCTTCAATGCGTCATCCCCTTTGGGCCTAGCAGCGGAAGGTAATTCGCTAGCCTGGTCACCATCTCAAACCTTTCCCTTTCGGCCGCATATCATATCGCATCACATCAACTTTTCGATCTGTGGCGGTACTGCACTCGACACCTGCTTCCAGCGCCACTTTAGCCCCTGCTGATTGGTTCTTGCGCCACTCCCTGATCTCGCACGTTACCCTCCCGTTTTATTCTTTTTTTCGCGAGAAACGTGGAGCAGTAGCCAGCTCCGTCACCGTACCTCAACGTCAATCACGTTAGTAACGTCATCCATACAACCCCCCCCCTCAGAGTGCTCTTCATCATCAGCCCCCCCCCTCTCCCTCCCTCTCTCCTCTCCCTCATCATTATCCATCATCTCCTCTGGTCTCCCCTACCACTACCCCACTCAATGCCTCCCCGAGTCAACATCCCCCCCTTGACACGGGCATCTCTCCTCCTCAACATCTCCCTTTCCATCATAACAGCTATCCTCCGCTACCGGGACTTTCTCTCACGCCAAACCCCGGATTCAACTACCTCTCCGGACTCATCATCCTCCTCCGAGGGCTCGACATCAGAAGAATACTTCACCATCCCCTACCTCACTGTCGTCCCTGCCCTGTCTCTCCCTTTCCCATGGACCTTCCTCACAGCATCATTCATCGAGTCCAACATCTTTACCCTCATCATCACACTCACAACGTTGTTCTACGGGGGAAAGTATCTCGAACGTGCATGGGGAAGTGCAGAGTACGGGAAATTCATTCTCGTGGTAGCCACTATACCTAACCTTTTAGCGTTCATCATCTACTTGATCACTTTTGCCGTCACCGGCGACCCATCTGCAAGTTTCGTCACCATATGTGGTGGGGTAGCACTGCAGGCAGGGTTCTTGGTGGCGTTTAAACAACTGGTACCCGAGCACACGGTTGATGTGTTCCGCGGTATCATCAAGATTCGGGTGAAACACTTCCCGGCGCTGTTTCTCCTCGTCAACACGCTTTCTGGCCCACTTTTTGGAACTGACGTAGCAGCAGTGCTCGCATGGTTGGGTTTTGGTGCGGGGTGGTGCTACCTACGCTTCTATAAGCGCTCGTTTCCAGACCTTGAGAGTAACCAGGCGCCCAGCCTGAAGGGTGACGCGAGTGAGACCTTTGCAATTGCTTACTTCTTCCCGGATCCACTACATCGTCCTATTGCGATTGTCTCGGAGGTGGTGTACAACCTCCTCGTCACGATTCGAGTCTGCACACCATTCTCAGCAGCAGATATTTCAGCAGGGAATAGTCGGGCAGAGGCACGCGGTGATGCGAGACTGGAGACATTTTTTGGGGGTGGACATGGGAGGCATTCAAGGAGCGGGAGTATGAGTGGAGCACCAATGCCGGGCAGCGCAAGAGCTGAAGCGGAGAGGAGGAGGGCACTAGCGCTGAAGGCGCTAGACCAGAGGCTACATGCAGCGGCTAGTAAACCCCAGGGGGAGACGGATAATGGGGAGGGGAGTTCAAATCTGGCAAACTCATGATTTTTGGAACTGGAGGTGGTCAGAATTGGGGGCGGGAATGGTGAGAAAGGAAGGGTGCTGTGAATATATTACTCTATCTAAAGAGTTTTTGTCTTAATTTCCTATTCTTTCAGCGGGTGCTGGAGTTTTTTCATGTTCCATTATTACCCTTTTTTTTCTTTCGGATTTGGCAATATATGCCGAGGTTGGACTTTTCTTGTAGATATACCTATATCCCTGTGTTTTTGTATTTTGCTTTATGAGTATGCGGCTTATGACGTATTGATCGCCTACTTTCATTGTCGAAAAGGGTTACTGGGGGTTCAATTGTATCGGGTAGACGGGTCGGTAGAAGGTCTCGGGTGATCGAGAAGGTTTTCATGTAGTGATTACGAATGCTGGTGGCATTTTGGTGATGGGTACGGAGTACATGGCGAGAGAAGGGAAGATTGAAGCTATGGACAGAAAAAACTATACCTATTCCTTTATGTCTCCACCTCTTATCCTATCAAGAGTAGACATGGTAAGAGAAAAAATATAAAGGCACGGGAATAAGCCGTAGTTGCAAGTAAAAGGTGCACTAGTTAGTGGATTTAGCCTCTTTCTAGCAGCTATGGAGTCATAGGTCTTGAGTAGATGCTCCGTTTATCCGACTTGGTCATGATGTCTCACTCGGATTTACCGCTCACGCCTACCCGGTACTGGCCAAATCTTCCCTAGGATATAGGACTGTTAAAAGCTGTTCTTGCTTATAATAATTAAACCCTGGATTTTTTGATGGCTACCGGACTCTGAAGAAGTGCATAAGTAGGAACCAGCAGTTTCTGAGTGGTATACCAGAGAGGGCGTTCTATCTGTCTTTTGAGTGATTAGCTGTGATCTAATGATTCATCTAAGCTCTCTTGACTATATATCTAGCGATGACTTATATAAGAAATCTCTAATGAAGTTTTAAGACTAAACCTAGAGATAAGAAAAGTAGACAGAAGATATGGAAGGAGAGGAATACGTCTTGAAGATACTCTAATATTTTCATATAAAAACTTAAAGCCACCTATTCTATTCCAGTAGACTTTCATTAGCAGCTTTGATTTGGCTTATCTTTCTTTGAGTGAGACTGCAAACTCACCTCCTGGCAGCTATGTATCGAATATTATCATTTATTTATTTGATCTATATGTCTGGCTTAGGTGCCACTCATTAGCTATACTTATTAGACCACCTTCATTCTAACACCTACGGAAAAGAAAGAACTTCTTTAAGAGAATCTCCCCCCCCTCGAACCCACCGTTTTTCGAAAAAAAGACCTACCCGGGTATCCATAGGAACATCATGCCACCCCTTCGACGTGGTTATAAATATATAACTGGGTTATATATATCTATATGTTGATGTTCCTAAGGTATGACTGTGGGATCAACCCGCTGCTTCTCTCCGACATCCAATTACATCACCTCTCTTTATAATACTTCTAATACCTGACATCTCACTCGATAATAACGAAAAAAAAAAAACATAACTTAGAAGATAACCATGTCTCTAGCTGTCTCTAGGAATAGAGTACCTCTAGATTTATGTTACCTAAGAGCAGGATCTCGAGTAAAAGACCAGAGGAACCACTGTACCCATATATTTCCGCAACGCAAAAGAAGTCAACACAAATAAGTGAAAATCAACAAAAAAAAAGCATAGATAAAAAAGAGAATATAAATTAATACTTATTCTAGAAGCTTATCTAGGCTCTCTATGCTATATTAAGGGTCTAAATGCTCCTGAGTAATTATACCACAAATTCTTTCCCAAGAGCCCCCCTTAACACACCTCAAAAGTACAAAACCTGTCAATACTTTCAGGTGAAGATGGCCTACCGGTATACCGGGAAGCCTAGTCGCACTTATTCTGGGACAAGTGAGAAACGGTCCGCGGTTCAGCCCCCGGGAGAAACTTTTTTTTATTTTTTATTTCCAGGTATTTAAATGAGGGGTCCTGGTTCAAGGGGGGGGAAATAAATCCAGCGGAATATCGAACTATTTTCCTTCTAGGCCCAAGCGATGTAGCAGGAATTAGGTCAACTAGAAAGAAAAATTCCTAGAGGAGTGTAGAGCTAGACTGGTAGTTATCCCTGAAGTTCGTGTGCTAACCGTGGGTGAAAAAAAAAACTCTTTAAGATATAGTGATAAATATCTTTCGTTTGTAATACCATAAGAGTGATGATTACTACCACTTGAACTTTATTTACTCCAGTTTCATTTAAAATCGAACCGAGTGATAGTAAATGATGTGAGATCTAGTTATTTTGTAATCTGGGGTTGAATCCCCTTTTTGACTGATTTTTGTAGCGTACTTCCCATCTAGTGTAGAAAGTAATTATCACTTTCATTACTTGAAGATTTTTTAATCCCTTAACTCAAAATAACATAGAAACGTAGGATTCTATAAGAGTTGAGGATCAAATACTAGTCCCGGAACATTAACTATTTTTTTTCTTCTAAAAATAGTGGATAAATTATATGATCATGTGCTTTATTCGGAGGGACTAGTGAAGTGCTTAGAAGCCCAATAATAGGTAGTACCAGATGTACCGTCTTCCTAGTCATGTCTCTGCAACTAGTCGATATGTATCCTTCAATGTTGTTGTCGCAGTCTGATACCAGGCCTATTGGCGGCGAAGTAAGGGAAGTCAGGTAAGACTTACTATTGCCTTGCAGACAATTGACCCAACAGCCTCGAGAGGGCATTGGTGAAGGTATTCAAGATGACCGAAGGAAGTGGCGTAATAACAATAAAAGTAGAGTTGCCGACCTTCCAATAAAAACCCGAGATGTTCATATGCACGGTTTTGTTTAGAAATTGCACTTTTTTTCGTTTTGTATGCTGGTTCCTTGCGAGTCGCCCCAGTATTATTTCAGAGGCCATGATCTCTGCCGCTTAGGTCTTCTTGAAGGCTGTTTTATAAACTTGTTTGTTTATATTTTCCCCCACGCATAGGTGTCCTCAATATTCCGGTAGTATTTCCCCAATGACATATACCCCGTTTTTAAGCATCCCATCGCTCTAGTAGCGTCCCCAACAACATATGTACCCCATTCTAGCACTTCATCCCAATCCAAATCAAGCGCTTCGAAGCGAAGCGATGAACTCCACGCGTATCCTAATCCACGATGATCATCGAAGCCTACTGTCAAGATTTTCAGGGGCTAGGCCCATCGATAATACCTACCTAGTTCTTTTGTTGTACCTTGTCCCTTTTTCGTAAACCCCTGGCGTATCGCGTTTTCGGCACTACTAACGTCAATGATAGCCGCGCGCCAGCTCGGAGGCGACAGAAGACACTGATATCACTATTGTGGGGAAACGCCGAGTGGTGCCGTAGAAGCGCAGGGAGGTATATTTAGTGGAAAATCTCTCTGTAGCTTACGGTGAGGTACGTTCATAGTATTTGTTGGAATCCCCAAGGGCTTATCGTCAGTAAGATGAATGTTCCATAATCTTCCCCACAGTGGCATTGTGACCCGTTTCCCCGATGTTTATACGGTATATTGTATGTCGGATTCCGTTCCGGATCACTCAACTGATTTAGCACCGTCGGCCGTCCACGGAGGCTTTTCATCAATCCGATATCCAACTCCTCAAGGGATCCCACGGCTTGCTACCGGATTCGGGTATTAGTCGTCGACACTGCTGTATCTCGCCACTTTCAGGTCAAGATGTGTTGTTGGCTCATGCGAGAAACGCAGAGTCATTAAAATTAGACGAAACATTTCCCGCCCTTTCGAATAGACTACCAAAAGCAGGAAACATCCATCACTTGCTTCGATCGTTCTCGATTTTACAGATTACGGGGAAATATACTCACTGCTTGGTGCATAACGCAAGGGCATAAGCAGAATAACCGACTCGTCATCTTGGGGTAATTCGGATCTTACCAATCGGGCTCGTTTATCGTATCTTATGGTTGCATGGCCTGGTCTCGCTAGGCAACACACTCTGTAACCGTGGTCCTGTTTCTCAGCCTTATTACCTATTATCTGTTTCCCGCCGCCAGCGGCGAGTGGGTGGCATCTAGCGGGCCTTTTGGCAAGATGAATCGATCGGCTTTGGTTAGTGAGCTGAAGGAGTAATCATCAGTCGATCGCGGGGATCCGGATAAATAAACTCTTCGAAGTAGGTTAAATATGCTTCCTGAGATGGGATGATGGCTCCTGGCCTATCAATCCTGATTTTCCAGGGGCTCTGCTTAGAACTCCATTTGCGTTGATGGCAGAATACATCCGCCGATGACATATATGGAGAATACTGTAATGGATTGAATGTGGGGAGGAGGCGATGTCCCTCGGGGCTTCACTCTGTTACACTACCCCCTCATCCAGTTGCTCTGGCTCTGGCTGGGTCAGTCATACCGTGGATTCATGATGTTACAGTTTGTTTCTGGCTCCCTCCTGTGTAATCGGGCCGCAATCTCCTTTTAGGAGCACAGGTGATTTCCATACGGTTTGTTTGCCAAGAGATGCCACTCACCCCCGGATTAACCTGCCAGAGCCTCGCCAAACGGGGGGGGGGTTGTGATGATAGTTCAGACACTGCTAGTCCGGGTTCACAAGTATGTATAGATGTTTGGTGTTTCAAGCAAGTATGTATGTAGCACGTAGCATGTAGTAGTAGTATGTAGCATGTAGTATGTACAGAGTCTGGCGGCTCTACGAGAACACGAGTAAATATATCAACTCACAGAAGAGACAAGTTCGGACGAGGTATTTTGGTCACTGCTTGTCCGATCGGCCGCATCTGCGTGACAGAGGCTACTCGCCAGCCCGGTATTCGGATTCGCTATGATTGCCAGGTCAAGGTGACCCCTGTGGCCCTGGGCCTGCTGGGCCAACCAGGAGCAAGCGAGAGCGGGACCCGAAGCCAAGCACTAGACCACGAGCCCGCAAGAGGCTAGCTCGCACGGGCGCCCCACTCCGGAAACTGCTTAAGGTCAACAGTGCTTTTTTGACCCTTCCCCTTCTCACGCACACGCCGCCCGGGGGCTGCTGCCTCTGCTCTTGTTGCTGCTTTTTTGGTTGTATGCATTCACTCTGCTGCTGCTGCTGCTGCCCTCGTTCTCGCCCTCTGTTTCGTCGTCTCCCTGTCACTAACCCGGGCCTGCCGGTTCTACTGCCATCGAGTACTAACGCACCGGGTCCACAAAACATTTCCACGTCTTTTTTTATCGACGCAGCTCTACATCACTGAACATTATACACGTACCTAATACCTCATCCTCATACAGCTGCCTGCTTTCCCCTCACTTTATTTTTTCTCGGGAAGGGTGGGAAAGTGGGAAAAGGTCTCCCCGGCATCAACCCACCGAATAGCCGCTAAGTGTCTATCAGCCAGCCAGCCAGCCAGCCAGTCAGTCTTGTGGCTCTGCTCTTATCCTGGAGAGGTTACTTAAGTCCTACTGCACGTTGTCAGTCGCTGGGAAAAGTGGAAAGACAGAAAGAGAGGGAAAAAAGTGAGAAAAGGGAAGTGTGCGAAGGAAATAAAGAGTAGGGACTGGGTGAGGGAGAGACTTTGCATCACCATCGATCACACTAGCACTAGCATTTTCCACGTATCTCCTCGCATCTAACAACCCTCTAAAAAATATCATTCCATCCACTTTCGCTTTGTGCATGTCCGTCGGCGTTCATACAAGACTGTTTGGTTTCCCTTCCAGATGCAGAGTTGAGACTTCCCCAACTCCGTCAGTCCATCTCTTTCACACACATCTATCTCCCCTTTACGTCAACCTCCATCACGTCCCCTTCCATTGACGTCTCGGGGGCTTCAGAGTGATGAGGGACAGAATGTCAGGCTTCTTCACTCCTACTCCAAAGAATTCTGGGGGCATTCCGAACCTCAAACTCACTCCTACTGCGACTCCAAACAACAATTCCCCTGTATTTCTTTCATCTCGCCCAAACAATCGATCACACAGCAAATCTCGACAAAATTCTTCCTCAGCTTCTTCTACCTCCCCGTTTTCCGATTGCGGTCTTGCCTTAAGACGCGTGATAGGCTGCTCTACTACCGCGTTTGATAGTCATCCTCCGTCACGGTCTTTCGCCTACACTGCGGGTGCTGCTGCTGTCGTCGTTCATCTGGATGACGAGCTACAGATCACCCAACGGTTCTTTCGTGCCCGACCCAATGCCCCTACTCTTGCTTCGACAGGAGCATCATTCGCCCCTTCAACACCCACTAGCTACATACAGGAAACCAGGAACAGGACTGCGGCGTCGCTGCGTGAATCTGGAGTCGGCTACCAGTATACTAACTCTGCATCTCCATTCGCTCAAGATGATTCACCAAGCTCTAGGACGTGGTCGGCTCGCGAACGGATAAAGGCTGCAACCTGCTTATCCTTTAGTCCAGATGGGAAATGGCTTGCGGTTGGAGAAGTATGCACCAATTCTTCGTTACACCGAGTGACTATCCATGCTAAAGTTTAAACACTTCTTTGGTAGACTGGCTACAACCCTAGGATTTTAATCTTTTCAATGTCCAAGGATGTCCCTAGCGATATCCCTGCTGCGGCTATGTCCGAACACACTTTTGGTGTGCGCGACGTAGCTTTCAGCGCATGTTCACGATACTTAGCTAGCATAGGCACCATGAACGAGTAAGTATTCATGGTCGCAATGTGAAGATTTATCTGGGGGGGCTAATTGATGTTGGGGCTTGTAGCGGATTCGTTTACGTCTGGTCGTTAAACACCAATAGGAGCGGATTAGTTCGTCTCCACGCGAGCAACAAATGCACAAGTTTTGTACGGCAGATCGCATGGATGGGAAAGAGTCTTGTTACGTTCGTAACCCATACCCTCAAGTGGTTTTGGACGATTTTATTGACAATTGGTGATAGTGTGGGAACACGACATGTTAAGATTTGGAGAACTGAAGAAGATGTGAGAAAATCATTGTTCATCAGTCGCAAACAACGCAGGCTGACAGCCAGAAAGCAAAAGCCCGTTAGTCCAGGACCGAAAGTCCTACATGGCCGAAATGCGCTCCTGGGCAGTATGTCCGATTCAACAATGAGTTGCGTTGTCGGCATATCGGACGATAAAGCCTTGGTCTGCACAGAGAAGGGGGATATTTGTTTACTCGACGAGAGTGGGCTTAGGTTCTCTAGGGTCGCGACCGCTGAATTCGGCGTTAGTTCCATTACCGTCGATGCGGAGTACAAGTTTGCCTGGGTAGCAGGCAGACACGGGAACATTCGGTCCGTAGCGCTCCAGTCGCATTCAAGAGGCGCACGCTGATTATTTTCAGGGCTCTTGTTTTGAAGGAGATTGTACCTTCGACACCACCGGAATCGCCATCATCCTCACGCTCTAGTTCTCCGATTCTTCCATTTGGGCCGCGGCCCGCGCATGTACTTGCCATGGCGAGCATGCTCGGCCATTTATTCACACTAGATTCCAATAGGTCCCTTAAGATGATTAGTCTGTCGACTGTGGACGGTGTCCCCGTCCCTAGTTCACTTATCCGCGAATTACCAGCTCACAAGGATGCTTGTCTCGGTGTTCGGCTTCTTCCTCCGAACAGCTTTTCTGATGCTCTTTTCTTTACGTGGTCCTCCGGAGGTGCTGTCTTATTCTGGAATTTAGATGGTGTGACTAGGGGAGAGTTTCAGGTTGAGCTTGAGCAACCTATGGAGAACGAAGATGATATGGCAAATGAGCTTAAAGTTGTTAGGGTTTCAGAAAACGGTGATATATTCGTTACTGGAGACAAATATGGCGTTTTACGGTATTGAACAAGTCGTGGACAGTATCTTAGTATTTAGGCTAATATGTTGACAGAGTGATTGATGGCAAACAACGAAAGTGCCAGTACGCTGTTAAAGCTCATGCTGGAGAGATTATGGATATTGCAATTTGTGGAGATACTATTACTAGCTGTTCGAGAGATCGCACAGCGCAGGTTTTCCATAAGAATGCAGAGGGGTGGGTCTTGACTCAGACATTGGACGACCATACAGCAAGCGTATCACGGGTTTTACTGCTGGATAACGGAAATAAACTTTTATCATGTTCAGCAGACCGAACGATCGTTATTAGGGAGCTTTGTCGCCGAGAGGCTATAAATGGGTCTGTCACTATGGCCTATGTGCCTGTTAGGACTCTCACAACAAAAGCATCACCAGTACATATGACACCCCTTTCAGACTCGACGCTCATTGTGTCCTCCATGGATCGTCAGATTCAAAAGTTCGATTTGAATACGGGGAAGAGCTTTCACTGCTTCAGGGCGACGGATGAGTCAGGTGATGCTGTTGTAATGGATGCTGTCACGGTTAGCAAGGACAGGGGGTTTCCGCGGGCTAGAATTCTTGCAGGAATATCAACAACGGACAAGAGCATACGTCTGTACGATTTATCGGGAAATCTTATTGATAAGGAATGGGGCCATACAGAAGGAGTGAGTGATGTAGCATTATTGGAACGAGAACCAAAGAAAGGGGAAGAGATAGGGCAAACTATCGTTATCAGTACCGGTACAGATGGGACTATTATGATCTGGGGGTTTGTACCCAAGAATTCCGAGCCTGAACCAGCGACAGTTGTAGATACAGATGGTACTGGTAGTAGTCTTTCACAGAAGAAGGAAATGACAGCGACTAGGCCACCACTCAGACGAGTACTGAGCCGGACTGAGCTGATGGATTTCACTCCAAAGCCGGGCTCAACACAGACTACTAGGCCTGCATCAGCCCATACTGGAAACTCGTCTCCTCCGCGAACTCTACGGCGGAAGACTTCGGCGTATGGGATGAATCGGACGGCGAGTTCGAGAGGCTTGCCCACATTACCAGCTGTATTACCAGGCACGGTTTCGACAGCATCATCATCGACACCGACACCTTCGACAACCTCGGATGATTCAACATCTCCGTCTACTCCTGTATTTGGCACAGATGCTACAAAGCCTCTGGGATCTAGGCGGAAGAGTATTTCTCCTTCAGCTGGTGGGCGGGATAGTAGGAAAAGTACTAGAAATCGCACACCAAGCCCAACTACAAAGTCCGCAACTGCTCCTATTCCTCTACGGAGGGGAAGCTCTACTACGAGGACACGGGTACGGGGGCATAGTGTAGGAAGTGTTGATGCGCCACTTCTTGGAACCACTGGTGGTGCAGGGAATATGAATGGACTTGCTGAGAGTCTTTCGCGAAGTTTAAGAAGCTTCCGGAAAAAGATCGACGCAGGTGCTAAAGAGGGTGTAAAGCCGGAGGTGTTGAAAGAATTGCAGAGAGAATTGGGGTTGACTGCTAAGGAATTAGGGGTTCCTGGAGATAGGGAGGGAAAAAGCCGTGGCCGATCAAATGCATCGACCCGCGGCCTTGGACCGCAGGATGCGGTAGGAAGAGATTTGATGACACAATTGCTGGATACATATTCAGAGAGATTAGTGTCTATTGTGAGTGAAAGGCTCGAGACAAAAGCCCCGCTTCCACGAGAAAGGAAAAAGAAGCCAGTAGAGACCTCAGGGGAAGGTTAAGAATTCCACAAGTTCTAATATCTAATATCCAATACGAGCCTTCGGCTCAGTTCCATTTGTCATGTGTTGTATTTGGTCAGTCTTTATTCGGTTGGGTTCTTCTATGTTATTCTTAAACGGGGTGTTTTGTGTGTTTAAACATTTTTGCGTTTGGTGGGTTGGTATTTTGACTTTGCTCTGATTTTATTCCTTTGGATACCTTCTTTTTAAATCATTTCATAGGGTTGTAATGTACACTAGTTTCTTTGCGTCTTTTGCATGGGCAGGCTTCTCCTTTACTTTACTTTTATTCCTCTAGCTTCTGGGTTGCTTTTTTCTTCTCTCGTTTGGTCGGCACGGGGGCTTTTTTCATAGGTTTTATTTACTTTCCGGATCAGTTTTTTCCTTTGTTTTTCTTTCAAAAACATTATTCAATGGGATTATATAGGGGTGGGAGGCAGGTGTACAAAGTGTAAAATTTTATAATATCTGGGAGGGAGTTCTGTTGTCTGAAAATTTGGGATTTGGGGGGGGGGAACGTTAGGGGAAGGGCGGCAGGATACAACGGAAATTGGTGTTTGCTTTTGCAGAGAGAGCGAGATCGGGTAGATATTACAGGGTATGCATACGATTGTACCAATAACCTTTCCTTATATGCTACTGAGCGTGTTGTGAGATCATGGAAAGTGATTCGGAGGTCTAGAACCGACCAGCCAAGAAGCTTAGATTTAGCTACATGACGCAATGATAGGCTAGACCTTTAGTTATCATGCACCCCGCTATCGGAAGGGAGTACCCGGGGACGACTGCCTATGAATATTACCAGGGAACACTGAATCCTGCCTCGTGCACCCGGAGGCGTCTGTAGGGCGTCCACTCCATGCCAGGAAGGCGCCAGGCCAGACAAGCGCCGCCAGTGCGCTAAGTGAAAAGTGCTCGAGATAAGAATCACATGTATAGAGATGGATTGGAGAGGGGGCATTTGTCAAGGAATAAGTACTGCTGCCAACGAACCCATTTTCAAAAGTCCCCCCCCTCCTCATTCTAAAAAGTCCCCTCGTTTAAGATCAATAGCTTCCCACATACCACATTACTATAATCAATAAAACGAGCCATGAGCTGGATCCATAAAATCGTCGGCAATAGCGGCAGCACAACGACAGGGACTAGCAAAACACCTGATATCCGCAAGAAGTTCGGCCATACATTCGAGTGGACACCCTTACACCCAAGTATTGAAGAGGCAGAGGTGGTACGGAGCCGGTGGGATAAACTTGCGGATAAAGCACTCGCTAGATTAACTGTGATCAAGGGAGAGCGGGATCTGTATACCACGTTGAAGGAGGAGCATCAGAACGACGACGTGTTGAACAGCTTGTGGACTGAAGTTAATACAATACCGGAATGGGTTGATTGGGAGCAGATTGAGAGGGGCCAAAATGTGAGTTTGATTCTAAAGAGAGCGGGGGGAGTAGTGCTTATCGGAGTGGTGCTTTGTGTTTTAGGTGTATTATCGGTATGCTATTGCTGTTGTGAATGGGTTGACTTATTCGAGTCTGTTGGCAGGAATGGTCAGCTTTTTTTTTTTTTTTCCTTTTTTTTCCCTCTTCTTTCCCTCTTTCTTCCGTCCAATATTTTTTTTTACCCCCCACTCTTTTTCTTGAGGTGTCATGATAGGATGGTTCGCCGTTGTCTACATATGTACTATGCAAGGCTAACAAATCGTGTGTGCGGGTAGGGTGCAAATCGGATCGTTGAAGTGCTGGCTCGTACAGGTGGGTTTTCAAAATCGGTCGCGAGACGTAGGATGTATGAAACTTCGCAGTAAGTTTTTTTCTTTCTCTCGTCTAATCTCATGCATGGTGAGGACACTAGTCTATTATTTACTAATGCTCCTTCAAGGCATATCCTACAGGTAGATAGATTATCCCTGTCGACTAGGGTCTACGTCATTTCTAGTCTTTTTGTTAACGACAGGATGGAAATGATAGTGCACAGGGTCCATCGAATCGATAAAGCCCGGCGGAGACGGTCACATATCTTCCATTAAGGTCCGGCTTCTTCACGCTGCGGTTCGTGGAAGAATCTTGAAACTTCGAGAGAAAAATCCGGAATATTATGATCTCGACGCTTTGGGGGTGCCAATCAATGATCTGGACTCGATTGCTACAATATTATCGTTCAGTGCGACGATAATGTGGATTTCGCTGCCTAAACAGGGGGTCTTTCCGAAGAAACAGGAGTATATTATCCTTGATTATGAATTTTATTTTTAGGGTTCAATTAATGATTTGGATAGGATACTGGATTATTTGGCGTTTTGGAGGTTGGTTGCACATTATGTTGGCTGCCCTACAGAGTAAGCATTTTCCTGCAGGCTGCAGTTATGCAGGGAAATAATTGGACACCACTAATTCGGTCAATTGACAACAGCGTACTTGCAACCCCTGAAATAGCAAGGGCCTACATGGAACACATCCTCTACTACGAGGTTTCCCCTTCCCCTACCTCTCAGGTTCTCTCGCAAAACATTATTTCCTCTATTGCCGACGAACCACCTTCCTATCCATCCGCGGACTTCCTCGTCGCTACCGCTCGCTGGCTCAACGGCAATGAGCTCTGCGACGAGCTTGGTCTTCCCCCGGCATCCCTGACAAGCAATATTTTAGTATTCGCCCAGTGTGTATTCGCCTGCTACGTCGGCTATTCATCCCGGATATTTCCAGGATTTGACAAACGAAAACTCGCTGTAACGAGGACTATAATGTACAACGGTGTTATTGGCAATGAGGGGTTGGGTGGATTAACCAATTTCGATTTCCAGTTTGTGCCCCAGTTGACGACAAAGACGGAGCCAGGCAGTGTGAATATGGAGATGAAGTGGAGAGAGATGAAGGGATTGGCAGAGAGAAGGAGCGCGAAGGTGTTAGTAATCCTTTTAGGGTTAATGGGGATGATGGGGTTGATTGGCATGTGGTTGTTTGTGAAGATTGTCCAATTTATTAGGCCGGCTTTCTTCGACCCTGTTAGTTTTATTATTGCCGGTCAGAGTGGTGTGTCTATTTGATAAAGGAATAGATTTTAGTGGGGTGGATAGCTTATACGTATTAAACCATAGGATTTATAGATAATATCTATCTTAGTATCAATTATAAGTATAACTCTTAACTTTGACTTGAGGTTCATTATTTTTAAGTTACGCGCAGACCCTACAGTAATCTATTTGCTTTGGAGTCTATTGGTTACATGTGCAACCTTAATGTTGACATGCATAGTCAATGATTACAACAACTACAGTGTCTATATACAAATTTACCAAGAAAATAGGTGGAAAAGAATATGATCCTTAACAAGATGAACAGTTTCAAGATATATGGGTTTAGTCAGCTATTAACTAATTTCTGATAATTTCATTAACCGCTGATCTCCATTGACAGATTGCTTTTTTCGAAAATGTATGTGTTTATGTTCGCATGAGTTCTTATAGTTAGAGTTCGTCCCTAAATTCTAGGCCCATATCCCTCATTTATTGGATTAAATTTCTCTTAGATAGGTTAGAATATTCCCTTTATATATTATGAAGTTGATATGATGATATCCCGGAGCGCCTAGACCCAAAGTGACCCGCCTAGATAGAGGTAAACTACTCTAAAAGACTAATCCCCACTACCACCACAACACATTACCCCCCCCCCTCTCACCAACCACCATTAATCTCCTACTTTTTTAATACAAACAATTGACGTCACACTAGTGGCTAGTGGCTGTACTAGTAGTTAACCAGGTGTCCTCTCAGGACTATAAGAAGGGGCTCACCCCTTCTTATACTTTCTCTTTCTTTCTGTACTTATAATAATATACATATTTTCCGTCAACACCTACTTCACCACTCCTTGCAGTCCCAGTATACTGGGCAATGCATTAACTCGCTGGGAGGGCCTAGTTAGTCGCTATCTCCACCTTTGTTTTTCAACCCCTTATTCAAGCACACTCAACGTCACCGACCAAGGTTAGTCGTATTGCTGATCCCACAATAAAGAATCAAAGAAGCTCACAGTCATATAGAGGAAGACCATCCAGATGAAGAGGTTTAGTCTATTTCAATATAGAGCTAGGATACCGAGCAGGATTATACTATATTGGAATGGGAGGCTTTTTTCCGTATGCCTAGAGTATGTAAAAAAGATCCAGGAGAAAATAGAATTTATACAAACGGCCAAGAAACTGTAGGTGTTCAGTGAAATCATCCCTTCCCCTAGCATGTGAGCTGATATCCAAGGCCAACTAGCAAATAAAACTCATGGTTCCCGAGTACCTGAGCAGGTGCTCAACTGTCTTATAGATACATCCACCCCTACGAAGCCAGTATAGTACCGCTGGTCCGCTTCCGCTGCATTGCGGGTCGTCTTAGAAGTAAGTCACATGTACTACAATAATGTCATTGATCGTAAACTGATCGGTTGAAAAAGCGCCTTTCGGTCCCGACAGACAAATCCTGTGTGGTGGTTATCATCATCGGTGGAGCCTCAACGAATAAAATTTTGGGGCAGCTACTATACCTTGGATATTGATGTCCTCATACGATAAACGGACCATACTTGATAGTTTCCCCCTAAAAAAACTTAATACCAAGAAGAGTTTGAGCTTAATGAAGGATCCACAACTTCTATCACCTCGGCGTAAAATAGGATATCTTAAATTGGATATCCTTACACAGAGAACTGGAATAAAGTGCCTTGAAACCCCTTATGAATTCGGACTATATTATCACCAAGGTAGTAAGGTTGCTCATTATGGGGTCATGGGGGTTAAATTGAAGGCATGGCATATACCCATAGAAGACAGAGAGGTAAGGGAGAAAGATTCGGATCTTAATAATTCAAATTTTTCTAATAAAGTGGATGGGGCCTAGAAATCCTGGAAAAAGCAGGTAGTAACGACTTCAAGGATAGCTACCGCCTTATGGTCTCAACCAGGCTCTCGGTAGAGTGTAGAGCAGGGAGAGATGGAAACACTAATTGCTATGAGGATAAAGAAATTCTCAAGGTCGTGGGAGGGAAATGATCTAGATGATGGTGGGTGATACTATGTAGTTCTATGTAGAATATGGGTCGTATCTCCGCTGTAACTTTTAAGGGAAGACGGTGAAAAAGCTACGATTATAAATCTGTAACTTCAGGTAGTATAGTAGTAGTAATATATATTAATAGTCTATATATAATGAGAGACGCTTTTTTTTGTAAAGCCGACGAGAGCCTGGTTTATACAATGGTGATAGCTACAATAACAGAAGTAGGACTCTTACTGGTAGTTGGGTTTCTATCTAGCTGATCGTTAATAATTTCGGGCTGGTCGCGAGTAGTTAGGGGGAATAGATCTATAATCTCCGCTCCTATGAGCAGTGTGCTTCTGATACGCAGTCTGGTCTCGAAATGCACACACCTACTAGGTTAATAGAAGATCTCCTAATTAGCTTTTAGCAGAATTGGCATACCTTCCGCCAGTTATTATATTATAATAAAATACGGTAGTTAGTATAACCTTTGCCATATTGTAGTCGTTTTTTTTTTTTTTTTTATTCATTAATTACATGAACCTTTCGGTTATGGTAAATATTGTAGTCGTAATATCGTGGTATTCTACCAAGCTTTCAAATATGGTATTAAGATAGCTTGAAATCTTCAATAGGCTATCCTCTGATACTAATACTCTTGTCAGTGAAAAAATTCATGAAAACAAGCCTGGTGTTCCTGGAAATCCCAAGTTTGTCCTACAATACATTAGGGCTTAGGTCCTAGGGCAGAGTAGAATTAAACCTCCGTAATCTTTAGACGGAGAAGGAGGGTAAAATAGGGAGAACCCTTTTATCAAGCTCTTTTCAAAAGAAATTTCGTTTTTAAAAATCTCTCATTAAGGGTAAAAAAAAAAGGTTAGATTTAACCCCTCCCCCCACTCTTCCACCCCACTCTTCGTAAGGCGCCTCCTAGAGCTCAACAAACCCACCATGGCGCCCCAAGAAAAAGCCTTCATCCTAGGTCTCTCCGGGATCTCCAACTCCGGCAAAACAACCCTCGCCCGTCTGCTTCGTACGGTGTTTGGCCCTTCATCATTCATCCTCCACCAAGATGACTATTTCGCTGCCGAAGCCAGCCTGCCACTCGTCGGCGGAGTTCGGGACTGGGATTGTCCTGAAGCTATTGATTTCCCGGCCATGCTAAAAGCACTGAGGCATATACACGAGCATGGAGAGCTACCTGGGGATCTGGAGAGTAAAGAGGACCAGAACTGTATTGGGGAGAGCAGGGTTACGGAGGAAGAGGTGGAGGAGCAGAGGAGGAGGGTTGTGGAGAGTGGGGTAGTGGTGAAGTTGGCGATTTTGGATGGGTTCTTGTTGTTTCATGATGATGAGGTGTTGGAGGCGTTGGATGCAAAGATATTTATGAGGGCACCGTATGAGAAGGTATTTGTTATTGGGAGGGTGGGGTGTAGTCTTTGCTTGTTTGTGCTAAGTTGGATTTATTGCTCTAGGCCAAGAAGAGACGAGAGGCGAGGACTACTTATGTTACTGTTGAAGGTATATGCGGTACTAGACATGATATCTGGTTCAAGGGCTGACTCAAAGATTGTAGGCTTCTGGGAGGACCCTCCAGGGTATTTCGACCAGATCGTGTGGCCAAACTACGTGAGTTAACCCGTACTCTGGTCAAAGCTTAGGGAGGTAGTCTCTGATAATTAGTATTCGTGATAGGTGAAATCACATAAGCATCTCTTTACTAACGGAGATGTCTTGGGTGATCTGAACCTGGAGGTGATGAAGGAGAAGGGTATTGCTTCCCCGAGGGAAGTTGATATGCCGATAAATGAAATCCTGCCCTGGGCTGTGGATATCGTTCTCAGCGAAGTAAAACGTAAACAGGCTCTTGGAGCTTAGATTATCTCTCCATGCGTCTATTAGATGGGCATATAAAAGTAATATCGAATAATTTAATGGGAAAGTAAGGCGGAAATCATATAGTCTGATTTTATGAAATGAAGGATAGCGCAATAAAAAACACCCTGAACTCCGCATCCATCACATCCATTAACGACATAAAGATTTTTTGTTTGCTTCCGCTCCGGAGGGTAGGCCCTGGGTTTAATATAACAAGGCCGAACACCCCCTTCCTTCCAATTTCTCCTCTCCACCGAGAGCAAAGGTTCTATCCATGTGATATAATCTTTCTCCTTGCGATAATCCCATCCTCCTTTAAACGAGCACCTCCCCTTCATCTTCAAACCCAAGCGCGCGCAATTTCTTCCTATGGACCTTATCCTTGTGCTTCTTCTCCGCGTCCGCGTGCCTCTGCTTTGCAAAGACCTCTTCAACCGATGCCTGTCGAAACGGGATATCGTCCTCGCGGTCCAGGTCCTGTGATGAAACGATAAGCTAAACTCTCCCACCCCCCCCCAATTATCGATACGGAAGAGCATACGATTTCCCCAAGAAGCAGCACATTCTCCCCCCGCACGATAAACACACCCCGCTGAATATCGCAATAAGAGTCGTTCACGTAGAGCCGCTCAACGGTACTTTGTAATACCAGATTCGCTACCACAATAAAAATAAGAGTCAGAACTATTCATCTTTTACTCCAATCACCCCCTCCCTCCCTCCCTCCCTCCACTAGCTAATGTCGAACCATCAAGGTGGGCAATAGAACTAACCGTACTACCCCACAATCCACCCCACCACTCAGTAAACTCCACTACAGAAAGAACAAGGGGGGGGGGGGGGGCGTTAACATACCTGATCCCAAGATCTCAGAACCCCAATCAACTTCCTCCCATCTCGAAGCGCAACCAGTAGTTTCTCTACCCACATACATCACATCAGCCTACAAACTATCCTTCCTCTAGAGTAAACGAACGAACGTACTATCAGTCAGATCAAGCAACTGCGCAGATGTAGTGAACATCTGCGGTGGTAGAGTCGGTGGTTCGGCGCCTTCCATAATGAATTAATGTTTTTTTTTTGGGGGGGGGAATTGTGGTGCGAGGGGGAGGTGGGTGGCGGGAGGGTATTTTTTTTCTCTCTTTCTTCCTGGTGGTGCTGGTGTACGGCGGTAGGATGACGATGAACAGATGAACAGGGGAGGGTTGTCGCGTTGTATGCAGAATGCCCCGCTACAAGGCACCCCACTCCACCCCTCCCTCCCTCCCCCCGCGCGCAAGCGACGGTACGTACAATAGTTGAAAATCCTTCCCCATATACTAGATTATACTATAGTCGTTATTTAAGTTAAGCATAATTTTTATTTTATTTTTACTATTCTCCCTACTCTAATTCTTTCAAGACCTTATCCTGAATCCCAATTGGCCCTGCGATTGGGGGGAACTCGTTCATCTAATATAATTAACCCATCGGATTGGTACCTGGAAATTGCAGTAACTATGGTTATTTAATTCATCAGAGCTAATAATTTCTGTTATTTTTACCATTACCTAACCCTAGCCCTGATAGTATGCTGTTTATTGGGAATCATAATGGCTCACTCGAAGCTTAGATAGTTAGGATATGCCATTTATAAAAGTCTACAGATACATAGTGATCACGATAGAATTCACTCTAGAGGGGTTTTCTACGAAGTGGTGACATGACTCATGCCTCTGGTAGACGAGTATTATGATATAAAACGTATACATTCTCTGGCTTTATCCTACTTATCCGTTATAATAGTAGCGGCTTACTTAGCTAGGGGCTATAAATATTGATATATCCAGACCATAAGACACACTCAGAAAAAAAAAAACACGAATTATCCCCCTCGTTTTAAGAATAATCACTTATATAAAAGCTCACTATAGCATTGGAATATCCTAGGAAAGCAGAGCACATATTTAATCACAAGAGATATCATGAAGTCTTCGGTATGAAAAAGCTTTTTATTTCAATTCTAAACTATACAACAGCGCCAACCACCTAAAGTCTCCCAATATCGTCTCCCCCTCCATCCCCACCACAAAATCTAAAAAAAGGAATAAAGGGATAACTCACCAATCATTCGAATTAATCTGCATAATTCCTTTTCTCCTCCAAACAGCCCATAGTGCAGGCAAAAATAAAAAACCTCTCCTCTCTCTCTCTCCTCCCCAATCCTCTTCATCCGGATCTCCAAATCCGCAAAGCAAAAACAATCAACTAAACTCCAACGAAAGAAAGAAAAAAAGAAAATAAATCTCTCTCTCTTTTTTCTCTCTCCCCACTAGGCGCTCGATCCGCCAGAAAAAACCAAAGAGATTATTTTCTCAAAAAAACTCTAACCCGTCAAAAGTGCATTTTCAAAACGCCGTAGAAAAAAAAATCTGCAATTCCTTATACCCGGGGTTTTTCAAAAGGAAGAGATAAATTAATCCGGTCAGGTAAAAAAAAAAAACTCGATAGAGTGAGGACTTTAAGGAAAACGATACTACAATTCGGTTCTGTGAATTCAAGCTGCGCAAAAAAGGGAAGTGAAAAAAAGAGGGTTCAAATTCAAAAATTCAAATTTCTTCGTGATATTCAGAGAAAGGCGCGTTTATAGGAGTTCGCAGTTGTGAGTAGACTGGTGTTGGTGAGTGGTGAGGCGGGGGAAATATATGCCGCTCAGGTAGGTAAGTTCGATGGCTAAAAGAAGTATGTTAGAGGTAAAAACAATATAAAATAGAGAAGAGGAAAAGGCAGTAAACGGGGAGAAGTGAATTACTGAAAGAAAAAGCAATAAATCCGTCCGACGAGCCATCGAAACTGGGGGTGTTTGTATTTGACACGCACTAGGCGTATTATTCTCAACGGTATTTTTGCAAAATGTCGTAAAACAAGGCCTTTATCCAACAAGTCAGTAAAGACCCTTCAATCCTCCCTCTTCACTCCCCCCCGATAGAGACTTTAGGTGGTTGTCACTCGCAATTACTGAAACTCCAAAGTTGTGAGAATCCTCAGGGTTTATATCTCTCGTTCCCACCCGCCAAGACCTTCCGACGTCATGGTATTAAACCCTGACTGGCGTACAAAGTGGCAAGCTAAAAAAATCAGGACTCTAGAAACAAAGCAACATTCTAATTAGTGCTTGATAGGATCATGACGTTTTTGTCGTGGGGATGTCGATGTCTATGACTTCATCACGTACTAAATATCCACTCTCGCTCTGGTTCAAAATTAGTATTATGCCTAGGAGAATCGAAAAATCTCTCCCTTGCTCCTAGGAATCGGATTGTAAAAGGAAGCAGGGACCAACCCCTTACATCATGAATATCATCCTTCAAGAGTTTTCGATATCGGGAAAGTCGACCTAAAGAGCTAAGGCTAGGGCAGGCAGCAAAACTTTCCAAATCATACTATAGGCTACTTAGTGTTCTTTACGATCGAAGAGTCTAAACGAAGAGATGACCTAATTCAATCATGCAGAAAAAACCAGGATGATATTATGATAACAGACCAGGAGAGGGATTATCTAAGTTGGGGCATTCCTCTAAGAGGACAGGTGTCTCTGTGGCTAGTAATACTTAGCCTTGTCTACTAGCGTGTGCCACAATACCTACCCACTAGCAAGTAAATCGAAGCCCCAAATAATAATCTCCAGGGCCTATCATCATGGAACGTCAACAAGAATACTATGAGGATTAAAAAAAGATTGATAGGCACACTAAGCTTTCGGAGTACTTTATTCCGTTGGATTCCAAACTACCTACCACTAAGTGAATATCATGCTCATTGGAGAAACGTCAGCCCAGAACACAATGATACCGGCTAAAGAAGAGCACACGCACCATTTCGATGCCGCGCCATCTCCAAATTAACGCGTGGGGTGACGAACTACCTATGTACCTGCCGAACATTCAGAAGGACTGGGACCCAAACTGATGGGAGACGTTGGCCAATCAAATTAACAGTTCAGGTTAACGGTTACACTGGAACGGGCTTTACACCAAAAATATGACACTGATAACATCGATAAGCAGGCATGAGTTATTACCCCGCCAACCCCTCCCATAGCAAATATTCACAACGAACTCGTACTAGAGGGCAATTGATGAATTTGTCAATGGACCAAGTAGTATTTATTTATTTTTACTTTTGCATTCTCCAGACCAGGGCATACAAGCACCAAAGAAGTCTCCAAATAATCTCAAACATAAAGATCACAAAAATTTATACCAGAAACCCAATAAAAACTCCCAAAATTTTCCTTCCCTTAATCAAAAACAATTGCTGCCTTGATAGCAGTCTTATTTTTCATTGCCTCCAAACACTCGCCCCATTGCTCGAGTTTGTAGGTCTTATTTACAATACCTTCAACCTTGACTTTGCCGGTATCGAGGTAGCCAATGGTAGCAGGGAACATGTAGGTCTCAGAGAAAGACCCAATGATGGTGATTTCGTCACCGAAGATCTTGCTAGGAGGCCATGAGACACGTGCAGAGTCGCTGTAGACACCGTACACGACGAGCTTTCCACCACGGCGAACGTAGTGAATGGCATCCTCAAGAATCTTAGGAGAACCAGTGGCTTCAACGACGATATCAAATCCGTACGGGTTGTCCTTCTTGATCTGTTCGAATTGGGCCTCAGGGTTCTTTCGGGAAAGTTCAACGTAGACATCGGCGGCATCTAGTTTCTTGGCCAAGTCCATCTTCAGACCTTCGGGAGCAGCAACAACGACGTGGGAAGCACCGTTATGGCGGAGGAGCTGGGCGAGACAGAGACCAGTAGGTCCGGCACCGAACATGAGAACTGAGGAACCAAACTTGGGTGCAATCTTCTCAAGACCGTGGGCGGCACATGATGCAGGCTCAAGGAGAGTGGCATCAACGTCGGAGAGGTTGTGGATCTTGAAGACCTTTCCGGCAGGGTATGCGCAGTACTCGGCGAAACCACCATCCACTTGAGTCAAGTTAGTATTTGGTACCAAAGTAGATTGGTTTTTGAACTACTTACTGGTCACACCATGAGCCTCAAATTTCTCGCAAAGCAAGAGTTGTCCGCGACGACAGTAGAAGCACTCGTTGCAAAGCTCGGAGTTATCTGCGCAGACACGCTCGCCAACCTGGAATCCCTTGACATCCTTTCCAATAGCAGCAACGACACCAACAGTCTCGTGGCCTTGAAGAATAATACAGTTAGCAATTAATGATCAATCGTGGTGTCAAACGTATAACCGTTGCGGTTGATGCTTACCAGGAATGAGCGGGAACTGCGGGGGAAAGCACGTCAGCGACTGATCAAATAACCACAGAGGTGCTTGCAGGGGCATAAATCTTGTGTGGCTATCCAGAAAGGTGTCCACCAGCATTTATAATTGGGGCCCTCCGCACTCAGTATTAGATGAGAAAGATATAATTACCTTTGCAATGAATTCTCCCTCGTGAATGTGCAAGTCCTGCAATTCAATCAGTCACTGGTCTTTCACCACCCATCCTCTTGAACCCATGAACTACTTACAGTTCCACAAACACCACAAGCCTTGACTTTAATCTGGTCTCAGTATTAGCTGAAATCCTTATCTTCAGTGCTACTCTACTAGGAAACTTACCAAAACATCGTTATCACGGACCACTGGGAGGGGAACCGTAACAACGGCATACGACAAAGGTTTGTCGTAGCTATCAATGCATTACATCAGCTACTGTACCACACCAAATTGCTAGATGAAAGAATTGATCATCTACTAGAGGAGTTAAAGCACTTACCGGAGAGCCTTCATGGTCTGAGGAAGAGACATTTCTGATTGAGGTTGAGATTGGCTTTGCTAAAGTAGAGATGGGGATAGTATCTTGATGGATGGTTGAGGATGAAGAAGGATGAGAGGACTCTGAAACGAAGAAGAATCAGGATGATTGAGGGGGACTTTATAGTTTATGTGAGGCATCAGTAAGTCCTCCTCACCACTCCCCCGAGTCTTGTCCACAGCGAAACGAAACACAAGGCAAAACAAGGACAGATAGCTCCATCATCGGGTCCGGTGTGCTTGCCTCCTCCCCCAGACACCATCTCTCGGTCGCCCGTCCACAGGCCCCTAGCTTGCATCCCGTCCGGACGCTAATTGACGCTGTTGCGTTGTCCTAACTTCGATACCATGGCCGTATCCCTCCACCGCGGCGGACTCAAGCAGCCAGCCGGTCGAGTTGACCCCACTAACCCCACCAACTGATCGACTAACCCCTCTTTCGTACAACCCTCGCTCTCCCTCGCCGCGCCGCACCCCCTGCTATCCGGGATAACCAGCGGCTTCCTTGGATATCCCGTTTACCTGACGCGATAAATTCCCCCAACTTCCAGTACATACTACACTTTTAAAATCTGCAAGGAAACCATTACGTAGCATTCCCCCGACTAGATAGACAGAGACCGGAGCATAGGAATTTACACTGGTTGTGTTTACTATTTCCCAATTCTCAATTCCCGCACTATCGGCAAAATTCTTGCCGGAAAACTAAAGATTCTTGCTATAACTCGTCTCTACAAAGTAACTCCATGAGTTTTTGGGAATATCCCTCATTGCAGGTCATGCGATAAAGTACGTACTTAGTATGGATTTCAGGCCGGCAAGTAATGGCCCAAGCAAAGTAATATACGCAAACAAACAAGGGAACGGATATGTTTCCTTGCAGTCGTGTGAAATTAAGATATCATATGATTTCTAGGTAAGTAACGCGGGTTGTTTCCTCAAATATTCACCCCTCCCTCTCGTCCCAATGCTATATCCATACTCTTGCATAACAAAGATATTCCAGGTTGCACATACTCTTGGCTGCCTTCCAATAGATAGATGTGCCTAATTACTTCCCAGCCCTCTAGCATACCCCTTACTAGTAGACCTAACGGCAAACCCCGCAGTCAAACACAACGCCCAGTACCGGTACTCAATAGTAAATATAATACCGTTGGAACAATTTATATACATAATAATTGCATCTACAGATCCCGAAAAGCCCCTATAACCAGCCCTTATCTAAACTCCACAGCCTATAGATAAAGCTTCTTGTCAGCAAAAAAAAAAAAAACAGCTGAACTTCCTTGCATCACCGAGGTCGCATTTCATGGGGTCTTGGGTAGACGCGGGTTTCCTTCCAGACTGCATATTATGTGCTGCAACATCAGTTAAGCAGAGAAGAGCAGTACATAAGGTGGGGTAATTATTTAGGATGCACATCAATAATGTACGTTAGGCTGAGCTGCAGGTAGACTTCCTTTCATTCCTTTTTTTTCCTTTCCCTTCCTCTTTCCCCGATCAGATATCCGGGGGAAGAAACGAAACGAGTCCCGTCTTTTAAGCCACTATACGTAAATAAACAAAAGAAGCAAATAAAAATAAAAGCGATGAACCCCGCCGATGAGCAGGGAATCACAAAAGGGGGGCCCGATAGTAATCTCATATATAATATAAGCAACATCTGTAAGCAATAACAATCGAGCCTTCCCAAGATCTCAAAGCTGCACACCGATGCGCTCTACTCCGATGTGTTAATCACACATCTCCTTCTCCTTCTCCTCATCGCCCCATTACATACTGCGGCCATTACTATCAATCACTGATTTATTATTAATTATTTTCCCGGGGTTTTCTTTTTTCTCTCTTTCTTCTAGCCGATCGATGGGAAGATCTTAAAAGATTTCTTAAGTCCAGCCCGTGTTCACTCACGTGATTCACATACTACTAAACATCCCCCCCCCCCCCAAAAAAAGAGCTGTGATAAGAAATTGGACTAAGATCGAAAGAGCCTATGACCCACTGCATAATATTTAAGACACTTCTCAAAGTAATACCAGTCATGAATTATATACTACACTACTTTCTACAGTTCCTTCTTTAGACTTAACTAATTAGAAATATATAATAGAAGCTATATCCAAGAAAGCACCCAAGCAACCCCCCCTTCCGTTTTTGCGATGATATTACACTGTGAGGTCTCCATATTATAGACCTTGTCACTTCGACGAGACATCCATAGCGGACCGACCACGGCCCGATATATCTAGCCATCTTTTAGCTATGATTTTAGTATCATATTGTGGAAAAGGAAGTCCAAGAGCCCCCATCGATGCTGAGGGAAAAGAGCCCCCTTAACACACCTCAAAGGTACAAAAACCTCTGAAGTTTTCAGGTGAAGATGGCCTACCGGTGTTAGCACCGGGAAGCCTAGTCGCACTTATTCTGGGACAAGTGAGAAACGGTCCGCGGTTCAGCCCCTGGGAGACACTTTTTTTTTTTTTAATGCCCGGGTATTTTAATATTTGTTACTCAAGATTAAGGTAGTACATATAGCTTCATAAATCCCATGACCCTCCCAACCTAGAACCTTGGACCTGGGTCATGCATCCAAGCCCAAGAACCAAGGGTCGAGAATCCCACCGTCAATCGGATATCAACAATAACTCGCAGCATGCCAGCGAGCCTTTCATATGCAAAAGGGAAAAAAAAGGAAATATAGGCCATTATCAGTTAAAGAGAGCACTTTATCCCAACCCTACTTGCCAAATTAGTCCTCCCGCCGCGGTTGCAAACGACTTCCATCACTCCGCTACACTCCGTTCTCACGATAATTAATTTATTAGAAGAGATTATACGTACAACCCACCTACAAGAAGCACCTAAGTAGAGGAGATGCTATCGCCCCTTTATTAATAGCAAAATATTACATCAATGAAAATGAAAACGAAAAAAAAAACACGAACCCCCCATTCTCCTAGTACATTATCCCCTGAACAGGTTAGTCACAGCAAAAAATCCCCCCGGGAAAGGACTCCACCAGGTACTCACCCCCAGTCATCCCCGAACAGTGCCTCCATTTTTCAACGCGGCGTACATGCAATCCATCTCTCTTTGTCCCGACCCATTCGTCCAAATAGTACATTAATCTTCTCTGTCAATTTAAAAGATGTACCATCGTATCTGAGAATTCACCAAGTTTCTCCTATTATAACAAACCAATACACCTCGCTTCCACCATTGTTGTCTCTCATATCCTTCATCGACAGCAGACACTGTCTCATTTCCAGAGAAGACCTCTCTACTTCTACTATAATGACAAACATCTCCTTCGCTACCGAAATTATATCCATCACTACGAATTCCCCCGCGTTACCTGTCTCAAAGTCAATCTCCTTGTCCCTCCATAACTGCATACTCTTGCATCCCGTCATACATGTGAAATCAAATAGTATTGGACTGACGATGGCGTAAACCAAGTCATTGATGTTAGCTTCTTTAAAATCTATGTCCACCTCCGACACTAAGATATTCCACTATCCGGTCATAAACCATTTCCTTGGCCAGGTTGAGACCATTCTCTTCAAGCCTATACTTGTCAACTGTCTCTGCTAGAGATTCGAATGTTTGTAGTTTAAAACTAGTCTTTTCTCTGCGTCTAAGGACATATTAGAATAGGTAATCCACTTTGACTTTCGCTTCTTCTGGCCCCCACTTATACTGTCCTGGCTTGGGTGATTGCATGGCCGGGTAATCTTGTCTAGGTGCCAAGGTGGCCCTTTCCGGAAAAAACTATACTAATTATACAAAAATCATTAACCCCACCGCCTGCCCCTGCCAACATCTCCTTAGATATAATAAAATATATATACATGATATGAAAGGAGGGACAAAAACTAATCTCAACCTAAAAGATTGGTTGAAAGCCCCACTATTACCTTTATAAGAAAGGACAGCACTTGTCATTATTAAAATTCGGACAAGAATCTCCTATAACTATTTACTCTTACGCCGAAGCTTAACTGTCTTCCCCACCCACCATGCGCCCTTGCATCTCATTCTCACGTGCCAGTTACCAGTCCATCGTCGATCATCGTCTGTCATCTAAAGATGCATAAACTGATTGCGCACATGTATTCCCGCCCCCGCTTTTTCACAATTCTATTAGTAGCATGATGGCGATCCCTCAATCACCTACCCACATCCGAAATCTGAACCCGGTTGTTGCACTAATTTTTCGAGACAGAATTGACCCCTCGGTCCAGTTCAAAAAAGTTTAAACCCACGCGCACGAACATCTCAACCTCGCCCATCATTACGCAATTATAACCACCCCTAACCCCAAACAGCAAAAGAAAAACAAATGTCCATAGCCCCGAAACACCATAATCACTTCAGCCCAAAGCCCTCACTCTCTGTTACGGCACGCCAGAGCATCTTCTCTAGCTTCTCCCTCCGCTTATATCTCCAAAGGCAAATCTGGTTGAAACAAGTTCTTGCTACAGGGAACCTATTACAGTCCTGTCCCAGACACCCAACCTTGATAATCAAGCTCGTCGCACCCATGGCTGGGATCCTATCGCTCCCTGTAATGAAGTGCAGTAGCAACCTCTGTTCTTTTGGCGTAATCTTCTCGAAGAAGCCCCAGAACCACCTAACAACAGGATCATTCTCCGCCGGCGTCGAGTTACCCCAACCATCATATATTGCAACGGCTTTCATCGCAGAAACGTCAAGGGCTTCATCGGAACCACGGATGAGAAGTTCAATTTCTTCAGGTCGGAAAAGGGATAATGCGTTGCCGCCACAAACTGTATAAAACCCACGCTTGAAAGGCTCAAACTGCCTCGCAACAGAGGTATCTAGAATCCATTTTAGGTAGAGGTCAACGAACTCCTTCCGGTTGGCATTTGTAACAGCTCTATTCTCACCACCGGGACAAAGCGGTGTGAGGATAACTTCGCCGAATCTCTCCGACTCTGCAACAAAGTCCCGGCAGAATGTAGTTTCAACGTCACCTTCGAACTCTAGCAGCTTTCCTAACCCACTTGCTAACCCAGGGCGGAAAACCGCGAGGTCTTCCAAAGTCTGTACTAAAGGAGGACGGACGGAGGATGTTGCCAGCTGGTGCTTGTTTGTTAAGTGCAGAAGCTTTTTGAAGACGTATGGTGGTAAGGCCACATCTAAGATGGTAGAGTTGTAGATTGCTAGTCCCAACAGTACACCAACAAGGTAGTACTCCTCTGAAGATTCCAAAGAGTACGGATTGAAATAACAGTACTCAGAGTCCTCGTCGTAGACAAACATGCCTAGCCACTTTGAGCCGCTCATCCAGAGAGAGAATATTAAGGGGGTGTTATAACTCACCGTAGTTAGGATCAAAAACATCTCGGGCGACCATCAAGAACCACTCCTTCTTTAATCCACCCGCATCAACACCATCCTCTCCGATAAACTCAATCCTCAATCCTTTCTTGATATCATCAATTCCACCTACCCCCTCACTAATTCCTCTCAAACTATCCTCAACCAAGCACTCTCTCCGAACCTTCAGTACGAGATATTGATTTACCGCTCTTCTGGTTGATATACTATTGAAAAATGCCTGTCGAGCTTGAACCTCCATTTGCCGCTTTGCGTCGTGTTCAAGAATCTGTATCTTGGATCCCATAGACAACAAAAACGAATATTGGCAAAAACAGAACTTTGTTGAACGCGACTCCCAGACGTCAAAATCAGCAATCAAATCATGGTAGTCGAGAAGCATATTGTAGAACTCGCTGGTGAGAATGATTTGGCCCCTCCGCCACGCCTCTCGCCTTGCAACTGCTGTTGAATTTATGCCTTCATCATCTCTGGCACTCTGGACAAAACCACGACGACCAGCAGTATTATTATTCGCTGAAAAGAATAGTGCCATGACTTTCGCTGCTGCTTTGATCTGCCAATCGTCATTATAAGGCAATTGTGTAATCCTTTCTCCCAACATTCCAGTTATCTGCTGCGGTTTCTTTTTCACGGGCTGTCTTGTAAGACGGTAAGTGATAAAGCTCCCTACTAATTCTACCAACCGCCGAAACTGGACTTCCGGCATCCGAGTAAACCATGAGACGAGGTAATGATGGATTGAGTTATCGAGGTTTCCGAGTAGTCCCATAATACGCTTAATGATACCGGAATGATGACCAGGACCACCTGAATTGTTACTTCGGTTTGGTGAAGTAGAAGCTTGTCTTTTTAGCTAGGTTATTAAAAAATAAACCCCACCTACTACGGTGGGGGCAAGATTTAAGGGAGAAGACATACTGTGGACTGTCTTAGAGACCGGACGAGCAGACTCTGGGTACAATAGAGGATTTGCTAAGATTATAAGTAGGAATCTAACATCCTCAGGCTTCTTTAACGGTCTTCCGGGACGCTTCAAAAGACTTTCGGTAGCCTTTAGCAAAACCCTGGCTATATGAGCTTTAGCTTCTTCAATCTCTGCTGCTACTTCAGTATCCCAGTTCCCGGGATTCCCGTCCTCGTCCTTATAATCAGCGCCAACATTTATGACCATGTCATAGAACTCATCAACACGTTCCCAGTCAATCCCAGGGCTCCTCACGCTAGTCTTGTTTTCAGATCCGCTCTTGGCCCTCTCCCGTCTAACAGTACCCAGCTCTTTCCCTAGAAACCTACCTCTCTGTAATAAAATTGTCTCCTTCTCTCCAAGTTTTGTTGTAACGGGTATTTCCATCTCCTTTAGTACTTTTGGTGGGGTTTTATCCATTCTAGGCGAAGGAGGTCGATTATCCGGGTATTTTAGTTCGGAGTCCCCACCCCCACTACGTCTTTTTAGAAAGCTCGCATTCAGACAATCACAACTGGTAAAAGCTGTAGCCAAGTAATTCTCCAACGGCCTAAACGCTTTCCTCACCATTTGCTCATGGGGGCTGCTCTCCTTAGAACTCCCTTCCCGCCTGCTCCCCCCTCCCAAGTTATCGCTCAACCCTTGTACCGCCGAACCTTTCCCCATGGATAAGTATTCTGACCGGTGGTCCCTAGGTGGAGACGTAGTGGGGAGGCTCTCAGAAAGAGTTAATATAGGCAATGAAGGTCTGCGTGACGGTCCCAAATTTGCCTGATCCCTGTGTGCAGGAAACGCCATCATCGCAGCAGAAGTATTAGGTGAAAAATCAGTGAATGCCGGTGGTGTCTGCACTGGGTCTCCAAACCCCCCAGACTCATTCGACGACCTCCCCGGAATCGGAATAGGAATCGGCGGGGGAGGCGGCGGATGTTCCGGCATCTTTTGTAGCCATTCTTTCGTCTCTAGGAAACCTTTAACGGTGCTGTCTATGATAGCTCTAGCTCTCTCGACAGAAATCGGTGGTATAACTATAGCAGTATCAGCCTTGAAAATCCTATACAAGTCCCTTCGCTTTGGTATACCATACCGCTAGTACCCAGCTCAGCGGGGGAGAGATCGTTGATGGTTGTGCATGCTGTGCATCGAAAAACCGATAAATGGGTTGGCCACCGAACACAAGAATCGCAGCACGAGCAACGCCCTGTCGTCTAAAATACACAAACCCCCCCCCCTTTGTAAGCATAAAAGTGCACATTCAAGTAAGAGAAGAGCAAGAAAGAAAGAAAGCCATCAAAGGAAGTCAAAAAAAAAAAAAAAACACGCACAAAATTCATCTGCATGTTTCCCTTCTTACCGGGATTCATGTCTTTGGGGACTGCCGAGTACCTCCTATTACTCTCACCATTCCTTTCCGAAGAGCCCAACAGCTCTCCCTCGTTTCCTCTGGTACCAAGATGTTTACTCGATTCCTGGTTTGCGCCGACCGAGCTCGACTGGCTGGTAGGTGGTATGTAATGTGATAATGACCTCCCATGGGCCCTCGAGGTGGATGGTCTCGGCGGTGCTTCAAGGACCGAAAGATGCTCCGGGTTATGGGAGGATGGAAGCAGACGAGAAGGCCAAGACGGCATTCTTTTTTTTTTTTTCCTTTGCTGAAGAGAAGAAGCACTCCTTCTGATTGGTCTTTATTGTGTTTTTTTTGGATGATGGTAGAATAGAACCTGGGGGGGGGGAGGGGTTAAACTGGAAAGAAGCCAAAACCTGGGGGATGAGATGAGGAGAAGATGGTAACACTGTTCGAGAGAGAGAGAAAAACCAGACAGGTAAAGGCTCACTCGTGACCTTAGACTCCAGATGATACACGAGAGTGAGAAAGGAGGATATGGGGAGTGTGGGTGAGACCGATGGACTACAGGAAGGCCGAGTTACCTACTTTGTTGTACCTATCATGTAGTATTAATAGAGAGACAACGTTAGAATATAACCAGAAGGCAATCCGGCAGCCGTATGCAGAACAGAATCGAATAGGTTAACGCGACTAAATATACAGAGTAATTAATCTCTGTTGCAAGCTTCTTTCTTTTTTTCTCCTCCTCCCCCCCCCTCAAATTGGTCCAGGCCAGTTATCGTGAACCATCACTCGATACAGACGACATTGGGGCCCTTGTCAAACATCAAATAAAGTAAAGTAAAAAAAAGGTGTCGGGTGGTGTTTGTGGAGAGCTCAGAGAGCTCCCCGCTCCCTGCCCCCTGCTCCGCGTGATTCCGGCACCCAGCACATCCCCGCTTAACCCCCTGAAAGCGGCGCGTAAATAGAAACACATGCCTGGGAGCTCATGATCGCCAGGGTTTGCTCTGCGTATCTCTAGAGAGGGCTCCACTATGAAGTAACCGAGTCTACAAAAGAACTCAGGTTCGTCTATCAAAATCGTACTATGGACGGTAATGCTTACTATTCCGTACATGCTACCTGCTCTTTAAAGTGTCCCTAAGTATAGGACTATTCTCAATAAACCGGCAGGAGTTATATCAATACGGCCCCAATCACTGTCGATCGTCTTGGTGTTTTGGATTAGAGTATTTAGAATAGAATAAACAGGACAGACAGATACGGGGGTTTCTCGAGGGGGAAGCTCGAGTGTGTCTCTATGACGGAAATAAGTATAGATTTGCATCCCTGTAACAACTTAAAAGACTCGGCAGAAAGCCTTCAAGGTGAGATAACAAAAGGGGTGGATCTGTAACGATATTAATAGGAGAAACGGTCAAGGTCAAGGTCACAAATAATCACTCGCCAGAAACTTCCCAAGTTTATCATTTCACTAGATAGCCATCTTCCTGTAGACCTACTGAACGCATAAAACTTAGATATCTTTGGGCTTTCAATATTTCACACCCAACTCCACCCATGGATAGACCTCCCAACGCTTAAAAGCTAACTAAGGGAAAATATAAAAAAAGCAACCACTACACATCCGCAAAAAAAAGGATTAAACATCCACCAAGAACATAACACACACAATCCGCCCCAGCTCTCAGCCTAAGGTCGGGGCCACAAACAACGTACCAGTACCATCATAGACTAAAAACTATGAGTGTAGAACAAATAGACATTCTAAATACCATCATACAAAGAAATCGTCCAAGACATATAGTACGAGACGGGTGCGTTACAAAAGGGTATTGATGCACGACTCGCTACTCGTACCAGAGAAAGACATAAAAAAAAGAACATAAAAAGCCGTTTACAGAACTACCTCACATGCTACTTACCTATACAGCCCTTATCCTAAGATATACGGGCTACTATCCAAATAGCCTCACCATGCATGCAGCCAAGACCCTAACCAAGGTGCCATATAGAAAGGAAAGTAAATAAGCCTAACATCACGGGCAAAAAGACAAAAGCCACTCGTAAAAAAAAAGGTGGATGAGAGAAAGACGTGAAGGATAAAAAAAAGATAAAAAAAGGCAGATATCCCAAGCAAACTCCACAGTAATGATGATAGTACAAATTTGCACGCTCACAATACAAATATCATATGAAAAAAGTTGCAGGCCTCTCTGCACAACTTCCCCTCCCAACATAGGCTATACACAGAAATGAACCCAGAAAGTAATATCACCAAAAAGAAAAAAAAGTGAAAAGTTGAATTATACCCTACCCATTTTCTATCTGTTCCCCAAAAGTAAAAGGAAATAATGTGATTAAATTAGGTGCAACCGTTGACAAGTGAGTTTTGAGGCCAGTCATAACCAGTGGAAGCCCAATTAGTCAAATTAGGGTTCATGTATGCGTCGATGTGGTCCTCAATGTACTGAGTCGTCGGGTAATCTGGTGGATCGCAGGTAACAGAGCAGTCTTCACACTCATCATCTTGCCAGACGCGGATCCTATTTTAAGTTAGTATTGTCATTACTTTTTTAAAAAAATAATTTAGAATCACTGGAAACTAACCAATCGATCCTCATCTTGGCTGGTAATAACTTTGCAAGTTCCACCCAGTTGATGTACGCGAATGTACTACTCATACCAACATTCATAATAATTGTCATGGGTTCCTGCGGGATGGGCCTTTGTCCAACATTTCCATTGGGGCCTGTAGCCCCGGCCATCATTTTCCATGTCTTCTCCGCGCCAATGTTCCATTCAATCATCCCTTCACTGCCCGGCTCATATTCGAATCCATAGGTTTGATACTGTTTCCCATCGTACCAGTCGTTGTTCAAAGTTGAAAACCCAGAAATAGCTTCCTGATAGTAACCTCCACGATACGAATTCATTACCGTGATCTCGCTGTCGTAGACGGCAATCTGGTCGTAATCAGGCTGATACCAAATATCGAAAGGAGCAACTTGTGCAGACTGAGATACAGCGCCAACAATACTTCCATTCGAGTCAAGTACTGAAACTGTCGCCTCAAGAATATCGATTTCGGGCGATGATCTGGCTTTTCCTTGGTTGGGGTGATCCTCACCGCTACAGGTACAGCCAGGGAGTTTCATGCCAGGAAGCCAACTCAGTCCGTCAGGACTAGACTGATTCGCCGTGATTCCTGCATCGCATCCATCGTGGTATGAATATGGCCACATGCCCTCAGTGGTCGAGAGGTATCCTGGGCGACCCAAGTTGCCCATTGTCCAAAAACCCGGCCATAATCCAGAAACGTTTCCGGCACCAGGCAACGAGATACTTGCTGATTTAATGTTAGAAACCGTTAAATAACAAGGTGTTTCTAGGGCAATCTCACCTTCGATGATTCCACCTTTGAAGCATAGCTTATTCCAGCTCTGAAGCATTCCAGACCTGAAATCCAAGTCATGGTTCCTGAAGGCAGCGAACTCGATCTCAAGGACCCCATCCTTTGTTGTCAATGCATCAGGGTCGTACCATTCCGAATCCTGGGTAGCAGCACTTCACGGGGGGGTTAGCCGAGATAAGCACTAAAATTAGTCTCGTATTCAGGAACTTACTAATGGATGTCAACGCCTTCCCTGTGTAACAGTTAGCATGAATTGTAAGCATAGGAGCTGACAAAAGACACTCACCAGTATGGGTCTTCATTTGGATAAAACGACCTCCCGTCCTCATTGAATTCATCGGAAAACTAGATTTTACACCACCTTAGCAACACCGGACTCATACCATATTCGGATTACTGATCGGAGTACTAACTACTAGTCGAAACGTCTTCCCATCGGCCGAAGTCCTCGTCAATGCGCTGTCTGGCGTATCTGGATCGACTAACGAATGCCTAACGTTCTTCAATAGAGCAATCGGCCCAACATCGAGACAGAGCGGCCCGCTGCAGTCACCATCTGAGACCTCGATAGCGTCGCGAACGAAGGTCCTAGAAAGAAAAACTCCGTCTTAGCAACCGAAAACCGACGGGGATGAAAGAAAGCGATACATACAAGACAGGATATCCGATGAAGAGCATGAGAAGACCCACTACAATAAACACCAACCCTCCAACATTTGTCAACCCTCGCCTAGTAAAGACGTCACACTCTCTCATGTCATCCAGCTGTGCAGGGTCATGCAGGGCATCATCATCCTCCTTATCTATTGGAAACAGCAGCAGACCAGCTGATGGTGTTATATTGTACTTTTCACTGATTGTCTGCGAGTTGAGTGAATCTAGAGGGTCAGGAGATGCAGTCCTTGAAGTTCCATCATCGAACGGCGATACGAATGGGCCATATCGAGAATCCCTATGGTCAGTGCTCCAACTGGACCTTCGTGACGATGTAGGGCTGTCTAGGTATCCTTGAAACTTAGGCCGCTGTTGCGGCGGAATTAACAACTCTGAAGATTCTACCGGAGTATCATTCTGGTAGAAGGGACTATAGGACCGTGAAGCTGTTGGTGAAGGGGCTTGAGGTGTCAAGATCCGGCTTGGTATAACACTCATGCGCCGTGAAGCAGGATCACTTAGTAGATCCTGTGAACTAGCATTGAGCGTTATGGGTGGTGGTGGAGATGGACGCGCCGACATGATTGTCGGATTATTACTGAAGACTCGTGCTTTGGTTGATGTTGTTCTGTGCTTCCCAGTGGAAAAAAGAGTTTGTTGATATAAGGTTTAGGTTAGGGGGGAAGTTAGTTGCTGTAGCAGGCAAGCCAAGTTGATGTGTGTGTTGTTGTTGACAGTTCTATTTTCTATCCTCAACTTTTCCGTATAGGAACTTCGGGAAGGTTCTATACGCAGCAGAACTGTGAAGGGCAGCGAGAAAATAAAGGGGAACACGTTCAGTGACCGTGGGAAGGGGGGGGAGAAGTATTTCGTCAGAGCGGAAAAACTTAAGGCAGCTTCTGCTTTTGTCTTGACGGAGAGAAGCAGGGGATTATTCAAGATTCTTTAACAGCAAGCAACTTATCCTAGTCAAAATAGGACGAAAACACACTTGAAAGAGTGTCTAGAGAGAAAGAGCGAATCTCAATTGTCCCTGGGCAAGGAAGAATGAAGGACAGCAGCGGGATGCCGATCTCAGGGCAGATCCAAATTTGAAAGAAGTGTGGCTACTGTCTCGCTTTTGTGACCTTGAGATATTGCAGCACACGGCACGGACTGGTGGAGAAGGGGAGGGTGGATGGCGTTTAACAACGTGAAAGACAGAAAAACGAATGTCGGGGAGGAAAGGAGAGTTAGGCTTGAGGATACAAGCGATTGACTTCAAGAGGGAAGCATTAATTCAAACATCTAGCAGAGGGGAGTTGGAGTTTGAAAGCGACCCAGAGGAAACCGCACAAAGATGAGTTGAAAGTTGCCCTTCACGCAAGGGGCAACCAGGGGCAACAGAGCCATCAAGCCTGCAATGATATGATTAGCGGTGCACAACGCCTCCATCAGGTCGGCATCAACAAAGATCCCGGGTAGCCTATCAAGCAGCGGAAGAAACACCGCTTAGAGATGTGCCCAATCAGAATAGGGGCCCCACCCCCAAACATTCAGAGATCTTAGAACTTCGGAAATTCTCCAAATTCTGAGATCTAGGGCACCGTGCTGCTAGGGCAAGCTTGTTTTCAATCGCAGATGCAATCAAGTAGACCTTGTATCTCTTCCGAGCCTAAGGGTCCGTGACAAATGCCTCGTAAATAACATCCTAGAGAGGAGGCCTTGAGGAAGAACTAATATTTCTTTGGGCAGATTATTCCTGTATCGAGTAGGCTGGGTCTCAGGTTAAATGTTATGATGTCTGTTGCCAGTCCCGCTCGGGTGGAAAAAGAGATTTTCCCGTCTGCCTCCGCGTAAGCATTGTACGAAAGAAGCAACGGTCGTCTTTACCGAGCCTTGGAAGGGGAAGAGCCTCAAGATAAAGCGAAGAGCAAAAAAGAAATTCCCCCCCTATGATAAGTAACTCTATTATTGATAGGTGCGGCGGTACCTGCCGCCCCCCTTCCAACTGCATTGCCTGGCTGAACTGTATCAACAGCTGAACAGCTGTCCTACAATCGAGGTATGGGAATGTTGAAAGCACGATCTCTTGTCTTAAGATACTAAACACTCTCCTTATGGATCGTGGCTAACAGGTGCTTACGTTCGGCCGAGGTACATGTATTTATTATAATAACAGTGCCTTCCTAGCTTACAGAGTAAGGGAAAAGAAGGAAAAGAAGAAAAAGAAGGACACAAAGACACAAAGACAGAAAAACCCCTGTTTATAAAACAACATTCCTCTCAAGACTCAATAGAGAGGGCCTTAACACCCACAAGCTTCCCTTCGCTGGTGTTTACACCGACAACAAAGTACTCGACTCGGCTCCCAGCTCCCTCGACGCGATAAACCTTAACTGCAGGCCCACTAGCGGTCTTGACGGCCTCAATGACATCCTTGTACTCGCCGCGGACGTCCCACTTGTTCGGTTCCAGCTGTTTAATCTCTCGCCCGCTCTGGACTCCGATCAAATCCCCAAACTCGTCTAGTTTGTCGCGGAGGAGACAGGTGTCAGTGAAGATCAAGACACACGGAGATCAAGACATACGCAATCAAAAGACAAGCGAGCACGGAGAAGTCTCCATAAATAACAATAGCAGACGGAAACAAAAAAAAATCAAAGACAGAACAAAACTGAAAGTTTAAAAATAAAAATTTAGAGAGAGATAAGGGTTTGCAGTGAACCACAGACCTTCACTAGGAAGCGTGTCCTTGTTCCAAGCGAACGAAATTCCTACGAAGGGTTCGTCCGCGTCAGAGACATAAAACCTCTCTGCAAGCGCCCTTAACGCCGGGTGCACCTCTGTAGATGCTTGTACTGTAGCTTCCTCAGGCGCCCCCCCAGAGTAGTCCTTCTGCGCCTTCTTTAAGAAGGCAGTGTAGTCCGCATCAGCCATAGATATTCCGGAAGATGAAAAAGCCCTTCTGTTGTCTCCCTCGAACCCACTTCCTCTCCTCCTCCTCCTCCCCAAAGTCAGCGAGAATTTCCTCGGGGTTGACAAAGTGATTGCGAGCGGTCGGCTGATCGTTCCCAGGATTCCACGTGGATTCCTGAGAACACTCAGTGGGGTAAACGTTATTTTGCAGAACTGCGATGTCGTCATAGAGCCTACACCGGGCCCCACGACAAGGGTGATGAAGGGGGAACAAAAAGTGAAGGAAAGAAGGAAAGAAAGAAAGAGTGAAAAAAAAAAAAGAAAAAGAAAACCAGCGCGGGGGGGGGAGGTCAGACCTATGCAAGAGCAGCAAACAGTAGCTATTGAAAGACTTTTGAAAAGCTAGACTGACAAACCAAGACGACTGGCGACGTCTCTTACAAGCTCCGCGGGGCGTGAGTTCAAGATCGAGGGGGGAGTGGGGGAGGTAAGGGGGGGGCGGGGGGGGGAAAGGGTGAGAACTAATCGGAGGATTGTTTGGAAGCTTGTTAGAAAGTAGAAGAAGTACCGATAGGTAGGTGGAGATGCCGGTGTATCTACTGTACGCTTGTCGCGGTTCGGTTCTTAAGCTCCACCTTTTATTCCGATCCCAATACCCAAGGCTGTGACGTAACAGGCCACCAGATCCAGTTTCCCTGAAAAGAAGAAGTGAAAGGGAAAAAAAGAAAAAACATTTCCACCGCAGCTACATATCTATTTCAAATACTACCAGCAGCCGCAACCGCCCCTCCGAAACATGTGATCGGTGCAGCTTCTAGAGCATAGCTTATGGGCCAAGATATATACCAGGTATGCAAGGTACTCAATACCTTAGCATTCAGAAGTCCAGGCGCCTGTTTCGATGTCGCCGTGTCCTCCAGGCACTGGAAGTTTTCTGTGTGTTGTGCGACAGCCGTAAACAAGGATTGGTTGGCATCCATCTATATTCGGGCATCAGCCAGGCTTTCGATTCGCTTCACCTAACCGTACTGGCGGATCTGTTGGTCAATCCAGTACCCCTGTTTCTATCTTTTTTTTCTCTCCTTCTCTTTCTTTTCTTTTTTTTCTTGCTTGACTGAGTAAGTAGTAAGTAGTAATAGGTGAGGTTGTTCAGGGTACTGTGAATACTATGGGCGGGGGAGGGCAGGGAGCCAGGGAGGGGATTGATTCTACGTTCGCAAGATGTGTGGTCTTGTTCTTTATTGTTACCATGGTTCTGGTTGGTCGGGGGATGGTGTCGTTTACCCTGCTAGGGTTCGAGGGGTGAGCCCGGGCTCTTCGCTCCAGCAGATCACACCCCCCCCACACTATCATGTACCCATGTTGCGGGGGATCTTCTCTGGGCAACACTGGACCCTTTTTTCACCCCCCTTCCCTTTCTCACTCTTCTTTCGTTCTCGGTACATACGATCGTGCTGCGAGGGCAAGGTGTGAGAGTATTTGCAATGCACGATAGTCTACTTATGTAGACTCTCCCCTTCTCTCTCTCTGCTTGCTCAATCCCACCTCCTCGGAATCACTTCTCGCGCACGCACGCACGCACGCATTCACTTCACTTCAACTCTCAAGCACACACACCCAACAACGCCTCTTCTCCATTACACACGCATTATACGTCCAAATGTCGAGCACCGTCTCCGATGCCGACAGTAGGGCCGCCGACTACGAGACGGTCGAGCGACGCTACAACATTGCCGTGAACCTAGAGTCCTGGGAGCTTCTGGCGATGCATTCGATTGCTAGCGACGAGGTTTGTTAAATTCGTCCGCTCGTCTTTCTTCTCCTATCTTGTTTCTGTTTCGCAATTGAGAAAACAGGAAGGGGAGGAAAAAAAGAAAAAGAAAAAAATAGTAAAGCACCAAGACCAACGGAAGGTCAAAGAATCTCAAAAATAGAAAACTGATCAAACGAAACAAAAAATTCTTTATTTTTAATCAACAGAGCATCCCTCGTGTCCGCCTCCGCATGCTAAAGTCCCTCGCTGGTTTGCTCGGAACCGATACTCCTCCTGCGTCGCCATCGTCCTCGTCCTCTCGCCGTGCGGTGACACAGTGATCGTACAACCTGCATGCACGGGAAAGGAAAAGCAGTAGCAGGGGAAAAAACGAATGAGATGTGGGGAAAGGAAGAGGGAGGGTTTCACGGATCACGGCCATTACTTGTGTTGGGAGTCTTGATGTGAGTGGAGGAAAGTATCCGGCAGGCAGGATATGGTATGTGTGACTAAAGTTTGCTTTTTTTTTTATTCGTGCCGCGGTTTGGAGCTGGTTGGTGGGAGTTTGGTAGAAATTGTTATCGTTATCAATCAGAGCTGAGCTTGACAGCTGGGCCGAGGAACTATTATTTTATTCCAGAAGATTAATTCGTAATTTCTCATCTCCTTTCAAAATGTGGGCGAGGACTGCGTACAGAGCTCCATTGGGGTAAGGGACGATGTGCACTTTATGGGTTGGTGATTTTGTATAGTGTATATTCGTATGTATGCGGGTATGCGTGTGTTTGTAGCTGTGCGTGCATGTAAAGGAGCTATTATTCCTCACCAGAGACTTTACTCTCTGGACGGATAACTACCTTCAATTTCCATGCGCTATCGTACCCTCATGCCCAAGAATAAGACCCCCCCCCAAACCATCAATCCTTTCCTCCTAATCCAACAATGCATCTCCCAATCCGAACAATAGAAGCGTCATAAATACGTTACAAGGGGCGAGCAAAAAACAAAAGAAAATCGACAACCTAACCTATACAAGACCGCCGGTTCACTAGAAATGCAGCAAATAATAATAACAATAAATCAGAAACTACAAGTCGAACTTGCCAAAGGTGGCAGTTTATTGCAAGGGCTCCGAAGAACTACTCAATCGGTTTAGATGCAAATAGACATCAGTGCCATATCTACACAGGCATCAAAAGGTAAGTATTGGTTCTCCTAGGAGAAAATGGTTTTATGAATAGCTCACCCTTCCATACTAATAAGTTTCAAGTCTCCTCCAAAGTACCTAGCGTATAGCCTTGATATCGGTAATCCATAGCCAAACCCGGCCATGGGTGCCTTAAAGTCACTTTTATTAAAGTCGGGGTCGATGGGTGGTGTTGATTCAACGGTTGTGTACATGTATGTCCATACCAAGGGTATAGCACTTCGCGGGATCCCGCCGCCTTCGTCAGAGATTTTAATAGTAATGTCCTACGCCAACGTTAGTAACATGATGAAACGGAAACATCGAGATAAAACTTTATCCAAACTAGCTCCAGTACATACTGAGTGGGGCGGGGAACAGGGGATATGAGTAAGGGGAAAATTACCTCTTTACCTTCAGCAACGATCAACTTCACCGGTGGAAACTCCTCGGAATCACTTCCATGTGTCTCCACCACAGCTCGTAGAGAGTTTTTTAATGTCTCGAAAAGCATGTGGCTTAAATGGCCCGGCACATACATAAAGTTTAGATCAGGTTTACATACGAGCTGCACTTTCGGGGCATCAAACAACCCATAGTAGTCTTCGCAGACAAATCTTGCGTTTTCAATCGCTTCTTGGGCCAAATCACGGACGTTGGTTTTTGTGCAGATGATTCCCACGTAGTCTTCCTGCTCAGGAGCCAAGTTTAGGGCCACATGCTGACCAATTAGCATTCGAATACCTATGCGGGACATGTAGAACCGGTCTAAGAAGGATTGGATCGAATTATCGATTTGCATCCGTTGCCTTTTGCGCTTGTATTCGTTAATACCCATGGCTATGCAAGATCATCGAGATCAGTCAGTTTCGTAATTCTAAAAGACGACCAATAAAAATGGACGGGTATAATACCCATCGTTGTGACAACAGGATCATGGCGGTGTTTAATATTTTGGAGGGTTTTTGTGAAGCGTCTATTGTAGTCCACGATTTCTGGGGGCCACCGCACATCATCGTCCACAGTCGCATAATACCTCCTAGAGTGATATTAGAGAGAGGGAATACACTTGTTGAACTTAAAACTAACCTTTGGGCTTTTCTTCCGTTCCGGTAAATACTACCATTCCCATTGCCGTTTGTTGGTTGCCATGGCGAACTTCGATATGTTCCCGGCTCGATGTCCGGGTTTTCTACAATCTCCAATGGAATAGGTGCCACGCCATGATCGCGTGAGCCTTTTATTAATTTTTCCCGTATATCTTTAGATAAAGTAGGTTTTTGCAGAGTTGTGATATCCTGATGTGTTTCGGGTAAAGTGGTTAGTACAGTTACCAGCAAGCAAATCATAGATGAGTCACCAACCTCAAATGATTGCATATACCAATTCGCAACTCTACGAATGGAAGGCATATCACTTAGACCATCCGGTAGTTGATTTAACTCCTTTACTCGATGTGCCAATCGAATTGGCAATTCTTCACTGAGAAATTGGGAAGCCCGAAATAAGGTCCCTGCTCGGTGTCCTGTCAACCGGCAGATTCATTGGCACGACTGCTACTTTTTGGTGTTTAGGACTGGATAACCCACCTGGCGAAGGATTCCGTCCGAACTGTACCATCTGCCGTAAACTCACACCAGTTGCTGGGAATTGACTGTAGTGGGTGATGGTCTCCATCAACGATTGTGTTGGTTTCCACATGACTGGACTTGCACCCCCGAGGGAGATTTAGTGGAAAGCTCAAGTGGTCAAGTTTCCAAAGGGAAGTTTGATACAAAGCTCTAGTAGCTATGTTTGATAGATGATAGACTATTGAAGTATATGAGAGGGTCGATGTTGTAGCGGAAGAAAGCAGGAGGTGGGCAGGTCTTGAGCAAGTGGTGATGGGAGGAAACTTAGCAAGTGATTAAGTGAGTTCATGTGAGAGACCAGTTCGCGAAAGTGCTAGTGTGAGAAGGTTGTGGGGTAGTAAGCGCACGTGCGGATGATCCGAGAACAGCCCGCACGTCTCAGGTTCTTTGTCGGCTCTTGCCCACTTCCTGCTCGCCCTGGTAATTGCCTTACAGCCGAGGGGCAGCGAGAGTTTTACCGGTAGCCTCGCTCGGAAAAACTCGTAGTAGTGCAACGGAGGAGCGGAGAATTCAGGAGCAGGAGCAGCGTATAAGATTGAGTATATTTTGATGTATGTATTCGAGGTTTCTTCCATTCGGTCCCTCGGGCTATTTGGGCCCTTACTAGGTGAGTTAACGTATCAGTGTTCAAGTGTTTTTCATCAAAGGTTTTGGGCGGGTAAATTTTACCGCGCAAGGTGTGAATATTTGCACGCGGGAAGAGAGGTGTTTGCTGCATGGGGTGAAACACCTAACCCCATGGATCACCAAAAGAACACATCCTTCTCGGGTCTTGGAAGTATTATAACAAGCAACAGGCCTCTAGAATCCCCAATAGAACGTCTGCAGTGAGGCCGTGGAGCCGTGAGGAGAATATTATAAGCAATAGGCCTCTAGAATCCCCAATAGAACATCCGCAGTGAGCCCGCGGACCCGGCCGCTGAAATTCCATTTGGACTGGACTGTCATCATCTGAAGAGTCCTCTGCCTTATTCGCCTGGCCCGTGCACGGGTCATCCCTGCCTCGCGGGTGGTGATGTCGGTCAAGCCAAGTTAAATTCCTTTTTCCTCTCTGCTCACGTGCCCTCGACTTATCATACGCGCGGATCAGCCTTTTGTCAATAGGTCTTCGTAACAGCCTCCACGTACTTGTATCCTGGGAATTTCCCTCAACTTCCAACATAGTTGGTAGTCCCTGCATTACGATGGAGGAAAGCAAAGAGCCTATCATAATACATTTTGTAAGTACATAGGTAATGCCTATGCCTTCCCCCTCCTCCTTGGCCTAGCCTTTCAAATGCTATGTTGCTTATTCAGAACCCTGACATCCCATGCGTGAACCCCCCTTCAGGACTACGATTGTTTTTACGCGTCAGTCATCGAAAATGAAAACCCCGCCTTGAAAACGGTCCCTTTGGGAATCCAGCAAAAAAATATCGTATGTTAGCAGTTCCAGTTCTCCGTAAATCACCCCTGTCGTCATGCCATCCGTGCATCGGACGGAAGGCGCAATAAACACGATATACTGAGCTGAGAGTAAGGGAAAAGCTGGCCACCTGCAACTATGTTGCTAGAGCCCAAGGCGTCAAGAAACTACAACTCATCACTGCGGCGAAAAAGCAATGTAGAGATCTGGTTATAGTCAACGGGGAAGACTTGACGAGGTTAGCCGCTGCAAGCCGCTGTTATTCGATTAACTGATACAACGTCTGTCTTACACAGGTTTCGCAACGTTTCCAAAAATATATGGCTTTTTGTAAGGGAATTTGTCTGGAATAGTCTTACGGAGCGCCTAGGGCTTGACGAGGTAATTTTTTCAAGCTATAGAAACAATTGCATAATTTTGTTTTGGGCTAAGGGTAAAAAGATTTTTATCGATGCAACAGAAATGATAGATTTCAACGTATCACAACTACAGTCCCAACCTAACCCTAGAGGCTCCTCCTTCTTCCGGCTTTCCCGCAGTGATCCTTCTGCTGGCTTCCCATTTGAATGGGATGTCTCCCTAGGTCATACGTACCCCCCTTCTACAATACAGCCTAATTTTCCCTCCTTGCTTCACCGCCGCCTCTTCCTCGCCTCCAATCTCGCTTCCTATATAAGAGCCCAAATCCTCACTACATACAATCATACCTGCTCTGCGGGTATCTCCACCTCAAAACTCACAGCGAAGCTAGTAGGTAGCGCCAACAAACCCAACGCCCAGACCCTTCTCCTCCCTGGCTTCGAGGCGGAGTTCTTAGCCGGACATGAAATTGGAAAAGTACCTGGTATTGGGTTTAAAACTGCACAAAGAATCCGAGATTTAATTTTAGGAAAAACAACCGCGAATGATGAGATTGAATACAGCGAGACATCAGAAAAGGTTACAGTCGGCGCTGTAATATCTGCTCTAACCCCCGCACAGCTAGAGCCCCTCACAGGCGGCAACGGGCAAAAAACATGGCGGTTGCTCCATGGAATTGACCCCTCCAGGGTCATCGCAGCACCAATTGTCCCTACTCAGATCAGCATTGAAGATACCTTCCGCTCCGGAAAGATTACAAACTTTATCCAACTAACCCCAGTGCTGCACCAACTGACACTAAAACTACTTCAACGCATGCATACGGACTTGATTGGTCCCGGTGGTGAAAAATGGCTTGCGCACCCGAGGAATTTTAGACTCTCGGTTCGGTTTCATACGAGGAATCGGGATTTTGCGAGAATGAGTAGAAGTGGGAGAATGCCGGGATATGTATTTTCGTTATCTACGTCATTGGATGTAGTGGCGGAGAGGCTGGTAATGGATGTGGCGCTGGGGTTATTCAAGGGGCTGTGCACGGGGAAGAAATGGGAATTGCAGTTGGTTAATGTTGCCGCGGTTAATATGGTTGATGGGAGCGGAGGGGTGGATATTAGGGATATGTTTAATATAACTACACCAAGGAGAGAAGATTGGCAGGGGGAGAGGAAAGGTAATGGGGATTGGGGAGAGGTTTCGAATGATGATCAGCAGAAAGATAGCCTAGGGGAGCGAACAGGTCAGGATGAAGAGGAAGAGGAGGAGGAAGAAGAAGAAGAGGGGGAACTTGAATGGGGATCCGGTCTTTCGGACTGCTCGGTAGAGTACGGTGGGATTGGATCTAAGGGGTTCGAAGATAATGATCCATGTTTAATCTGTGGCGCGAGGTTTCCAGTTTTTGCACTTGAGGCGCATAAGAGATTTCACGATATGGGCGAGCTCTAAAAGCATGGTAACTTATGGCGTTATACTATCTGTTTGGAGTTATGAAGGTAGCCGTAATATGAAGTTGGAAGAGTATCTAATATTTCAAGAATTTTGTAATAGCTATGGAGTTTAAGTAGGTTTATATAAATCATTCTATTATAATAGCTTTTTTATTTTATTTGTTCTGGGGGCATAGAATGTCAATGATGTTTTTAACGATATTGTGTAAAAACTTATTAGTTTGTAAGCCCTTTTCAGCATCGTCACGTGATATTCATAATCTGTCACTCGGATTTTCTTCTCTGGATGTCTATACATGAATAAATTAATCATAAGTACATGGAACCTAAGGCGGATATGCCTACATGTGTCATCACCCCTTCATATTATCCTATACTAGCTTTCTAGACTAGAAACTTCTGTGAAGTGTCGGTTTGAGTTATGTAAATAACCTACGTATAGAGTGATAAATGTGGGAGCGTCGGTGCTGGCCCTATGCTGCGATTTTGCTCTTGTAAAATCGTATAGGGAATCAGACTCTTTGATATGGGAATTTTCAGGTAATAGTCACTTCTGGAGTTATGTTCTTTATGTTAAGATTTCAATTATGTAATATAAGTATACTACATGAGACTAGAGATATATTTAATCTAGTTTATATGTCCAGAAAGAGAAGTCTTGTAAAATATATACACAACAACAAAAAAAAAACATCTCCTGTTTTTCATTCTACTATATATAATTTCTATTCAAAACTCCATTTTTTTAAAATATTTTATTTTATTTTTACAAACCTCATCCCCCTCTACCCCCTTCTTGCAGCCGCCTTCTTCCTCTTTTTATCACCCTTCATACTTCTCCTCTGTCTTACAGCTTTCTTCTCACCAGCTCCTGCCATTATTGCCCCTTTCTTCCTCAACATATCTGCTCCCATTGTTGTCCTCTGTCCCACACCTTTCCCTTCGGGGGTGAAAACCTCCACCTCGACTTTCAACCCATCATTCTCCATCCTTCTCCGTACCTGTGCAACTAGCTCTATCCACCCGATTCCAGCGAGGAGTATATCCGTCGCAATGATACGGTAGGGTAAGTTTGCTAGAGATTTGGGGTCCCTTGATGGAAGGGCAGAATTACGGAGAGCGGTGACGTCGTCGCAGAGGGCGAAGGTGCCGGCGGAAGCAAAGTGGGGAGGAAGGGAGGTTGGGGAGGGGTGTGTGTTGGTTATGGGGGTTGAATCTGTACCGGTGTTTGTCTCTTCTGTTGGGTTGGGGGTGGGTTCGCTTGAAGGGTTCTGGAATAGTTGCACGCCGAAGCGGTTCTCTGGGTCGGGTTCAGAGAGGAGTCGGAGTGCTTTGGAGGTTGAGGTGAGGTGTACGGGAAGTGAGGTGAATGGGTATGCTAGTATGACTAGGTTGTCTTCAGGCATGAGCTTGGGGGTTATCATAATTAGTCCTGCGATAAGTAGACTCTGGCCTATATAAATAGTCAGTAACACCGTCGTAGAAATAAAGAGGAGACTTGCCTCCTTTGATAGTGATCTGTTCCGGTCGAACCTTGTTCTCCATTCCAAACTCTTTCCTTTTATCAGCCCTCACAAACGGGAGTAATCCCTGGGATCCAAAACCAACCCAGCGTTCCATACCGGGGAGATCAATAAGTTCGCCAAATGTGTGCTTTCCGGCGGTTTTATAAGTTATCCTGATTGGCGCCGCCGTGGTCCCGGGAATATCAGAGACTGTTGGTGAAACCTGCGGTGTAAGCAGAAGCCGACGTTCTTTTCTTAGTTGTTTTTTTGTATCTTCCAACTCTCCAGCAGCATTTTCCGTCTCCATAGCTTCCGGTAGAATATCAAATTCGCCCGCCTCCTCTAGCGTGCCCATCTTTGCCCTTCCAGCCTCCGGCCATACTTCCTTCACAAGCCTTGATTTCCCAACATTCACAGCGCCCACAATCCATACACCCCCTTCTCTACCTCGTGTCTCGCTCTTGATCCTCCCAATGCCCCATCCCTGCTTAGCAGAGACTGCATAGAATTTTGTATCAGCATCCCTCCCTTCGACTTTCTCTCTCTCTGGCAAAGCCTCCTTAACAACCTTCTTCATCCACGTATTCAGACTCCACACCTGCTTCTCCGTCGGCATTAATAAGTCGGCTCGAGTGACTATATATGAGATTGTAAGGTCTTTTGTGATCTCTCTCGGCAAGTGAGTATATAGATGATTCCGCAGATCCGGGAATAATGACATTGGCAGGTCTGCAGCATCCAGGAGGTGATAAATATGGTTTTTTCTATGCTTCGAGGCCGCAAGAAGCGTAGTGAGTGTATCAAGTGTTGGATACGATGGGAGTGGTGTCGCGCTATGATTATGTACGATAGTATGACAACGTACGCACACCGGAGGAGCCACTGGAGGGTCAGTATAAGTTGCGGCTTCGACTAGCCCTTCGAGAGCTTGGTGGAGCTTTGGGGATTTCATGTCCTCAGTTTCGGGATTCTCGGCTTTGGCCTCTATTTCGGCCTTCACTCGTAAAAGCGCTTGCTCGAAGATGTCATCTTCCTCCTTCTGCCGCGGCGTTTTGATCTTTTTCTCTGGCCCGAATCGTTGGACCCGGCTTTGCTTCTTGCTGTAGAAGCCGGGGAGTTGGTCATTGACCTGCTGACTCGGTGCACCGCATCCTGGGCAGTACGGCGGTGGGATAAAGTCTGGTGGGTCGTTCAGGTTCTTTGGTTTTGGTTGTTCGGGGGTGCCGGCATTGAATGTCCAACGGCCGGAGGTGAATAATCGGGGTCCTGGAAGCTGGAAAAGGGATTGTATAGAGGGTGTTCGACATAGTGATAGCAATTGCCTTCTAGGAAGAATTCGACACTTGAGAGCTATGCGGGTGAACATTTGGGATGATTTGGTGGGGGGTTATCTGACTGGGAAAGTTTTTGTCGTGGGTTTCTGGGGTGGATGATGTAATCCGGAGAATTGTTTTTCCGCTCCACTACTATCAATCCCTAACTTGATATGGTTTTATTTATTAACAAATAATGTCTAGTAGATTTCGTCTGGATATTGGATATTTATAGTGGTAATAGAAAGCCCCTTATTACCTGTTTGATCGTTCTACCAACTTATAATCTGATACATCACATTGACTGAATTTTCTGGTTGATAATAGAGAACGACTTTAAACTCCTAAGACTCAAATAGTCAATTGAGTTATATTGAGTGAACCTGAATTTCTCTGCACCTCACGGCTCCAGCATGTCTTATTTTAGTCTTTAGTTGACCCAAATTACCAGTAGCTAGTACTTCGCTGCTTTTCTTTCTGTTTCTTTGCTCATTATCAGCCCCCTTCACCCGCCCTATCCAGGACACCTGATTCTCTCAGCCTCCCCACTCACAACTCATCGGTGAAATTCTCAAAAGCCCTAAAACCAGGAGAATTTGCCCTAATGCCAAGAATTGGAACTGTATATAAACCCCTCCTCCCTCTCCTTTATCTTTTCTATCCCCCCTCATCTATGAGTACCACTACCATGTCTTCTTGACACAGCGTAGTGGGTTTTAATTTTACTCGGGTATGGTTTTCCCTGTGTTTTCGTTCTTGTCTGGCTCCCTTAATGGGGAGCCTGTTAACGTGGGTGTAGTTCTGTTCTTTCTTATTTTTCTTCTTTACTTCTTTTACTTCTTCACTTCTTCTTTTACTTCTTCACTTCTTCACCTCTTCACCTCTTCACCTCTTCACCTCTTCACCTCTTCACCTCTTCACCTCTTCACCTCTTCACCTCTTCACCTCTTCACCTCTTCACCTCTTCACCTCTTCACTTCTTCACTTCTTCACTCCTTCACTCCTTCACTCCTTCACTCCTTCACTCCTTCACTCCTTCACTCCTTCACTCCTTCACTCCTTCACTCCTTCACTTCTTCACTCTTCACTTCTTCACTTCTTCACTCTTCACTTCTTCAATTCTTCACCTCTTCACCTCTTCACTTCTTCACCTCTTCACCTCTTCACTTCTTCACTTCTTCACTTCTTCTATGAGGTTTTTTTCCCGGCTTTAAGCTGTGGTTTTTTCCCTCGGCGATGGTGCCAAATTCATTGTCTTCCTGGCTATATGCGAGGGGATGAGGAATTTGCGTTCATTGGTCCTCTTTGGCTCTTGGGTTTTTTTTGGCTTTTTCTTTCTATTGGTTTTTTTTTAGCGAAAAGGGTTGTTTAGGATTACTTAGCTATTATTGAATTCTATTACAGTGACTATTAGTTATCGAGTAAGATTGTGATTAACTTTATCACATACATTCTATTCTGCACAGATTACTGTGAATATTTGGTAAAGGAATGGGAAAGAAACATCTCATGATTCCTTCGGAGGACGGGGAAGTTTAGATAAAAATTTAGAAATAGGGGGTGAATATAATCCTTATTAAAATCCCCCTTTCGATAATCTAATAAAATGACCACTTGAGAAGCTGGTGCCAGTGACATGAACGAGTGGATATGAGGGGTGAGTGCTAGAGAGTCAGTGGTTTTATTCCACTAATTCGCCTTCGTTGCTCCATCGTATTCTTTTTAGTTTCCTGGTCTAGGGTTATCTAAAATGAGATTAAGGACTGAGGTGAGTGGAGTAAAGATAAAAAAAGAAAGGGAAGGAAAAGGATAAAGAATATGGGCATCAAGTAGAGGACCCAGATTGGCGGGTGTTTCAGTGATAACCCCCAGTTCCGAAAGAAATTCTGCAGAAAACAACCACCAGCGAATTAACGGACTCACACCCTTATTCACAGTTCTCTCTTACGTCTTCAAATCATCCTCTCAAAAAAAAAAACTTCTTATAGAAAGAGAGAATGGCATCTAAACAGGGCCTTAATTCCGCACCAATCAACAGCTATGGATCAGTTTACAAAACCCCACCATCCGATATTGGGCGGGGGGAAGATACAATGAGTGGCATCTATCAGTTAAAGACCACGTTTGACTATCACAAAGACTCGACTAGCCTCTTGCTTAGTGACTCCATTGAATACGTCAGCACCGAAGCCAACAGACCTGAAAAAATAAATGAAGCTAAAGTGGAAGATTCTTTAGAAACTATCCTTGCCAACGTCATGTACGACCCAAACGCATACGAGAACTATATGAGATCTCGCTTTCACCACAAAACACCCAAAACTCCACTCTGTAGTTCTCTACCAGCCATGGACAAAGTTATAACTTCAGTTTCGAGGGGAAATCCCTCAGAAGGGCACCGGGTGAAGCCTAATGTTCCAACCGCCGTTACCGGAACTCCAGGGCCGTCTGGATATTATCGTCACTCCGGCGGGCGCCGTAATTATAGGCCATCGCATATCAATCCGAATGCGCATCCGTCGCGTAGGCCTTCTGGGGGCGTTCGAAACAGCTCCAGTAGGGGCTCTTACAGCCAGAACCATCGCCGGGGCTCTTTGAAACCGGCCAAACCGACAGCTGCTACCAACCATGGACTTTCTTTCCCGGAAAGAATTAGTGGTAGGGCTTCTGTTCACAAGCGTGAGATCCTAGAGGCTTCTATAATGTTTAACTCCGGCAACAATAACAAGAGCTCCGGGTTGACAAGCAGGAGCTCTGGTAATCAGTGGAATTCTGGACACACAGACTCCACTCTAGCCGGCTCTAGTTGCGTTCTCACCAATACTCGGGGAAACGTCGTTCGATACAGACCCCCGGAGGTTTTCGACGGCCCTCTTGCGTTGGAATTTGGTGCGAGTGTAAGAGATTCTTTGGGCCCGGCTTATGCCATTCGTCCGCCACACTCTTTAAAGTAGTTTAAGAGGGGTCTAGACTATTTTGTGGAGGTCTGTTTATGTATAGAGTAATTTCTCATATGGTTGATCCCCTAGGATAGATATAATCTGTTTGAAGGGTATGAGAGAAGAGGGTTTCTTTTGTCTGTCTGTCTAGTGTCTTAGCTCCTCATTTTGGTGATTGTAGAAAGCAATTTTTGTAGGTTTACAATAGTTTATGAGATTTTTGTTGGAAATAACCTACTTTGGGTCAAGCTATAGAATCCTCTAATTGGATAAGAGCCAAATCATGGGAAATGATTCGTAAAGCTTGAGCTGTGGGTCACGATGACCCCTGCAAGCTGCGAGTCTTTAGAATTATAAGAATTGTGTCTACCTGGCACTGGAAGAAGGCCTCAGATACAAGTAGAAATCAAAAAAACCAAAGGTCAATACAAGCGAAGGAGGTGAATACCCATATGAGTCGAGAGAGGAAGAGAGGAGATTTATACAACTCCTGTGACCTCACCGTGATTAGCGGCGGCAGTACCCCAGCTTCTCCGGAAGCGGCTCTTGCCGATCCATGCGCAACCGACGTCAACGAACTCCAAGTGGCTTTATCCACCCCTGACACAGCCATAAAGCCACCGGTCAACCTCACCTCCCCCGAGATGTCTACATCTCTTCCTCCTCCTCCTCCAAAGGTCTCAATAATCAAACAATATGGACCCCTCTTCAGCATCCACCGGCTTCGAACCCCCAAACGCTACCTACACTTCCCCATTCGCAAACTTTACAGCTGTTCCAGAACCCACACCTACACCCCCCACAGAGGAAGAAGTCCCGGAAGGAGAGGTTCGCACTTGCCGTATCTGTCTCGACCAGGTTGCTCCCCCTTACACTCCCGACGAAGAGCTCGGCCGTCTCATCTCTCCTTGCGTCTGTAAAGGTTCCTCCCGCTTCGTGCACCAGGGTTGTCTTCAGCAATGGCGTCTCAGCTCCGCGAACCAAACAAACTTCTACCAGTGCCCGACCTGCCACTACCAATACCGCTTTAGGAGGTTGAAGTTAGCAGCACTTGTGGGGAGTTCTGGTATGCTTGCTCACCTAGTTTACCCCCTCCTGCTCCTGCTCTGTTGGCTAATGAGGGGGTAGGGCTGAGATTTGGGATTACGAGTGGGATTATGTTGCTGACTGTTTACTTGCTGGGGTTTGTGTCGGAGCCGATTATAAATACCTACCTTGACCCTCCTGCTCTAATACTTAATCGCCCTCCGCCTCCGACGCCACTTGCTGGGCTACGTACTGGTGCAGGGGGAATTGTCACGTGGGGTGAGCATATGCTCAAAGGTGTCGCGTCACTGGGTCTACTTGGTTTCTTGAAGGTCATATATCTACTAGGACCAAATTCGTTGTGGAATCTCCGGAATAGTGGGTTAGGATCAGGGATGGGAAGGACAGGCAGGGATAGGGCAGCGCAGATATCCTGGATTGTCGTTGCGATTGGGGTGATTAACTTTTTTATATTTACATGGGGCCAGGTAGGTGGGTTGGTGAGGAAATGGATGGAAAGAGCGGCAGAGGAGATTCTGGAAGTTTCGCAGGAGGAGGATAAGAAGGAGGATGAGGGAATTAAGGTGGAGTAATGGGGTTGGTGTTGATGTCCTCTTTGCCAATTGAGGAAGAGGAGTAAGGAAACTGGTGGAGTTCTAGCTGGCTGGGACGATTTGGATGTGATCTATTGCTTTCTGACCACTCGAAAGGCCCTAGCTTGAGATATATTATCTCTGTCTAGTGTGACCTTTGAAGGTTGTGTCTATAGTCCTTGAAGTTTAGTTTGAGTTTAATTAATCAGACTGATTAATTGATGCCCTTGTATTACTTTTATACTGTGCCTCTTTGATCCTCTCTTTTTTCAGATAGCTCATCACCAAATCCCCCTCGGGTATTTTTTTTTTTTTGCGGTATTGATATTTCTAAATGAACAGCGAGGCTCAAAAGCTTGTACGACATAAAAAGGTATATATCTGGGAGAAGAACTGTTTCTTCATATCTCAGATAGGGTCGTGGCTTAGAAGAACCTGCTTAGAAAATCAAGAAAAGGTTATGGACAAGTGATGTGCTAGAGACTCTTTTGTTAAAGGGAAGGAACATGACGATGTTGAAGTTGTAATTCGTGAGGGAATGCTGCATTGAAGCCGCTGTTCTTTAAAGAAATAACGCTATGATGAGGATAATTGTTTTGGCGATGGTGTGCTCCGACGCTAGTGCCAACCAATACTCAGAAACTCTTAATCAAGTGGGTATCCTACGACTCCTCCATTTAGACAAAAAAGAATGAAAAATGGAAATAAACAAATGAAGGGAATGCGGTCTCAATAAACTCTTTACCGTCTCCCAACTAATAAACGAAAAAAGTCCCCCTCACACTACTCCTCTCCCTCAGTACCGAGTGATATCCTATGATTAGCTAGGTGGTGTAATACTCGCCGCTGCTTGCCTTTGCCTAGTAAGAATTAGTATAGGTTCTTTAAAAGTTTGATATCATTAGGGGGGACAAACACTAAAGTATGGTAACCAGCCTCCGCTGCTCTGACCCTTGCCTCTGCCCTACTGCTTCCTCCATCCACTCTCACCAGGGTACATTGATTAACACGAACCGTGCAAACATGTTTACCCTTTGAAATACTCGGGAGATAGTCCACCGTGCTCTGTTCGCTCGCAGCTACTAGCTCACCTAGCTTCTTCACTGGATGTGTGACATCCACCTTATCCCTCACGAGCCTCCTCATCGTCCTCAAAATTCCTAGCCTCTCTGCAAATGCGGTAACAGGCTCAAAGTCTCCGCCTGAATCCACAAACATCGCTCCTAGAAGTGCCTCGACAATATCCGAAAAAAACTTATCCGCCTCGAGTCCATAGAGCGCAGTCCAGGGATAATCCATACTTGAATCCAACGCGCTCTGAATGGTCTCCCTAAAGCCTTCTGAGTCATACCTGTGCCAAACCGCTTTTTGAGCAGCCGCCATCTCCGTGTGCTGATGCCTCACAAATTTCCAGAGCTCCACCTTCCTGTCCTTCGGGACAATTCCAAAAACGTCCCTTCTTCCTTTCCGTGTCGACTCCACGCCTTTATCCTCCACATTCATTGCATATCCTAGGGACATAAACGCTAGGAAATGGGCATTGACAACCGAGGCCTTGAAAAGATGCATGTCAATATGAGAAAGTTTTTTCTCATGATAAAACAGCGAGGGGACCACGATCATATCTAATATAGCATCCCCTAGGAATTCCAGTCGCTGGTAGGATACCGAACTCATGTCAGATATGTATGAGGGATGAGTTATCGCCTCAACAAGAAGTGCCTTATGCCTGAATTCGTATCCTATCAAAGTCTCCAGGTCTCGGAGGTTTGCAGAAATAGGGTGAGGGGTTGATGCCCGTGCAAACATTGAATCGATCCTATAGGGAAGTGGTTTTAGGTTGTTCTCCGGAACAAATAAGTTAATGCATTCTAGAGCCTTTTCGTACCCCCCCTCGAGATAAGCTGCCCCAATAAGAGACTCTACAACATCGGCAAGGATTTTTGTCGATAGTTCCTTTCCAGCAGCCTTTACTTCTGGTTCATCCTCTTCGACATCCTGGATATAATGCGGTACCCATTTGACCCCAGTAAAAATCTGGGTGATTATCCATCTAGATAGCTTCTTGTCCTGTGCTGCTTTTGCTAAACGTGCGTTCGAAACTAGCTGATCCTTCTTACGGGCAAGATAACCTTCGTGCCACAGGGGGTGTTCATCAACGAGATTGACACTTGTAAGGAACTTTAGGACTGAATCACCCAAGAATTCAAACCGTTGGTAATCTATTGCCTCGCGTGCTGATGATGCACATATTGAAATGACAATAAGGGATAGGTCACTGATGCCAACTGGTGCTAATAGCGTCCGCTGTAAATCTGCGGCAATGAGGTGTATCTCAATACGACGGATAATTCCAGGTAAGAATAGTCCCAATTGGGAAAAGCGCCAGGGAACTCTCTCCAGTGTGCAGTACTGCGGTAATAAGAGGACCGTTGTTTCAGAAGAAGCTTGGTTGGCCTCAATGTGGAGAAAGTCTCGGCGGCGGGTGATTCTTACTGCCTCGATAATCGGCTGGTCATGAATGATCTGCTTTCTACCGTATCTTTCGACGAGAGAAGGTACATCTAAAGGCGATATATCGGTCCTCCATTTACGAACGACAAGTCGTAGATTGCTTTGCATTGAATCGTTGACAACAATGTCGCAAGTCGGCCCAAGTGCCTTGTATGCCTCTAACACGTTCGTTATTTGGCCAAGATTAGAACAGTCCCAATCACCTGGCTGAAGAGGAACGAAAAGATAAGGGAATTCCATCAAGCCCATCTTCATCCTATTCCCGAACAAACTGAAAAGCAGTTCGTGGGTCTGTTGTTTTGCCCATTCCACAATATCCGGTTTCACACCTAGACAAATTGTATTCCCAATAACGACTTTTCCGACATCTTCATTTGTCCAGTAAACTAAAATGTCGCCTATAGGGGGGCATTCGACGGGTGTCAACATGTTGATTTCTACGTCACGTTCTGCCTTCGGCATCCGTAGACTGATTTTTGTGGAGTAAACAACAGTATCCTTGTTCCATCTCATATCTGCCCAAGGGTTCATGGTGCTATCTACCGGAACCTTTGAAGGTCGCTTCTCAACATCCTTCATGGCGTCAATATCCGCATCTGTCCGCAGGAGGGGCATTAAATGATCATCAACAAGCTTGAGGCGGTATAGAGCAATATATGCCTCGAATGCAGCATCTCTTTTTGCCCATTTTTCGGTAGGCCATGATATTTTGCTCCATGTTCGACGTGCCTTCGGGGGGATGCAATTAGGTAGCAAAACCTCAGCCTTATATAGTCGATTATTAGCCTTTGTTTCATTTCCTTCGCTTGTGTCGACTTCGCATGTAAAAGTTGGATTAAGGTTCATGTATTGACCTTGCGGCAGGCAGTCGCAAAAATGGTGCAGATGGGCGACAGCCGATTCAAGGGTCAAGCAGGCACTAAGTGGTATATTAGTACTGGGGGGCATCCGAAAAGAAAAACAGTAGAAATCTTACCCAGTACTCTCAATTGAGAACTTTCGCTTCTTACCATCTCCCAAGATTCCTTCATCATCATCTAGTGCTTCCTCCTCCTCGGTAGCCTCTGCTTCTAGGGCAACCAGTTCCCTTGTCTCGTCTAAGTATTCTTCAATCATTTCCCTTTCCCGTCTTTCAAAAAATTCAACACTCCCTTCTCTATCCCCTTCCTCAAACATCAAAACATATGTACTCTTAGCTCTTCGAGCACGTCCCCGGCGTTGGATAAAGCTCTTCAAATTCGGGGGAAGTGAGAAACAAACCACAAGATGGCAAGCTGGAATGTCAAGACCTTCCTCCACTACACTTGTAGATATCAATAGGTTCACCTTTCCCGACCTGAAACTTTCAATCACCCCAACTTGGTTTTTCGGGGAAACTAGTTCATAGATGCCCTTCCCTATCCTTGCTGAATGTTGTGCTCCACCAACTATTGTGCCACTCCGAAAAATCTTCTTCGTACTATTGTGTTTCTTGAGAATCTGTTGTAAAAGCGCTACCTCAACTCGTTGCTCCACGAATACCAGCCCTGCGAATGCCTCTCCGTCTTCCTCACCATGGTACTCCTCCAAGAGCACCTCAATCAGTTTTTCCACCTTATCCGTGAGTCTTCCCTCAATAGGTCCTAGGTCCATAGGTATTATGACATCTCTTAGAATTCTCTTTAAATAACTCTTCTCGTCGCCGTTCCATTCCATCAATGCCCCCTCGCCGTCGTTGTCATCTGTACCTCTGAGAGCTCTTCCTAATGCTTCTTTAATATACCATTCTGTAGCCCATATCCCATATTCTTTACGAATATGGAAAGCTTTTGTGACGAGACCTTTCATCTGAGTTTGGGAGTATGTGTTTTTTGCTGTTATCAGACTTCTGATTTTAGACTCATTAGGAACGGTGGCTTGGCGTAGGGAGATTATATACGGGTCCTCTTCGATATCCATCCTCAAATACGCATTTTGGAGAGATTCGAATGCCGAAGAAGATCCCATAGGGATCCTAGCCGCTCTGGGTTTCCAAGGGATGGGTGATCTTGGAGGGCTTTCCGCTACTGGGCTTGGCTCGTGTTTAGGTGGGGATGTATAAGTTTCCCCGGTCAGAGGATCGATTATCTCGTAACCACCATTTGCAGATAGGCGGCCAGAGCTACTTAAGGAGCTCCTCCTGGAAAGGACAACTTCCCCTGTTTTTGGATCGACAATTTCGAAATCTTCGTAAGGTTCCCCGGTGAGCGGATCTATGCTTTCAAAATCTCCTGAAGCTATGATCACAGCCCCAGCCTTGGCGTCAGTTTCTCTATCCTCATCTTCAGAGATATAAGGACTTCCGGAAATGTCTTCGGAATGTATATCGGGATCAACGAGCGTATCCTCGAGTGTTGTGAAATCGATATCGTCTTGCCGTTGGCTATCCATTGAGCCAGGCTCTGAATCACTGCGTTCGTCCTTTTCTATGATACCGAGATTGCTACCCATTAACTGCACTACTTCAACCTCATAGTCTCCCTGGGAGCTGTATATCACTCTTTTTAGTTTTGGTGGGTAAACATGTTTTAGTAGTTCTTTGCGATGCATTATAGGCGTTCGGGCAATCGCATTAAGATTAGTTTCAATCGTTCTATGAGATAAATAACCTAGTGAGTGGAAGAAAAAGATCTCAGGATTTAGGAATATATTTACCGGAGCTGTTCTGGCCTTGCCTTTACGACAGGGCTTGCTGTAAGACCAAGGATTGCGGGAACTTCCTCTTTCCTGCTTACTCGGGGGTGATAGAAATCTTGCATAATTCGATTTGCCGGGTGAGAGGCAACACAGTGGTGTGCTAAACCAAGGAATATATTAGCAAAGTCTAAGTTCATATCAAACACCCTATACCAATGGTTCTTCTTTGTAATGGTAACTTAACCGATTTTTAGATCACCAACCTTCGTCAAAAATCAATAGCCCAATCTTTTCGAGTTTCACAAAACCATGGATCAATGCGTCTAGCAGTACCTATTCTCCGAGTTAATATTCCCGATTTTCACAATTTTCGTCGCCTTTTATTAGGGAAAGTATTTGTTTCTTAGGAAACTAACCTGATGCGTGCTTATGATCACCGAGCTTTCATTCTTAGTTAACCCTAGAACACCATCCCAAATGTCTTGATCACTCCATTTGTCCACTTTGTCGCTTCCGCTCAGAAATTCCATCTTCACCGGTGGCAATGAGCTTTTTAAGACATCACGTTGTTGGCTCCCTAGAGCAACGTTTGGGACCAGAAACCAGCACAACTAGCCTTATCAGTAAATCAGTACAGACTCGGAAGAATTTTATAATCACCTTGCCATTTCCTTTCTCTAACTCGGCCTGTATTCGAAGCACAGCGCTATAGTAAGACCACACAGTTAATATCAGCCCTTTCTAGTATATAAGTCCAAGGATTCATATCTATTTGAGTGGCAAAAATATTGGAAAAAAAAATATTCATGATCATTACATATGCGTCTTTCCAGATCCGGTATCCATCTACGCAATTAATTTTATTAGTCAACCCCGCGAAAATAAAAAATTTTGCTGAAATTATCGTACCGCGACAATGATGTTCCTCCTTAAACTCTCTTGAAACATCTCCATCTGATAACCTCTCGTTTTCTCGAGGGTACCAATCAGATCGCCAGCCGCATTTTCATCCCCACCGATGCTGCCATCGTTTGAACCGGCCTTTTCGGCTTTCGTGAACGACATGGGTTGTTTCTCGTTATTTGTGGTGAAGAACGGATAAGAGTATGGTTCCCGATACCGAGGAAACAAAGGCGTCGACGATATCAACGGAAGTATGGAGAAGACGTTCTTTTTATCCTTAACTAGATCCGGCCACGTGCGGGGTAACACATACCTAATACGGCTCGCAAGTCTACGAAGACCCTCCATTAGGGAATGGTAGATCTCCCGTAGGTACCAAATTGTGACGTTGGGCTTCAGGCCTCCCAACAATAATGTCGAGGCTTTAGGCAACCCGCTGGAATACTCATGAGAAAAACTCCTCATCGGGAGTGAAAACTGTGTCACGTTGGATGCCTGACTCATAAAGTGGGAAGGACCCCTATCGTGGCAACCAAACCCTTAGTCACGGTACGAAACCTACATCTTGTAGACCTAAGCTTTGTAATTTTAAGAAGCGTCTGTGAGTCTTGATACGCAGAATGATGCCCGGTAAGTACTTATGTAATCTTATTCTGCGCCTCTAAAGAAATAGCTGCATCTAAAAGGCCAAACTAACCCCCACCACATCTTCATAAGTAGATGCATTTTATTATTTTATGCGGTCTACTAAAGCCCGAGATCTAGCTCGCCAACTACGAGGAGTCTCAGTTGGGTAGAGTGGGTGAATATGGCCCTGGTTATCATTTACTGGTAGCATTTTGAACGGTTCCTAGAGCTTTTGGTATCTGCCCAGGGGGTCATTTATACGCTGTTGTAAACTCATGTAGTTGATATATACCCCTGGAGGGGGCTTGTGAGGCTCAAACCACGCGAAAGTCACGCGCGTCACGATCCCCAATCGTCTAACTGTAGCAGCCAAAAAATTCTAATATTATAGGGGATAAGTTATTAATTGAGATAAATATTATTTTATTGCGCTTGGTATATAAATTAATACATTTCCATCACCCCTAAACCTGGGCCTGAAAGCTTGGTGCCAAGCATAACCAAATTTCCTTTTAACTTCAACCATATCCGTACCCCGTACTTAAGGAGACCATCTTTAAGGCCCACACATCCACCAAAAGATCTCCTTAGGCGGACTAAGAGATTATGGTTTCAAAATTACGATTACTACGCACGCGTACGTATGTAGTCGCGCGTACAGGCCAGATCGTTCACCAGTTGATCCATCTCCTGTGGTATCCTGAAAGACCCAGTTAACCACAGCTGCAATTTCAACTAGACTATCATACCTGATTAGAAAGGCAGTTGGCAATTATAGCAACTGACTCATACGCGCAACTATCGATACACTACTAAGGCCTCCTTTTTGGTGTTGAGATACTTAATTCCTATTTCAAAAGGAATTTTCTTTGTCAGTAACAAATTGTCCATACAAAACAATAACCTCATACCCCTCACCCTCCTAGTCCTCTTTGTCTAGCTCCACTTCTTACAGTAACCCATATGCATCTTTGAGTTGGCCGCCTCATCCCTCCTAGGGTGAGTGTAGATCAGTCGAAAGATATTCTAGCCTATGCACAAAGATCAATTCTTTTCTTCTTTTCACTCCCTCCTCCTTGTCGTATAACACGTTTTGATGAGGAGAGGTGAGGTCTGATACCGGACAGGAGACCGGTCTTTTTCATTTTATTCTGGTCTCTACCAGAACTCCATGGACCACAATCTGGCAGAAGCAAGAGTCCCCGTAATAATTAGTTGTCTCAGTTTCAACCGCTTTATATGCGCCTATTAATACAGGATGCAAGGAGTGTCTTGCAAGAAGTTTGATTCTTCCGTTCGGATAAACCTTTAGGCCCGCACAAGCACATGCTAACCACGCGTGATTTACCTAAAGCAAGGGCCTGCATATCTTTGCCTATATCAGATTCCCCAATCGAAACCAACTAATAGCATCTCCCGATCTCAGTGTTTATCTGGAGGGGGGGGTTTGTCAGGTTCATAATGCTTGGTTGATATACTCTAAGTCTATGGACATGTGATCTTTTTTTTCTCCCTCTTCCCTTAACTGTGATAAAGTATTCTGCACAAGCCATGTGCATTCCGTCCATATGCATATGCGCTGAAACTTCTGCTTTGGTCCTTTCAATCAAGCAATATAGCTTGTAGTAGCAACAGTATGCGACTTGAATTTTTAACTTTGTTTGTGCAACCACGATAAGGTACGAGGTACGGGGCCCCAAGATCCCATCTCATGCTCTGCCCTATGACCACCCAGAGAAAGCCGACATAGCGCGACGGGTGAATTAGGATGTAAACAGCCGGGCCAATCTCAATAGTAGATGTGAAGGATTGTTTCCACTTCCGGTATCGCGCCTTCACAACTATTATGAACCATTCCCGTGCAACGTCAGTGGCTCTCTCAAAGCTTTTTATCTCATCTGCTAGTAATCCCTCAACAGTAGCACGGCTAAGCCAAGGCTGCACACTACACCAAGCTCCAGGCCGTTGAAGCGGTAGTCTCCAATAGTCAATACCAGTAAGTATATGTATGTCTCCGATGCAACTAGGTTGCTATGTACGAGTATGTGACATGTGTTTCGTGCTCCAACTACCTACTCTATTTGCGTATACTACGAGCAATAGAGCAGCTCCACTTGGACCCAGGTACCGAGTTCCAAAAAGGGATGAAAGTACTGAAGTTTACCTCGTACCATCCCCTCCTGCCTCTAGAGGGGGGAGGATATTAGATATATGGGGGCTACCGTTGTATAATTTTATTTTACCGCTACTCACCGGTAAAAGAACCGTTCGATCGCGACTAGGGGGGGGGGTTGACCTACAACCAAAATAAGTTCTCTTTGAGAAGGGACATGCGTCACAGTCGCGCAAGAACCACTTATGATACCCCGCAGATTGATCGGCAGAGGTAAGCGACTAGTGCATGGCGAGACCCATTAGTATTCCCATAAAGTGCGGAGAAAATCCTGGGGGCGAGGTTCTCCACAGGTAATGAAGCTGTTGGCCCTAGCAGCGGAGTACTCTACTCTATTGCGGATACGGTGATGTCTCCGGTGCAACCGATCCAAAAACGGTCGCTACCGATGGTTTGAAACGACCGGGGCTTCCTCGGCCTATTATGAATTTCCCTTCACTCCGTTCTTTAATGGCTTTTTTTTTTTTCAACCTCACAGCGCAAGGATCGAACACGGGTGATCTGTTTGGTGGATACATCACATCTGCTTCTAATGTTGCTTTTTGTGAGGCATACTTGGTAAGATAAGCTGTTATTTCGCGCAGAATTCTACGACATCAGCCTTGAATAGTTTCACTTGATACGAGTAATGGTGATGTTCACTGTCATATCGAATCAGATACGTCATCGCTGATTATTTGATGCCCGCCGATACGGACTGACTAGGCACAGATATTCTCTTGCCAAGAACCACTCATAAGTCCCTAGACGGGGATAATTAATATCTGAGAGTCTAAGAACAAGTATTGTTATGACCTCGGAACAGGTAACAAGCTTACATGGACGTCCGCTCTATCTAACCAGCCCGGCCATGGAAAATAAGAGGGTGAAATGTGACGAATATTGCACTAGGATTAAAAAAGGCTGCTGGGTCAGTTAGTAGATATTAATTACTCGCGATATCCGTATTAATATCTTTATTTCCTCCGGTCTTTTTTCCTTTTTTTCAAAGTTGGAGACGAGATTCTAGAGGGTGCCTGCAAGGGAGAAGAAAAAGAAAAAAAACAGGGAATGGCGTCGCATGCTTCCCGGAGGCGCTCGTACTGCAGATCCCTCCCGAGACTTGCATCCATATCCAGAAGTTGTTACACAAGGACTTGGACAAGGCACAACTACTGATCAAAAATGCGTTTTTGTATCTCCCTGGATTTCAATCTTGGTGCGCGTTGACGTATTTCAGACGCTTGCAGCTACTAGATGAAGTGAAGTCACTGAAAGAGGAAGCCATATATACCATCTGGGACTCGGTGAAGCTCAAGTTAGGGCACATGTGGGGAAAGCGAACTACGGGTATTGTTTCTTGCAGGAATCGAAAATCGAGAATAGTGGAGAAAGATGAACAGGGCTCACTCAGCAGATGGAGGGGATTCACGGCTGTGGATATCGGACTTCTTACCTTGTGCCTTGCCGCATGCTGTATACTGCACCTACCCAGCTTCTCGCAGCCGATAACTAGCTTGTGTGCTATTCAATTATTAAACAGGTCATTGATGGAACCCGTATGTAAATAATATGGGGCCCCACAAAAAGTATTTAGCCCTCGCGCTGCCCCCCGTTCTCCATAGATCTTCATTCCCTTGAACCTACACATCTCTCTGTCCAAGTATTAGATTTCCCATTCCTACATAGACGTTTGTCTGCTTCAAGATGGCAGATAACACTATACACTCGGGCTCTCTCAGCGAGAAGCCCACCTCAATTCACGAGCATGAGGACCTACACACTGATTACACTCGGGCAATCCACAAAGTCAACTCACGGCTGGCACACCCGCTGGCCGGCTACTCTCATCAACAGCTAATTGAGATGGGGGCTACCTATGCCCGTAATCATGGGATGGAAGATCTCCAGGAGGAGTTCAGCAAAGGAGCTTTGCTGGCTCAGGACCCAGGCGCATTTGAGACAATTCCACTCTTGACAGATGAGGATAGAAACATCCTGAGGCGGGAAATTACGCATAAATGGAGTCATCCCAAAGAGCTCTATCACATGGTTGTTATGTGTTCTCTCGCCGCTGCTACACAGGGAATGGGTATGTTGAATCTTTTGACAAGCTCCGTGAGTTTTACAACGAATTAGTCAACTAAAATGACGTCAATAACCTAGATGAGACTGTCATCAACGGAGCAAATCTCTTTTTCTTGCCACAATTCGGGATTGAGAACCGTGAATGGATTGCTGGACTTGTCAACTCGGCACCTTATCTTTGCTGTTTCACTATAGGCTGCTGGTTGACACATCCTCTAAACAAGACTTTTGGCCGTCGGCATACAATCTTCATCACCTGCCTCGTCTCCTTCTTGACTTGTCTTTGGCAAGGCTTCACAAACTCATGGCAACATCTGTTCGTTGCCCGTTTCTTTTTGGGATTCGGAATTGGCCCAAAAAGTTCCACCGTTCCGGTCTATGCCGCTGAGTGTTCTCCCCCAGGTATTCGTGGTGCTTTGGTTATGATGTGGCAAATGTAAGACATACCTCGGTCTTTTTCCACTTTGGTCAATGTACTAACGGATTATTTTTCTATAGGTGGACTGCATTCGGTATCATGGTTGGTTACATTGCCGATGTTGCTTTTTACAAAGTTCCAGACCCTCCTCATGTAAGCCAGTCCTATACTTACTACAAAAAAGTATTCAAAACTTATTATTATAGATTACTGGTTTGAACTGGCGTCTTATGTTGGCCTCAGCATGTGTCCCTCCATTGCTTGTTTGCGCCCAAGTTTACTTCTGTGTAAGTCCTTGCGTTGCGCGACCTTATTTTATAGTACACTAGCTAATACCTCCATAGCCTGAATCTCCACGTTATGAAATGATGAAAGGCAATCATGAAAGAGCATTCAAATCTCTTGCCCGTCTGCGTTGGACCAAGGTTCAAGCTGCCCGTGACTTGTTCTACATGCACACTCTTCTCGAAGTCGAGAAAGAGTTGGAACATACGCAGAAGAACAAGGTTGTTGAAATGTTTACAGTCGGCCGTAACAGAAGAGCTATGATTGGTTCCGAAATCGTCATGTTCATGCAACAGGTAACTTCGACCCATCACTGTAAAATAGCGATATCAAACTAACAGATTACCACAACAGTTTTGCGGTGTCAATGTCATTGCCTACTATTCTTCCGTTATCTTTGTTGAATCTGGCTTCTCTCATATTGCCGCCCTTCTCGCATCCATGGGTTTCGGTATTATCAACTTCCTATTCGCTATTCCGGCAGTCTACACAATTGACACATTTGGTCGTCGCAACCTCTTGCTTACAACTTTCCCGTTCATGGCTATATTCTTGCTCTTCACTGGTTTCTCTTTCTGGATTGAAGATACGACGGCGAGAATTGGATGTGTTGCACTGGGTATCTATCTTTTCGGGATCGTCTACTCGCCTGGAGAGGGACCTGTGCCTTTCACGTATTCTGCTGAAGCCTACCCGCTGTATATTCGAGACCTTGGTATGTCACTTGCAACCGCAACAACCTGGGGATTCAACTGGGTTTTATCGATGACTTGGCTACCACTTGTTCGTGCGTTCAAGCCCCAAGGCGCATTCGGATACTATGCAGGATGGAACATGATCGGTTTCCTATTGGTCCTCTTCTTCCTTCCTGAAACTAAAGGCCGAACTTTGGAAGAATTGGATCGTGTTTTCGAAGTCCCGACACATGTTCACGCCAAATGGGGTCTTGCGCAAGTTCCCTATTTCATCAAGCGCTATATCTTCCGCCAGAATGTCGAGCCGCCAATTTTGCTCGACTTGTCTGATACCCCGCACAGTGCGGAAAGTCACAACAGAGATTACAAGGAAGCTACTGAAAAGGTCTAGATACTCTACGCTACGAGATATTTTTTATTGTTTCTTTTTCTTTAATTTTTGATGATATTACGAAATTCGAAAGGCTATTTATTGAACCTGGGGGTTATGGCGATCTTTACTTTCTTTGTATTTTTTGTTTTCCTCAGACTTCTAGTGATATCCAAATGAGTATGACTTTGACTTGCCTATTGCCAGTACCCAAATCTCGAGTGATATTACATGATGCCGTTAGCCCAAGCACCTGTTACTTCAGCCCTACATCTGAGACCCATGAGCGAGTTTCAATCTAGAACAAGCCCGGGAGTTTATAAGGTTATCGGTGAAACATCTATGTTTAGAAGGTGATCATAGCTGTCTCATCCCATCAATCAACGGTTCCCCCGGTTATCAAACCACCGTTATTTACATCCACCATATATAGCAAAGCAGATGAGTTCCCGAATCCCCGGTAGCGGTGGTTATCTATTCCCACGTGGTTTATACCCACGAGCTAGACAATTCCGAGTTTCGGATGATAGGGGGTAAATAAGGCAGGTATATGTACCGTATAAACTGGCGAGACTCATAATGGCGCTAAGAGGTTGAAATAAGAAGTGGCGGCGCCACTGACCAAAATTAATTAGTTACATATCAAAATGAGGTGGCAAATGTATATTAATCACGATCTACAAATTCTGCAGCCTCATTTTCGTCATCTGCTATACCCAGTTCCTCCTCAAAATCATTTTCGCCTATATTACAATTTTCTTCATCTATTCCTTCAGGACCGTGATCACCTGGTCCTCCTATATCCCCCCAACGCTCAATCTCCTGCGTATTTTGTGTATTTTTTTTTAATCTCCAGTCACCAATTATTAAATCCTCAGATTTAATACCATTAATAGATAATTCTTTATCACAAGAACCATCAATTGGTAATGAAAGCCCTACTTTTCTAAATGTATTAATAATAAGATCTTTCTTGTGCTCACAAAAAAACTCCCACGCTTCTCCAACACACCATGTAATCAAAATACGTCTTTCAGCTACTGCATTGCTGTCTGTTTTTTGAGTTTCCCGTAAATCATATCCATTTTTTTTATGATAGCGATCTAGTGCATCCTCTAATAAATCCCGTAAAAGATTTTTAAGAGGCTTATTAACCGATACATCTAACGGTTGCACTAAACCGGTACATCCAGGGGGTATCATTGAAGGAATAATATCATAAGAACGAAGTGTATCTAATACAGCATCCGTTTTATGAAACCTTGCAACGTCAAGAGCTAAAAGCCGTGGACCAGAAGGAAGTGCAGGAACCAACATGTCGATTATCCAAGAGCATAGAATTTTCTCGTTGGCATAAGCTTTTTTGTTCCACTTTACAACCACACGAGAGTCGTACTTATCCATCTCTTCCTTCCGTTGCTTTTCAAGATAATCAGCTTTCTTTCCTTCATATTTTTCCGCACCTTTAAATAAAATTAAAGGCTTTACTTCCGATGAACCATCTGCAAAAACGGCAAGTACGAGCGTTGCTTGTCGTTTATCCCATCCACTTCGTGAGGTTTTGATTTGTACTGTACGGCTTCCTTTGTCGGCATAAGTTTGACCATCGAGGTACTCAAAGGGAATCGGTGTTTCATCCATATTACAGATTCCTTTTAACCTATAACGGCCAACTTCTTCCTGTATATCACCTTTTCGTATTTGAGAATTCCTTCGATTGAACTGAAACCACTGAATAATAATATTCAAATAGTCTTCGGGGATTTTCTGTGATTTGTTTGTTGTAAACCGAATGGTAATATCATGCCGAGAAAGAAAACCAAACAGCCATCCATTTGAAAAGCGAAACTCTTCTTCAAAAACCCTTGTTGGATAACAAGCTATAAACGCATCCTTTGCAAATCGTCGCAATAAACCGCGTCTAACTGCTAGTCGATTGTCTCTGTGCTCTCGGTATGCTAAATACACTGCTGCCTCGAGTTCTGGCCACCGACATATTTTAACACCGGTCCGATTCATGCGGGTGTTTTTTGTACTATTGATAATAACCGACTCATTTTGTTTCCAGCCGTAAAGGGTTTGCATTGGAACCAGATATCTCTCATGTACATCTTTACAGTAAGGAGATCGTGTTATCTGGGAAGGCGAGTCTTTTTTGATAATAGTACCATAAGCCCACCACTCTAAACACTGGATTTTAAACTCCCGTGTATATGAGCGTTGAGTTCTGACTTTAGGCTTTGCGAATTTCCAAGGTGCTCTGATTGCTATCGGGTGAGATGTAGGACCAGGTCTTGTTTTTGAGAGTTTAATGGTAGGTAATTTTGAGCGGGTGATAGTGGAATGCTTTTTGGAAACGGGAGTATTGTTTGGAATATCTGGTAACTGATTAGATACAGTTGTTCTGAGCGGTAGGTCTGGATTAAGAAAAGGAAATATATCCATAGCGAATACTTCTGGTAGTTGGTAACCGGATCTGTTTTGTTCTTTGGAAACCCCAAAAAACCTCGAGAGATTTTATAGATAGCTAGCAGAAGTAAAAAGTCTCAATACCCTCCTATAATAGCAGAGTACTAATACTAGAAACCCCTCCTACTTTCTTTTCCATTTGACCAAACCGTTCCAGATTGCCGAGAGCGCCGAGAAATCCGATGCAACACACAGAAGTACTGCTATTATTTGGAATTATAGTAGCAGAGTATAAGAATGGAACTTTGGTCTAGAACTGGAAAACTGAAACAAAATTCTGTGCCGAGAGCGTCCGAAACAGTGCCGAGAATTGCTGAGAGGAAGCGGAGATAGAGAAAAGCTAGTCAAAATTATCAGTCAAAGCTTCAAAACAATCAAAGAAGAATAGTATAAGTTCAACTCATCTTTAGTAATGATTTGGCATCATTTGGCATGTTCTGGCGCTGAAATCTGTGATGAGTGTTGGTGTTGGTGTTGGTGGTAGGTGGCAAAGAGGGGAAAGAGGTGAGGTTGAGGTGGCACATTGCCACAGACACTCCACAGCGCCACTTCTTATTTCAACCTCTTAGCGCCATTATGAGTCTCGCCAGTTTATACGGTAGTTTATCAAAAAAAACGTCACTTTCCATGTGGATGTAGAAGGTGATACGAGGGTTTTAATGGTTATAACGGATTGATTTTCAGGGGTTGTTCCTCTTCTACTTTATAGATAGCTGTGGTAGAAGAAGCTTTTGTATATGTAAGATGTCTTTCCTTCAGGGGGGGTATATTTGTAAAGAAAATGCAACTAGTGGGTAATACCAAAAGTAGGTAATATTAACTAAAGTATAGATAATGAATAATACATTATTAACTGGTGATATCTGTTTTTTCCCCACTTTGAGGTGAGAATAAAGTGTGGCTTGGGCATCTTAACTGAGAATGGTTTAGAAGCCACTCGCTACACTGGGAAGCGGCTTTCTTTTGTTTTTTCCCCCCTCCCTCCCCAATTGAGGATAGTGATTGTCTTTAAAAGTTAGGTAGTCCCCCACTTCTCATCCCAACCCCGAAGTGTAACAATGAATTTCGCCAGTAGTATTAATAAAAGGTCCGGCTTAAATGATAAATTCATTCATTCATTCAATAAAAGGTCCGGGGTGTGTAGAATCACCCACAATCACTCGTAGATTTAGAGCAGGTTTATATAATATTATAAAACAACCAATGTCTTGCAATATCATCTCAATCTATGATGAATCTATACAAACCAAAGCAATGCCAGCGCCACAAGAAAGCAAAAAGAAAGAACCCCACAAAATAAAAGCACAAAAAAGAGAGAAAAAAAGAAACTCGAATGAAGCCCCACAACTAAGAGACATCCCCCCCATCAAGCCACCACAAACCCCGCCGAAAACAACATCAACTCAACCCCAAAACACCCATCTCCACCTCGAAGATCACCCATTCCCCAATGTTCCAACTTCCTTCCCTCCCTCGGATCCCCCTGCATCCCCAACGTGTCCACCGCAAACCTAAACCTCCCCACCATCCCCTGACCTAATTTCGTATACCCACCCCCGATACCCAACCTCCCTTTCTCACCTTGGCCCTCCACCACAAACGGCAAACACAACCACAGTCCCCCAGCGCCCTCGACGAACAACTCGAGGCCACAAAACCTCCTTAGGACCTGGCCGGTTGTGAGCTTCCCCTTGCCGTCACCGCTATCCCATACGTCCCGCCCGCACACAAAGAGCCTGTTGATTGCTGCGTCTAGGTCCCGTTTGAACTTGAGTCTGCATTTGCAGATTTTTCTGCGGAGCTCTTCTTCGCGGGTGAGTGTGGTGGTGGTGGTGTGCTGGCACCGTTCGCAGGGGGGATGGGCTTCGAGTCTGCGTGTCCATTTGCAGAGGGCGTCGTTGTGGTGGGCGGTGATGAGGTGGCGTTCGATTAGTGCCATGATGGAGGGGGGCAGACGGGAGATTGGGGGGAGGAGGGTGGATGCTGAGTATCCATATTGGTTGCAGAGACGGAGGGAGTGCAGGGCGGGGAGGAGAAAGGTGTATGTGTGGAGAGAGATGAAGAGGGGGAGCTGGGAGACGGGGCGGGCCCAGAGGAGATGGGGGGTAGGGCTGGGGGTGAGGGGCATAGTTGATCTCTTATGTGGAGTTGTGTTGGTATGTGAGGTTAATGATGCAGCCCTCCTTTCCTACGAGAGATCATATCCAGTCCTCCTTCACCGAATACTGTAATGAAAATATCAAAACACCTGAGATCACTCGGCATATTATATATACCAACTCTGTCTTCACATGAACGGTGAAGAGTTAAATACATGCATCATACATGTATCATAACCATCAATGATACCACAGCCCTTTCCCATCAAAACCTCTGCTCCCCCACCACCAAATAGCCCTCACTCACCCCCCCAACCCTCATCTCCCCCATCCTACAAACACACACCCTATCCAGCACCACCTCGCTCGCAAACATCACGTCCCTATACTTATCCACAGCATCCACCGCATCAAACATCTCTTTCCCTCCCCCTCTTCCTCTTCTACCGCCTTTCGAATAAACAGTATTAACAACCGTTGCATGTAGCTTCAGCTCCCTCGTATCCTCAACCACTAACCCCTTCTCCTCAAAGCTCTTCCGAACACCCTCTGCAAATGCCCGTAGCCGACTGGTTGTGTCTACCGGCACGGCGTATAATACACTAGTTCTCTTCCGGTCCCCCATTGCTTCTAACCCCTGAAGAGATATTGTTAGTGGTGGGGTTTGCAAAAGTACACCAGCCCCTTCCGGGAGTGGCGGTGTTACGTCCTGGAGTAACTGCTTGAAGTTGACACCCCTCTCCACAAAGTCTACTGCCCGCCGGATATCTGCGGGGGTGGTGAGAGACATGACACCGAGGGTGAGATGCATGGTTACCGCTGGACGAATAGCGGAAGCGGGGACTAGCTCTTCATTGGTGACAAGATCGGCGGTGAGGAGGTTGAGAGATCTGGTGAGCTGTGGGAGTGAGAGGGAGTTGTGGAGGGGGATGGAGACAAAGTGGGTTAGTTGTGGCTTTTTGTTCTGATTTTGGGGCCGTGAGTAGGAGGATGCTGATGCCATTTCCAGTGATATCTGTATGCAGGGTATATTGATACTGCAACGAAAGCGGGGTGATATATTCTGCCACTGGCTTATTCTCATGCTCGTGATGTTGGATTAATCTATGCAGGCTGAGCCTCATCCGGCGTATCCCGCCAGAAAAAACCGGGAAAATGGAAGTGAGCGGATGACAACCACGTCAAAAACGGAAACCAGTCTTCTCGCCAAAAACGCCTTTCTATTTCATCTCCTCCGCCTCTGGAAAAGAATCAAGTACACAAGGTTTTTACAAGAAGGATAAAACCAAAAAATGATTACAGAGAACCGCGCACCGCACAGCATACCAAAGGACCAGTGCTATCTATACGTATAAATGAACTAGACCCGTGGACACCATTGAAACAAAGAAAGAGTAGAGAGGGGTTCTATGTGAATTTTAAAGAAAAGGGAGAGGTTATGAGGGAAGGGTTATGAAAGGTCTATTTGGTAGCGTTGCGCAAGTGACTGTGGGTCAAAGGTCAGTAAATACTCTATAATACGGCAAAGAGTGTAACATACGTGATCAAGTCGTTCCTGTCCTTATCCTTCTTCAGTCCACCGAAAGCCATCTTAGTTCCGGGAATGTACTTCTTGGGGTTCTCGAGGTACTCGAACTACAATACACCCCGTCAGCCAACTACCCCCACTATCTCCTCAAATAGCCAAAACTTACCAAACTGTTCTCGTCCCAGACAACACCCTTCTGCTTGTTGGCATCGGTATACTGGAAGCCCTCAACCTGCCCAGACTTGCGTCCGAAAAGACCGTGAAGGTTCGGTCCGATCTTGTTGGCACCGCCAGCCTCGAGAGTGTGGCACTGGGCACAACGGGTCTTGAACAAGTTCGCACCCTTAGAGTCACTGCCTGATGGGTATTTTAGCGGTGGGTTCAAATCAAAGCAACTTTTGAGCAGCTATAGTATTCATCCTTCCTCTTTTCCCCCACGCAATTGCACTCAGCTCCCCAAAATCGATCGACTTTGGGATCTGGTAGAAAACCGATGACGGCACCATCGGGGGGGAAAAGAAAAGAAAAAAAAAACCCAAAGAATAAAACAAAGAGTGGATAAACAAACCTTCTGCGAAACCCATTGTATCTAGAACTGTTTAATGAAGCAAGTAGAGAGGTTGGTATTGTGTAATGGTAATAGCAAGTCTGACAGAGGAGGAAGATGGAGAATGCAAAGACGAGAATGGGCACAGGAACGAGGTTAAAAGGCTTCTCGGGGGGGAAGCGGCCACGGCGACAAAAAGAATTTTTTTTTGCGTTCAAGCTCGACAAACAAGGAATTGCAGCAGTGGTGGCTGTGAGGCAAGCGGTTCAGCCACGGCCAGCCAGCCAATGACGATGGGAGCATTGGTGAGACGGCCCTTTCCGGGATCGCCCGGGACGTTAGCCCGCGGCGTGATGAGATGTACAACTAATGCTGACTGCGGGAATTTCTTGATGGGTGAAAGGAACATGGGAAGGAATGATGTCTTACCTACATAGAGCATATATCGATGACGGCTAATTACCGTAGGAGGAGGTGGGCAGATAGACACAGGTTTTTTTTTCCTTCTCTCGCATGAGGCTGAAGTACCAATCGCCGGTACCCGATTTGTCGTATACGATATCTGTCGCCTGCCTGCCTGCCCTACCAGGAACGAAATCGGAAGAATCCTTACCGACGTGGGACCGAGCCGCAATGGGGGGCCTCTACTGAAATTAATTACTCAACATAAAAAAGTATAGTTTCTTTTCTGACGATTTAGGATTCTCTTGTGTCCATCAGTTTTAGGAAACGCGTGATCACGTGGTGGGAGATCTCAGAGTGTGCCGTATGACTGGTTTTTGACTAATTTGATATATTTGTGGGGCAGAAAATACTCTCAGTAAGTAGTAATTATGAGTTAACTCCTTACTAATCTAGTTAATACCCAGATTATTAGGTACAACGAACCTCTACAAGTGGTTTTCCCTAGTTCCTAGTGGTAAGTAATACCATATGAAGGAAAGCTTCATTCTACCCCATAATCTACTGCTTTGTGGGCAATACTGCTTAGAAGAGCAAAGCCTTGTGTTACAATATGGATAAACCCTCCTGAGGCATTTCAGCTCGCTTTTCGGAGTAGCTAGGGCAAAACCGGTTAGTATGCAACGTTGTGGGATTCCATAACTCATCACTCGTTATTTATTACAAATAAGTAAATACTTTTTATAATAAGGATTAATCTCTCCTACAGGCTCTTGAAATACCTGCTTTTAAACAACTCCCCGGGAAACATTAGAATATCAGATTCATCATCTCCGCAGAAGCCCCTAACCCCTCAACACCCGAAATTCAATGCGCCCCTACAAACCCCTCAAACCCCCTGAGAAGCCGCTTCAGATGCTGCCTCTTTTCAATATCCTCCCACCCACAATCACGCATCAATCCACACAAGAAAACCCTATCCAACATAGCCATCACATCACTCTCCCCATGCTCCAAAAGAAAGTTCACCGTCCTCTCATTCCAAAGCAGCTATGATTCATAAAACTCTGATACCCTGGTATCTTTGACCTCATATTCAAGCGCCAAAGCCTCTAAAATCTCAGCGTGGCTCCCTCTTACCAAAGCATAACATTGAGCCAGTCGGTGTTCTCGGGTCTGCCCTATACTTAAGCAGTGTACGGACAACGCCTACATGGCCCCAGCGCATAGCAAAGTGGAGAGGTTTTATACATGTAGTAGAGAGGTGCGAGGTGGCAGTTAGTAAGGATGAGAGAGTATAGGTCCCTCAATGGTAGGTAGAGCTGTCAACACCATCCTGGGTTATACACACCGGGAACACAATCGATACCCAGATAATATTATATAACAGGGTTAGGGCTTCTCCACGTGACTCAGAACCTCTCAGAACGTCATCTCAAAGTTGACACCTTCAACTTTCCCTCCTCCCCAACATCACCAACCAACAAAACACCTACAAAGATGTCACCCTTCCTAACGAATCTCCTCATGTTCTCGCCGCTGCTTGCACTGGCAGCCTTAATCCTATACATCCTCGACCGCGCCGACACTCTCCGCCAAGGCTCCGGCCTGCTACCGCCCGAACCCGTAGGACCGCCATTTATAGAGGAGATAATAGACGATGAAGAGGAAGAGGAAGAGGAAGACGCTTCAGAAGGCTCAGAACCCGACCTCGAGCTCGACCCACAATTCGAAGCCGATGAAGCACCAGCTCCCATAGAAGACCACGACACCCTCCCAACACCCCATCCCCAACCCGGCGCTATCGAACCTCCCATCATCAACCCCCGCACCCGCAACGTAGGCGCCAAGAAAGCCCGTTCCCTCGCCCGTCGTGACCAGCGCCGCGCTTATCATGAGTTTCTCCACTCACAGCAGTCTGAGCGCGCCCGGGCGGCGGCCCTAGTCGCCGAAGAGGAGGAGGAGCGAATCTTTGAAGAGAAGCGGCGCCGCGCATTGGCTGAGGAGGAGATCTCTTTGAAGCGTGAGAAGGAGAGGGTTGCGCGGCTTGAGGCGGAGCGGAAGGCGGAGGCGGAGAGGAGGAAGGATGTAGAGAGACTCCGGGGTGTAGTAAAAGCGCGTAAAGGAGGGAAAGGCTCATGGAGGATTGAGGAACTTGCGAAGGGTGTGGGGAGGGATGAGGCGTGGGTGAGGAATGTACTCAAGGTGGAGGGGTTGGTGGGGTGGAAGGAGGGGGAGTGGAGAATGATTACAGGGGAGGGATGGTATGTTGTTGTTGGAGAGAAAGAGCTGAATGTGTTGTATAGTGAACTAGAGAAGAGAGGGAAGATGGGATGGGGAGAGATGGCAAAAGTTCTAGAAGAGACAGTGGCTTGATTGGGTTCTGAAATGCTGTCTATATTGTTTTTTTTGTTTTTTGTTTTTTATTTCTTTTTCGGCGTTTGGGCACTGGGACAAAAGAATTCATAGAGGCCTAAAAATTTACGTTTTTAACAGAAATCTCTGTTATAACTTCAGATGAAAAGACTTAGATTTAAGGTAATTGCGGCATAGTAACTGCTCACCCAAACTCACCGAACGATATAGCTATAAAAAAACCTGACCCACCCCCTTTGCGGATCATCACGTTAACCAGTACTCGGAACCCATTAATAAATAGAAACAACTCTCACACTGACCCAGTAAATACCACAAAACCCTACCAGCAGCCACCCATCCGTCACCCACCCGACCTCTACCAGCACCGACCAATGCACCCGTCCGTGCGTCCGTCAGGTACCATAATGCAACTACACTCACTCCCAAACAATGAATCCTCTATTTGAGTAGATGCAATCACCCTTACATTACATAGTCACTAATAATAATAATAAAAATTTACACAATGTAATTAATGAATGAAACAAGTATTTAATGAGAAAAAAAAAAAATGAATGAAACAAAAAAAAAACATTTACACATAATCATACGATATCACTCGGTTTTATTAAAAAAAATGATTCAATTGGTATTGAATGAATTCTACATAATGATACACCATCAATATAGTTAGAGAAACCAGTAGAAAAAGAACCAATCGAGGAACTAAAGACCCCCCCTAGGAACGAGGATATACTATACCAGGGAAGGTAGCCAATCAAGTATTTTTTTTCATATTCTCTACTCTAATAATCAGTACAAGTGGGGGGGGGGGATATTGGGTAATTTCATTATATTACATCATACAGTATACAGCTTCCAGCAACAAAGATCGAGAAATGTGGAGTTCGAATTTAGGGTTTCTATTGGCTTTTCAGTATTGTGGCAAAGATTATAGCAATTGTACTGGCTGTTGGGCCCCTGCTCACTAACCCTGGTTTCTCGATCTTTCTTGCCGGAGACTGTAGTATTTTTTTTTGTTCTACGTATTCATAGGTATAACTCCTAAAAGAAACGAGAAACGCAAAACCCTACGTTCAAACCTTAGCTAGAAATCCATATCCAGTGAAGTTTCTCGTCGTAGTATTGGCCTAAGAACCCCCCTGCCTCTACCAGAGGCTGTGTATTAAACTCAGCTAGATTTTATATTTAGATATGTGATTTGTTATGATAAACTCCTACATAGACCACTTGCGTCACCGTATCCGTGCACATGTGCTCGATCTTATTTATAATAGACTGCAAGTAGCCGTTTACTCCCGATGGCGAATAGGGGGGGTCTAAAAAGACAAGGCCAATAGATATCAGAATCGAGTTATAAATTTCTACTGTGATTAATCCCTGTCCGCCGCCACACACGGGGGATGCTCGCCACCGGGGAGTGGACGGCTGTAATATTCCACTAAAATATAAGAGCGTTTTACCAGCTAAACCGACCCACTAATTCCGCCCAATCATGTTCTACTCATAATAAAGACCCTCAAGAGCCGTAGTATATCAATAAGGGTAGAAAAAAGTAGGTAATTATTTTCTTAAAAACTAAAAAAGAGAATATCCGACACCGACGAGATTCGAACTCGCGCGCCCGAAGGCATCCGCTTACACTTTCCGGAGAATAGCAGGCGAACGTGTTAACCACTCCACCACAGTGTCCTGGATGACAATTTTATGCACGCAATTCTATTAATTTCACATTAGCAATTTTAGCTTCTTCGCTTAGTAGGCTTAGCGCATCATATCCAGTCACTCGTGTGAAGGAGCAGCTGAAAACGTGATGATTCACTCACACCCAACCAGTACCTCCTACGAAGTATTCAGCCTTGTATGTGGGCGTTTTTCCCTAGCTACCAAAAAAAAAAGCAAAAGAAAGGACCAAAACCAAAGACAGGATCGGAAACCCTCTGCAGTAGAAGCTGCAAATGAAACTCGATTAGGGTGGTCATACTCATCTACAATATCACGGGGATATGAGCGAATTTGAAGATGCAGCCACTTACAGCTCCGAAACAGATCTAGATATCTGCAACACCGTTGACTCCCCTATTAACCGCACTTTGAATGGATACCGAGTAAGAGCTATCTCGGGCCAACAGGAGAAAGTGCAAATGTTTCAAAACTCTGTTGAAACAACAAAAAAAAAAAAAAAAAGGGGTGGGTGGGAGGCATTTTGTCTTTGGTATGATTGGGTTAATGTCGAAATCGGGATTATCTCCCTAGTCAGTCCAAAAAAGAAGAGATACTGATTCACGAACGCATATTTACCCCTATATTGGGATATTCCTTCGAAACACCGAGGTTATAAAAAAACCCTTAACAAAGGAAAAAGAAAGAACCAACATCCATAGACCTGAGGCTCTGCATGTTCGTCGCCTAAGTACTCTCTCTACACGTGAGCTCCAACTTCACAGGCTGCACAAATGCAGCCCACAATTCAGGCAACGAACCCCCGAGGGTTCGGTAACGCTCAGCTTTTGACAAGACATTCATGAACCGAGATAACCGCTCCTCAACAAGGACGCAGTGGCTGGGTTGAAAGTTCTCTTCGATCGAGAGTTGGCCCCGTGATCGAGGTTGATCACAAGGGGGGACAAGGAGTATGCACGAAAGAAAAAGAAAAGAAAAGAAACCAAAAAGAAAAAAAACGCTCATCGTCAGACTTTAATGGTGTAGTAAACATGGGGGAGGGGGGGGGGGAAACAGGGAGACGAGGAGAGAAAATCGCCAGAGGATCGAATTCTAACAACCCGATATATCTCACCTTTCCCTGGTAAAGTAAACAACCACACGAGTCGAGAAACATCATGGAAAAACATCGAGACATTCTTATCCTCCCCAACCCAACTTTAGAAACCATTCGTCATCACCTTTTTTTTTCCCCTTCAAGCTTCGAGTTATAAAAGTAAGTCTTCCCGCGCGCATACTCTACTTCTGAAAAAAAAGGAACGAGAGAGAGAGAGAGAGAGAGACCGGCATATGTATCGATCAAGCAACAATAACGCCACCGCTTACCACAATCCCGGAACCACCTCCCCCTTCCTCAATAGATGTTTTTTTTTTCCCTTCCCCGCAAAACGCTAAAAATCCGCCCCCATAGACAAAATAAAACCCCACTCATCTACCCTGCATGTTTACTTTCTGTAGCCATTCACGTGGTACATATACACACACACGCAATGTATACCTTTTACCTGCTGTCAATTGTAAACTATGTACCTACCTGAACTAAGAGTAACTCAACTCATCGACGATCAATCACTTCATCTCCATACGGCTCGTTAAAAATTAAGATTAAGAAAAAAAAGAAAAACAATCTTCCCTCTCTCTAGACTAGGCAAGGAACAAATTTCCTTCTTTTTTTTTTTTTTTACGTAGTAATGAAACCGATAATAGGTATGTGGCATACCCCCCCTCCCTAGACAAGTAACTATTGTCTCTTTAGGCATCCCTATCCAAGCTCTAGAAACTAGTTATGTTTTTTTTTTCTTTCTTGCTTTCCTGCAGGTAAAGTGTACATGATAGGGCGCTTATGGGCCACCAATTACTCACCATTGAAGAAATGAACTGGTTCATCCCATCACATTCTTCTGTACATACATACCCCACCAAAAAAAATACCCTCTCCACCATCACCACCCCCCTCGGAATAGAGTACATAAACAAAGGGGTAATAGAAACTCCAAAATCCTTTACCATAAAAGAAAATATAATTAAAAAAAAAAAAAACCAACACCTGACATCGTGACATTTCTCTCTTCCCTACCTGCCGAATTTATACACTTGCCGTTCTGTACTACAATGCGAGCCGAGCCGAATGGTTACTTCTATTTTCTTTTTCTTTTTCCCTTTTGACTGGGGGAAGAGGTTTCCCCGCGCTTTATGTACACCGGACAAGCATTCAAAATCAAACTTGGACATGAAACGCAAGATTGAATTATTATTATTATTTTTTCTTGTTGGTACGACACGCGCGAGACTCGAATTGGACAATGACGTACGAATCATACCTTATGCTGGTGATGGGTTTTTTTGATTTTTCATGTCCAACCTTGGACAAACTATGGTATTTAGGTAGAAGGATATAATAAAGGAAGGTAGAGGAGTAGATAGCTAGGAATTCGCACACAAGCACACACAAACAAAAGAAAAAGAAAACCGCAGCAAATAAGAGGAGACTCCAAAGCACTTGACTGATCACTATGACCGCCGCTACTATCAAACATCTTGACAAAAGGAAAAAAAAAGGAAGGGTAAAAAAACAGATCAGCCCGAAAAGTAAAAGAAAAAAAAATATAGATACTAGGCACTTAAAGTTATAGAAGAGCTAGAAAAATAATAATAAGTAGGTAAATGCGAAGATAGACCAATGAAAACCGACTTGATGCATCCAACAAAAAAGAAAACCCCACCAGCAGAATAGAAACCAAGATTGAAAATACACAAGAAATTCAACAGGAAAAAAAAAAAAAAAACTCCTTATGCCCAGCAATATCTTTTCAGTAATATTTTCAGCTTTTTCACCGCTTTTGGTTGAAATAACGAAGAAACCTGAGGTCAATTTGCAGTCAAAAAAAGAAAACCAATCAAAACAAAGGGAAATATCAAAAGCGTTTTGCTAAACGTAGATTTAGTCCATCCTACTGTCTTGCAGCGATGGCTGCCGAGTATGCACCCCATCCGTCACCTTCACTAGGGGGTGTGGGCCATTTCGGTTGCTGTAATTCATCCTCCTTTCTACCCCTTCGAGCTAGAACATCAACCGCCTTTGAATAACTATTGGCCCTATTTCCCACCTGTGGGCTCGGCGTTGGGTATCCATTAGCGGCATGGGCACCGCTACTCGCTCGTAGGTCTCGGGCAGATGTTCGTCTGGGTGTCTCGTTGTTTTCCGTTCGATACTTCCCAGAGGCTGCAGCAAGTACCTCATCGACAAGCTCATCGTTTTCATCCGGTGTCTCATATCGTTGTCTTGCATTCCGTACGCTTCGTCGTGTCCTAGAGCTGATTGGTGCCACCACAACTCCATTGCTTGGTACAGCTTCTCCGCGTGATCCACCAGGGGTAGGTGGGAAGCTAGAATTTCGTCTGATGGAACCTTTGTTTCCAGAATATGTAGAACTGTTTGAGTCATCCAATACACCATCAACATCCCTAATCGCTCGATCAAATCCACTCGTATCACTAGGGCTCTCCACCAACATGCTACTCCTATTACTCCCACTACCCGCATTACCGCCCCAAGCAATGCCACATCCGATTCCGGCCTCGAGGTCTTCATCGCCGGGACTTCCAGGAAGTCCACCATTTTTGCCAGATAGTCTCCGTGCTCGCTTTCTTAGGTGAGAAAAAAAACTTTCTTTCTGTGCACCTGCCGAGGGTGGGCTTGCCAAACCTCCATTTGCGTTGCCATTCAACCTTTCAGCTGCCATTGCGACATGCACACTCGAGTAACCATTGCCATTCTGTGAATTCGTTGAAGCCACTGATAGCTGTCGTCCAAGCTTCTTCACGGTCTTTTCTTCCATCCTTCTCCTTTCCTTTTCCATTGAGGGTGACTGGTTCTCCCTCCGCGCCTTGGCAGCTTCTACTGAAACCGTGTCACTTAGTGGAGATATTGGTCGGATGGTAGGTAATATCATCATTGGAGCTGCACTGTTAGATGCGCCACCTGCTGGGGCCTTTTGTGCATGCCATGTACTCCTTTTTTCTGATTTTGCCTTAAACTCACGATCAACTGTAGTAGGTGGTGGGGAAACAACACCATCCCCTCGTACGGTACCAATGAATGATTTTCGAAACCACGAGTTCTTCTTTTCAAGTGTAGGCTGCACGTCCGCAATTGAATCCCTAGACTGTTTTGGTCCAAGATCAGACTGTTTTCGAAGCATCCGCGATGGTGTGTTTGATCGTGGCAATAGAGGATCGACGGCATCTTTAAAGTACTCGTGCTGTAGAGCTTGGATGGATGTTGGTCGGTTCCGAGGATCCCACATCAAGCATTGGGTAACAAACGTTGCCAATGATGTAGGCCATGTAGGTGCCTGTAGAATGCTCTCCATAGATTGAGGTGACATCTGTTTATAGTTAGTATTATATCCATACTAATAATTGAAGTAAGGGGTATAAAAAATATGCATGTAGACAGGTGGGAACGAAATCCCAACGGCCTCCGTGCATATAAAGTAAACGCACCCTTGGAAAGCTAAACCCTAGCCTTCCCGCTAGTCTTGCGCCCTCCTTCCATTCCCCACCACCCATCTTCTTTCCATTCCGTCCCACCCATTGCCCTGGAGACCCCATCACCTCGCACACCCTCCAAACTTGGTCAACCTCATTACCACCTGGGAATAGAGGCTTTAAAGTTGCTACCTCTACCGCCATTGCGCCAACTGCCCAAATATCTACTGGCGCGCTGTACTCACCAGCTCGCAGTAGTACTTCAGGTGCTCGATACCATCTTGTCGATACATATGTTGTGTATGGCAATTTTGATGATGTTTCACGGGCAAGTCCAAAATCGGCGATTTTAACGGTATAGGTCGGGGGTGTTGATGGTGGCGTCACGAGGTTTGAGTAACGTCGGAAGGATCCTGATGAATCGTGAGGGTTCTGAGCTGAAGTTGAGACAAGGATATTCTCGGGCTTGATGTCTCGATGGAAGAAACCATGAGCGTGAATGTGTTCGAGTCCTGATAGAATTTGGAATCTGTCTTTTGGTCAATACAAATGAAGGTCACTTTTTTAATGCGGTAAACCTACAGCACACTTTTCACCACACTCCCTTCAAGCAGCTTGCCCTCTCGTGCCTTCATCAGCTGGTAGAGATTCCCATCCATATATTCCATACAGATATGTAACCGCTTTGTATGAGGGTCCAAGAAGATATCCAATGCAGGTACTAAATGCTGGTGTGCTGGCAACTGTCGTAAAAAGATGACTTCTCGAAGCTCTAGGCAAGGCGCGAAAGAATCAAAGGTCTTTTTCATCGTTTTAATAGCGACCTATTCAGAAAAATAAGCAAGTCGTACTCGAAGATTATTATTTAATCAGATTACATACCACACTCCCTCGCCTCGCAACTCCAGCTCCAGCCGACCGCACCTTGGCAAGCACGACACTACCGAAACTTCCATCACCAATATCCTTGATGATCTCGAATCGATCTGTGAGTGCCATGTTTGATGATGATGTTCCGCTGACCATTGTGATTGATTAGGTATGATTCCACCGTAGTAAAATCGATGTATCTGGAGGGGGGGGGGAGGTGGTTAGAACAGGGTGCAAGTAAAAAAGTGTGCGCCAGGGAAATATATACCTAAAGAAAAAATAGGAGGCACGTTACTCCAGTAATTAGGTCCCACAAGTATACAGTTCCGTCAAATATCCGAATTTGCCCGCTAAACTACGAAACAATAAAAAACAATAATACCCAGATAAAACTCGCGCCGATACGAAAAAAAAAACAAAAAAACAAAAGCCACTCGACTAAAAATTAGGATGCCAACTTTGGACGATGTGTGGAGATATGGATTTGGGCCTGAAATATTGTTATAGGCCTGTTAGGTTGCTTGGGGGCGAAAGTTGAAACGAATGCTGTTTGTCCTAGTAGAAGGATGATGTGTTTTTGTTGACAACGACTCAGACTCGACACCGTCCCAAGGACCTGTTGATGCTCCCTTATGTCGGAGGACGGTAGTAGCAGCAGAAGTGCAGAGCTGGAAATAGGTTACAGGGGGCCAGCTTTGACGACGTTGCAGACGAAGGACTGAGATGGCAGAAGACAGCGAAGGGAGAGCGGGGAGAGAAAAGGCAGGAATAGGAACAGAAGCAGAAGGGGGTGGGAAAGTGCGATGGGACCAATGAAAACCAGTAGGACCAATAGGGGGGGCTCTCTGACTGGGATTGGGTGGAACCGAACAGCTGGATAGGACTCGACTGGCTACGAAAGAGAGAAGGGAGAGAGAGAAAGAGAACAGGAAACAGGCAACAACAGAGAGAGCGTGGGGTGGTGGAGGTGAGTGAGTGGGTGGGGAGATTTTGCTGCGAGAAGGGAGTGAATGCGAGTGAGCGTGTGCAGCGAACGGTAGGTGCGTTGGTGGTTGCGCCTGTCTCGTGGGATTGTGCTTATGGTGTTGCAGTGTTGCAGAATGGCGGGTCGAAAGGCCTGAGAACTGGACAAGACCCAAGAAGGATGATCCGTTATGAACCCCTGCGTCCCGTTTTTCCAACTGCTGTATAATGCGTGTTTATGGAAGCCGACTGCTTTGGGGGGCCCTGTTTTTTCTCTTCTGATTTTATTTCTTGTCTCCTTTGAGGGGGGGACAAACTATACGCAGCGGCAGTAGCAGCAGCAGCAGATCTAAATTAATGTGGCAACAGCTTCTTGCCTGCACAAATTAGAGATACCCTAGAGAGTTGGTATCGTCGGCTGCAGCCCGCGCTTCCTTTCGCGATAGGCGAATGAGCGGGAGAGGAGGCAGATGACAGTAAGGTAATGCCCGGTATCAGGCTAGAATTGGGTGGAGAAAAGGAGCGGGATGGCGAGAATATCTGAGTGAAGCGTACGTCCTCGACGAGATGAGCCCCTCCCCCGAATGTATGTGCGCACAGAACCTTCTGCACCTTGGCCAAACCCCAACCAATATTTACGCGTTTCCTGTATGGCTGTGTGGGTCGCGCGTGGAAATTGTCCCAAAGTGGGTAATGAGATGGGTCTCCGGGTGATTAATTATTAGGAAAGGAGGAAGCAATGTATCAATATTCGACTGTAGAGTGTGCGCAAACCGGATGGCGAGATCTACCGTTGACCGGAGGATTTTGCGGTTGTGGCGGTGGATGGTATCACTTGGGATGTCTCGGGGTGGGCTGAATATCGGGCATGTATGGAGGTCTACATAGGTTCTTTTTCGCGAGAATTATGTAAACACGAGAGGAAGAGATGAGGATATGGGGGGATGAGAGGAGCAGAGGGAAACATAGAGGGGCGATATTCCTACTCTACAGATGCCCCTCTTGTTTGATTATTTGCTTTCCATGTAATGATATGTAGGAGATGCATGTACCTATGAGGGGTGGGGGAGTGGATGAGAGGAAGGATGGAGGATGGAGGATAGTATGGATGGATCGATGGTTTTTTGCAGGCTCTGGGCTTGTTGTGCATACAGGATGGCAGTTTCCCTGAACCCTTACAAGAAATAGATAAGTCTATCCTGATTTCATCACCTTCCAAGCAAGAGGGATTTCACTCACTTGGTTCCTCCAATCTTCCTTAGTGTCCAGGTCAGCATGGTATGAGCAATAGCAGCATCATCAGCATCAGCAGTACCCACAGAGCCACCACCAGTACAGAACCACCAGTAACCACCAGAACCACAGCTCCAGCTCCAGCTCCAAGCTCCACAGGCAAAACCTCCTAAAGATTGGGTGTGGTGATTTGCGGTTTGTTGTGTTGGCTGGACACTTGCAGGGGCCAGGGCTATGCGAGCATGCAGCTGTTGGGCTGTCAAAGCCTTTCCATGTCCGAACCGCACCAAGGAACTGGCCGTGCCGAAACGGGTTGGGCTGTCGTCGGATAACATCCCTGTGTACTCTGAGGCCAATCCCTTCCAGATGCTTTCCCTCGTTTCTTTTTTGGCGCGCCTTACCGCAAGGGGGCTAACGGCGGACAAGGGAGGCCGAACACCTGCAATCTCCGCCGATATTGGATGGGAGCAGGAGACGATGGGGACAAAACCTGAATATATTCACTCTGCTCCATCTGTTCGGTCTTTGTGTGAATTCTCTTTCGGCCTGTTGCATGCACTCGTGGATGTCTCCTTGTGTGGGTGCTGTCTCTTCGCCGCATCCATGGCACTCAATGGCGTTCGCGTGCCGACGAGGATCCTTAGCACCGGTTTGGTGAGTGCGAGCCATACCCGTTCTCTCGCAGCGCAGGGTCCCCCTCCAGCTTAAGCTTGAACCTCCGTTACAGGCCCCCAGCCGCTGTTTCTGTAGAGAGTTTTAGGCTCCTGCGACAAAAGCCAACGCTCCATGTGATGTGACAGGTCATGTTTTGGGTGCGTTCGCAGCTTTGCCGTGTTTAGGAAAGAGGCTGGGCGCGTCAGACTGCCCTGAAAGAGGCAATCGACTGATTCCCAGGGTTTGGGTTATTCTTCTCTGCTCCACTCTCATACATCCAGTCTTGGCCATCATCAGGGAAACTACCCCTTGCCCTGCAGGTATGGGATATAAGATGTGTACAGTATATCAAGTACTCCATGTATCAAACCTTAGAACCCTCTGCTGAAACGAGCATATATCCCACACAGCCCGTCCTCAACCGATTGGACGTTGTTTACGCGCATAACCTAGTTTCGTCCTGACACGGTTCCTGGGAATCTGATCTGCAAAACGCGAAAACAGCTGTATGTGATCACACGAGATACATGTAGCCATCTGCCGACGCATTTTGGGCAAACAAACCAAGCTTCTGACCACTCTCTAACCGAACGGTGATACCCTTCCCCAACAAACGATCCATGATGGGCTTCCTCTAGACGCCACATTCCACGAGCCTTACTACTTTCTCCTGATACTAACCCTTATCAAGACAACCAGGATCTCGGGTAGAGTAGGATCTCCCGAATGCCTGCCCTTCATCTTGTTTTCAGGTCGGCGAGAATGTGTCTGAACCCTGAGCCCTCTCGTGAGATGAATGTTTATGAGGAGGGAACGGCAGAACACCGCCGGATATCTACCGGCCCCGCGGGGTATGTACATTACATACATAACGGTCGGGTAAGATTCAATAACTCTGCAATTGAGTCTTGAGAGGTGATATAAGCAATGCATATACTAGTGCCAGAGTGTCGGTAACCTGACATATTATACTAAGCCCTGGGGACACCATTGATGGATTCTTAAAGGGTTAATTTAGTTTTGCCTACATAGTGCATTCGGCCAAGTGAGCCACAAACACCCAGATGGGATGAACAAGAAATATAAAAAAAAGGAAATAATAGAAAAATGATCATAACGCGTTGCGCAGGGAACCCACTGTTTCAGAATCTCCCGGGAAAAGAAAAATGCATGCATGATGCTCAGCTACTTTACGCGATTATGGTTAGTTCATCGTGGCATCTCTCCATGCCCACACCTGGTTCCCGGTAATTAATAATTACCCGGATCGTTTCACGGTGGCTTGTTTTTTTTTCTTTCTTTCTAGGACGTCAAAGTGAAGGAAAGGAAAGACATCACTTTATGAAAAAAAAAAAAAATAGCGAGGGAATTGAAGGTTCGGGTACAAAACTCAATTCATATACACTTAATTCCACATGGTTATTTGACAGGCTCTTCAAATAGAGCACTAGATGGACCCACCGAAGGCTAATGCCCTCGCGAACAAAGACCCACGGTCGACCACCTTCCCCTTGGGACCACAAAACTCATTTCAATCCCTCGTTCGATTTTCCAGAAAGCGCCCATGACCTCGGTTATGGGGACCGAACGTATGACGTTGGAGAGACTCGGTAGCTTTCATATTCGCCAATGGATGGGGGAAGTGACAGGACTTTTCTCAGCAGCCTTCAAAGCATTAACTGATAATTCCAACGCCACGGGGACATGAGCCGTAACTCTGCCACTCGTTGGGTTTGGAAAAGATGACTTGTGCACAGACATAAAATTTAAAATAAAAAAACGTGGACTCCCAGCTATTTAGAGGCTCGTGTTTCTTGAAAAAAGTTGGACGAAAAATATTCTTCAAATATCCTACTAGAAGTTAGATGTGATGAGTAATAATTTGATCATCGGCCAATTCCAATGAGAGCTCTCAAGCACAGACTTCTGGATTCCGGTGATTGGTAAAGTTCATTCCAAACTTTGATTGCCGTTTCAAGATAGGGATTTTTGAGAGGAGGGGGGGGGGGGTTGTTCATGAAGGTCAGGGATGGAGGTTGTGCCATTTTATTTTCCTCTCCTATCTCCCTGGTGGCGAGCGCTCGTAAACACTTTATTCTAGAACGAATAAGATCACCAGCGGTCAGACTTTGTGAAGGATACACCCAGTAACATATATATATAAAAAACTCCACCTTATGTACTCCCACTCCCACGGTACAAGACACCTTCTAGCACGCACGTACGAAATAGACGATGCTAGCTGAATGCCTGCTTCCGTGCGCTGTCACGAGGTTGAAAAACACGCAGACCTACCGACTCCCGGGGGGGGAGGGGAATTCAGATTCGTAAGCTCGGCTTCTACACACAACGGGTAGATCTAGACTTACAAGAGCTATTGAGCAGAGTACTCTAGCTTTTAAGGTTGCCGGTGAATCCGGTCGGGTCATGCATTCACACGGAAGTCTTTTTACTAACTTGATAAAATAACCCTTCCCAGTCTTAATACGGAATCTCGGCCCGTATGTCATGCCATGGGGAGGGGGGGTTCCTTTAAACATGTGATCCTTGGTGTTTGTTTTGTGGATGGAGGTTATCTGCACGGGCCAAGGTTGGCTTGTCTTGCTTTGGGGTCAGTAAATAGTAACGGATATCGGAGTCTTGGGATAGGTTGTTTTTTTTTATCCAATAAAGGATCTCCATGAGTAAAGAAGTCTATTACTTGATTAGAATGTCCACTCCCTGTAGTCTCTATATATGTGTGTTCCTGGTAGACCTAAAGCCTGTTTGTACTCGCCTAGAAGGGGCTATGAGCGAGTGATACTGCATGATTTTTCTCTTATATGCGCCTGTAAGAGACTCTTTAGGTGGCTTAATCTCTCGTTTGGTATAGATATATCAACCTCGAGTTGAAGAGATTGAGTAGAGGCATTTGAGCGGGGAGAGTAACACTCGCGGATCTCAAACTTCCCAGCTTCAAGGTCTCAGTAGAAGACTTAGATAAGGTACTTATCAGCATCTATCACGGGGCCTTAAACACACAATTTAGAGGATTCCCCCCTAACGTTTCCAGTTGTTAGGTGTTATATGCAGTCAGCTTTACAATTATACCACGTAGCAGGGAGGGAGGGGAAAAAAAAAAAAACCGAAACACTCAGGGAACAAAAACTATTTGTAGGTTTATTATTCCTACAGGATCTATCAAAATGAATTACATATGTAGCTCGATCGCGGAGTCGAACCGCGGTTGCCGGAATTTGTTTGGGGGGTCAAAATCCGGAGTGATAACCTCTACACTAATCCAGCTTTAGATATTTCAGTTTAGCTTGTTTGCCACACAGTAGAAAGTCAGTTTGTGCTCTAGGGTTAAAAAAATCACTAGGAGATGAAGTTAAAAAGAGATATATAGACTACATAGTTGAGTTCTACTCGGTTTTAGTTCTAGTTTTTTTTCTCTCTCTTCTGGTTTTATTTGTTATGACTCATGTAATATCACTCGTATATCTGGGTGTTTTTTTTGCTGGTTTAGTATTTTTTTTACTTTCGTTGTGTTTACAATTGGAAGTTTATAGGGGCTGCTATTTTGGAGCCTTGGATTTCACTGCTGTACCTATGGATCATGCAGTTCTGCTTGCATGATGACTCTGTAGTATGTTTCCTTGAATAGTTCTAAATACCCAACCTGGACGCACGAGTATGGTACGAGCCAGAAATCTTCTAACATACCATGACGAGAGGTAATTTAGCGCCCCGAAGGAGCGACAGCAGCGACAAGGGGGGGGAAATAATCAGGCTGCATTTCTATTAATAGATACTCCTTGCAGCAGAAAGTAGGAGAATATACTCTAGGAACCGAGCGCAAGAGAAGGAAGGGGGGGGGTCATAAGTGCAGGATACCCGCTTTTTGGGGTAACCACACTATATGTATGTATTGGTCCTGCTTTCGGCGGATAATGTATGCGCGCGGAAGAATCAATCTTTTTTCTTTCTTTTTTTCTTCTTTTTTTTGTCGTTGTGGTAATGTGTGGATTAGATGGATTAGATTATGATAGGTAGATCTAGCATATCGCCCCGCGCAGTCTCTCTCTCCCCCGCGGACAATAGTGACTGCGCCCCTCTTTCAATGTTGCTTCCCCCCCCGCTCTTCTGTCATCTGGTTCGGCAAGTCTTACTAGGTGCGAGGAGGTTGGCAGGCGGGACCGTCGCTGTAGTATACATACTCAGAAACGTCAAGTACTTGCCTCAAGACGATGCGCGGAACATCTCAGTGCCACTCTTGACTGTGATTTCTGACGGAGAACTACGCTGTCTTGCTAACCGCTTGGTGAGTATGATACGAGCACCTACTATTATAAATGGTACATATCAGCGAACCGCCATCTCACATAATTTCCGTCCCTCCCCTCGCCTGAAAACTTTACACAAGCTGAAAACTCAAACTCTTCCCTAAGTTATCACTGGGTACCGACTAGTGTTAGAATACCGCCACTATTCGGAATACGATAACATTGGATACCGGCTCTATGGGCGGGGGAGGGGTCTCACCTGTGTCGCAGTCAACGAGTACCTATAATGACATAAATAATAATTATCAGCCTTGACAGCCATATTCAAAAACCAGCTGTAGGAAGTGAGATCTACCGTGTGAAGACGACGTACCCTGAAATAGTATCGTTACTATTACCGCTCATTCACCTACCCACACTCTGCCGAGCGCTAGTATTTTGTCGGGAGCCTAGGGACTCCACTTAACAGCCTCGAGAAAATTCTTGGGCTCGTCTCGCCCGGTATTGGCGCTCTAGTACTTACGCAGGGGCGGAGCGGGCGGGAGCGTTTGGTAACAGGGGCACAGAATCATTAGTACCTATATCTAATTCTTGAAAAAACCCGAGGAGGAATCTTGCTGCTACTAAGCTATCTTTTGAACACAATCTATTTGAAATACCAGAGCAGAAACAGAACCTACATATAAACTTTCTTTTTTTTCTATCTGATCTTGAATTGACGCCTCTCTCTTCTCATCCAGACCCTCTTTATGCGCTTGAGGACAAGATCTAAACACAGAATTTGCAAAATACGCTATTATATAGCGAAAGAGGGCTGCTCTTGGTTTGCCAAGATAGCACAGCTATGCCAAGGAAAAAAAAAACAACAACAACCGGATTTAGCATATCTAGGATAATATCAACACAGCAAAGTGTTACTATGATATCACAGTTGGTTTCGTGGTGTAGTTGGTTATCACACAAGTCTAACACACTTGTGGTCCCCGGTTCGAGCCCGGGCGAAATCATCTTTTGTTTTAATATTCTAGAAGTGACTGACATGCATCTTATAATGGGGGTTTAGTTGGATTTATAGAAAAAGCTTTTAAATTAGAAGGTCGTCATTTTTTCTTACTGTATGAATGAATTCATCATAGGTAATATTTCTTGTAGCTTACTGGGTGTAAATTATATTGTCAAATCTAGCCTTCGGTAAAGGCATCTGTGTTCTTACAAAGCTTACATCAATCTGTCTCTATTAATCCATGCAAACACCGCCTGTTCTCTACGAACGGGATAATATCGGCTACGGATATAGAACACAGTAAGCTGTGATTTCGGGGGGGAATAACACTACAGTCGCACCTCGGTATGCCGGGTGCCAAGAATCCAGAGGATTTCGTACGTGATAGCAAGGGATTCGGGATAGTAAGTTTATTTTGTAGTAGGAAAAATGTTTTAGTCAGGGTATTTCGTACGGGACAGCAAGGGATCCGGCATAGCGAGGTACGACTGTACTTGTACTTATAGCCTCAGTGACCGAGTGGTTTTGTGTGAATGAATTAATCACAAGTACATGGAGGGTTTTGTGACATGTATGCGATGTAGTGCTCTTAGCGGCGAACAAAAACTAAAGTGAACATATGAGAGAGTAAATCTCCTCACAACTATTGGTCATAGAGAGTAATTTCCCTAAGACAAAAATTTGTAGGGAAAAAAGCTTAGAGATGGCCGGAAATAGTAAACTTTGTATTGCCATTTCCAAAAGGAGTAAATACAAAAAGTTGGGATTTATTCACCCGGTATATTTCATCCATCTGCGCACAGGAAAGGACAATCAAAGGGCGACAATGAATATGAACCAAAGAAATTTAATCTACACCACACCTGGGGTAATGTTTATAAATTTGTCAATCTCTTGGGAATTGGAGATATGGGGGGGGGCATAAAGGGTAAGATGGAACAAACATGGAAGAAAAAAACCTTCTAGCCGTCAAGAGAAGAGTACATTGAATTTTCAGAGGTGCCGAACAAGGAGGGGGGCCTTCTCTACCACTTCTTTTTCCCCTTGCCCCTACCATCTTTCTGATCCCGAATAGTACGGCCGTATTCAGCCCACTCGGCTTTGCCCTCGTTTATTTCCTCTTCGTGATCAACGTATTCTTCCGGTTCTTCTTGACCCCATTTTATTTCTTTGCCCTTTGGAACCTTTTTGACCTTCGCCCATCCACCAGCAGATTGTGTCTTGGGGGGCGCTGGGTTTGCACGATACGACATCTGGCCAGGAGGTGCACCTCCGCGTGGAGCTCCAAAGGACTGCTTGGGTTGCGCCACACCCACGGTTTCCCACTGGTCATCATCGCCACCTTTAGTACTATCTGGGTATTGGCTGGACTGGGTACCCTGAGAGCGTTGCGCAGCGGTATGGTTGGATGAGATAGAAGGGCCAAAATTCTGAGAAGACGCAGATGACTCCGGATAATCATCATCTGCCCAGCTCCTGTTGGCTAATGGAGCTCGGAGGGGGGGATTTCTCGGAGGGGCATTCTTTTTTTGATTACTCTTGTTATTCCAATCCTGTAAAAAGATTATAGCGTTAGTAACAAGACTATAAAAACAGATATTGGTGTAAGCTTGGGGGGTATACTTCATCTTCACTTCCTCCATCACTTGCTTCCTCTTCACTGTCGGGGGGAAGCATATCAGGCTCAGTCTCGAGATCCCTGTTGACACATTTTGTGCATCTGGCATTGTCTGGGTCTTTGCGCTGAGTTTTTGCAAACTCGCCAAGGCCCTTAACGGTGCCACAAACGCAGCATTTTAGTTCAGAAACTTGGGATGCAGTACACTTGGTGCAGGTGACCTTGACCGAATCTGGGCTACGAGTGTCTAGCCTTCGCTATCAGTATACTTGTAGTAGGAATTCAGACGCAAATGTTTCAACTGTGCTCCATTGCGTAAAGGAGCGAGTACTTACAGCCTTTGTTATACGGACTGAACTTTAGGAGCTGGCGGTTGGAAAATTCGTCCTTAGACTTCATTTTATTGCAAACTAGACACTTGATAGAGCCGGGCACACCACCCTCCCTGTTTGTAGTAAACATATATATTAGCAATAGTCACCAAGTCTTGACCGGCGATTAAACAGAGGGAACAATCCCGCACAGCTACAAACAAATGAAGTCCACCGGATAAACAGGAGCATAGGTACAAACCTGTTTGGGCCAGAAGTCATTCCTCCTCTCGGGTTGGAATAACCTCTTCCACCTCTTCCTCTTCCGCTCATCTTTGTTTATCTAAGGTGTTTCTATGAGATGACGGTTAGTCTCAATTGAGCGATTACGAGAGGGTTTAGTAGTTGATGGAATTTACTATGACTAGCGGCTGGTATTGTGAGGAGGGATTTCTGAGATGAACTTACTGGAGATACTGATTTAATTTTCTTGATGGCGAGAGTGAATTCCCAAGAGGAGATTGATAAAAAAGGAATGAATGAGAGAGAGGTCAGTGACAGCGGGGTGTTGAGCTGGAAGGTGGTGGGCCTGAATGCAGGGTTCTCTGGGAAGACGTGAGTGGAGCGTCGCATGGCAACCAGGTTCGCGGTCGGCTTGATCAACCGCATGCCATACAGACTTCTTCATTCATGATTTGCCGAAGCTTTTCTTTTCTTTCTTTTTTCTCGATACATGTATTTAAAGATGTTGGTGCTTTCTAATACCAACCTCGTATAGAATTGGTAGTAAAAGAAAACTACTCCCGGCGTATTTCGGTGAATGCCTAAGCTTCAAGCTCGGGTTCTATCTATTTCTTTAGTAGTCTTGCAGGTTCTTAGTTTGTGTACTCTTTGACAATGGGTGCTTCTAAGCGCTTTATCAACCTATCAAAGTACCACAAGTTTGTTTTGAACCTCTGGATTAGGAATTGGTCAGCAACATTCTACAGCTGACTACTACATAAATAAAATGATTAATACGCGTTTATATCCCTAATGATAGGCTTTGAAATAGTGTAGTTGTATAAGATAACGAGGGTCTGTTTATAAGGACCACGAGTGACAGTGTATGACGAAGTCCAAGACACTCAGTTCTAAGACCCATTACTTAGTACCCGTTCTATACTCTTTCGATGCCAACACCAAGCATTGTGATTGTACATTTATTAAAACCCTTATACAATCCAGAAACCAAATCATATAAAACATCGAATAGCCATTAAAAGTCAATCCGTATAGAAAAACATTAAAACTAGAGGGCCTCTAAAAAAAAACCTCATTACAGCTGAGCAAGAGCACACAACAAAACAATAGCTAACCCAAATACTGGGATCCGTAGACTCTCACCACCACTCGGACTACCCGAGATCGCACCTCCAGCAGCAGAGGTACCTGTAGTCGTAGGACTACTCGTCGCTGTCCTAGTCGAAGAAGAAGACGAAGAAGACGAAGACGAAGAAGACGAGGTACTAATCTGCTCAGGCTCTGTTTCAAACGTATACGGCATCGAACTTGTAGTTGATGAGCGCAACACCCTACTCGAAGACGAAGAAGTGCGAGTAATCGTGGCAGTAACAGAGACAGTTCCACTCCCAGTAGTCTTTTTACAATTCTTTCCCGCCGCATTGCACGCATATCCCGGGGGACAACAACCGCCATAACACTCCGAGTACCCGGTATCGCAAGCCTTCTGACAGTAGTCTGCGCCCGTGACACATGTTGTTCCGGTTTTGCAGCACCCGCTGAGGTCTGCGCAGGGGTAGTATCCAGCATCCACACAGAGGCCTGATCCACCGCCGCTGGTGATTTCCCTACAGCCGGGGTTCCCGGAGGAGTCTTTATCGCAGAATGTTGTTGCCGTGGGACAGCATCCGTCTGCGCCGTTGACGTATCTGCAGTCGGTGGTTCCGGCGAGACAGTATCCGGCCCCGCTGCAGGTTGAGCCCGTTGGGCAGCACCAGTTGCCGGTGCTGTCGGATTCGCAGTCGTATCCGTTAGGACAGCAGCCGCCAGTTGAGCAGAGGTGCATGTTTGTGGCTGGGCAGGTGGTCAGTTGGCGTTTTGTAAGCCCTGCGGTCTGCGAGACTCGTTGTCCGAAGGCTGTGAATGCGCCGGTGCCAGAGTCGCTTTTGGGTGCCATGGCTCCGGCTTTGAATACCGGCTTAGGGAAGAAGGGGCTGTATTCGGAGTCGAGGTCGGCACATGCTGACTCTGCAATTGCCAGGAGGCATAGAAGTGCTGCGTGATATCTCATGTTGGGCAGTTTTGTAGAGGTGTGTGGGTGAGCGAGACAGGGCTGAGAGACACAAAGAGAGGGGGAGAATATATATACATATTTTCCCTTCTTAATCTCGGGTAGTGTAAAAAAAAGAAAGGAAAGGCTTTTGAGCAAACATTGACGCCAAGAGCATCAACTCGTATTGTGTAAAATTGCATTTATCCTTTGTATCACATAGAAGCTTGATTGTGGTGACACGGTGGGGATGTAGCCCCCTCTATAGTTCGTAGTAAGTTATAGGCATGACTCTCAATTGGATTTAGTAGTCACAGTACATCCCCCCCTGCAAGAGCAAACTCCGATCCTTATCATTATAGTTTTCAAATGACCAAAAAGGCGACAAAACAGGTAAGGAGGGGGGCTTGGTACTTTGTTTAGACTTGCCAGCTGTACTATCTCCTCACCAGGGTCTGCAAATACTGGGAGGTTTGGGCAAAGGAATGGGTCCATGCCCAAATACTTGCCCCACTGAGCCAGTAGCCCCACGTGTACTAATGCTAGATACACAGTGGTCTCTATATCTTCGGTCCCTTGCCTAGCTTTTATTTCCCATTCAAGTAAAACAATCCCGTACATTAAAAGAGCCATAATGAAGGTTCTCGTCAATTATAGCCTAGAACAGAATGACACACACTTTCTCGTTTAAGCTTATTTGAAGATCATTTTTCTACTATGGTTCTATCCGGTATATAGTATCGGCAAGCCAATTCCCCGAGGTTTGATTGTTTACAGTAAGTGTTACAAAGCTATATGCCCTTTTTGTTGCACAAAAGAGCCTCATGCAGAGAAAGGGGCGCAGTAGACTATCGTTTAGCCGTAACCGGGAGAGCTATCTTTTTTTCCCGATTATTTCCAGTATGCCTCGCTTCGCTTTAAGCTCAAGGCGTTATGTCTTAGAGCCTTGTCTGCCTGCTACATCATCATTATTACCGTTATATTAAAGGGTCTATAGGTGCAAGGACAAACCTTAAACTTTTGCGTCTTGGGACCAACTCATCCCCCTTCCTTATGGTATATAGGGTTTCCGAGTTTCTCACGGGGATGCCGATAGAGCGGGGGGGGCAGGTGTTTTTTTTTATTGGTTAGTTTGCGGGTTGAAGGTAGACTAACTCTTTAATAAGTTTATGTTAATTTAAAAGAAACTATATCGCGTGTTTTTTTTCTCTCACTGCCAAGATTAATGAATGGCCACCGCCCCATAAAAGAGGATTTTGGAATATATGACACGGGGGCTGCGACTTCCGGGAATGTTTTTATGGTAATTCTGGGGTTAGTCATGTGTTTTCGATACAATTGGTTGTGGGGTCTTCGTCTCTTGGCCTTGGGAATAGATTTGCGGGGGGTCCATAAGAAATAACCCAATAGTATCGCTATTTACTAGAGGTGCACTATAGCAGGTCAGACCTTATATTGTCACACGCATCACACGAGCTGTCTATATACCGTCACCTCAGCGGTCCAGCCCGACAATACGAGTGGGGATCAGGTTGTGGAGTGCAGCCCTATCAACGGCTACAATCGCATCTCTAATGTAAAGACCTGCCAGAAGTGATTGCGGCGACACAACTGTTATGGAAGGTAATGCTTGGCTGGTCGGTCGTACCTTCTGAGCCCAGCCTATCCTCCGTATTCCAAGACAGCTATCAATACCTATAGATGTCGATAAGAGAGGGCTTGGCGGGGGGTAGAAATCTTCACTTAGACTCAGTGTACTAATATGCACTCTTGGATTTTTGGACATGCGATTTCGTATTGTGAATCAGTAAGAGTTCGTATTGGGGAGGTAACTATGGGAGTACTTATAGTGAGGTTTTTTCCGGAGGTAGTTTTTTTTTTTTGATCTATAGTTGGGTCATTTTTTTATCATCACTTTACTAGTTATTCAGAAAAACACCAGTAATGAAGTTCAGATACTCAATTTCTATTACAAGCACTGCTTTATTGTCGGTTCTGCCAGGAGTATGGAGCACCGAATGGGTTACATCAGAGAAACTACAAGACGATGTTACTGAAGTCGAGTAAGGAATCCGCATACATACCTCCAAAAAATTCTTTTTCCTTTTCTTTTTCTTTTTCTCTTTACTGATAGATTTCTTTCTTTTCTTTGGTACTATAGATTAATGAAGAACCTAAACCGGCTGAACCAAATCGCACGCAATAACGGCGGGAACCGAGCATTCGGATACCCAGGATTCGACGCCTCCAGAGACTACATATCCGAACGGACCCAACGGTTCTCCCGCACAATCGACACCTGGATCCAAGACTTCCCAGCACTATTCAGCAACGTTGAATCCATCTCCTTCAGAGTCGGTAATACAGAGTACTACGTCTTCGGGCTCACATACTCTCCATCTACGGCTCCAGAGGGGGTTACTGCACAGCTGGTTCTTGGGCCTAGTGGCGCAGAAGGCTGCTCTGTCGAGGGGTATGCTGGTTATGATGTTAGAGATAAGATCGTGCTCGTCGAGAGGGGTGCTTGTCCCACTGGCGGAACACTCGCTGGGAGGATCCGCCCTGCTGCGGCGGCTGGTGCGTCTAATGTGATTATTTATAATAATGTTCCTACGCTGGTTACGGGGGGTACACTGTCGGCGCCGGATCCGGATACGCTTGTTAGTAGTGGGTTCATCAACCGGGTTGATGGGCTGGCTTTGAGGGAGAGGTTGTTAGCGGGAGAGATCATTGAGGCGTATTTTCAGCAGACTCAGACAATTGAGACGAAGATTACTCAGAATGTCTTTGCTGAGACGAAGGGTGGGGATCCGAATAATGTCATTATGGTAAAGTATTCTATCTTTTGGTCTGAGGGGTTCTGGTTTGGCTTACATGTTTGCTTGCTTTAGTTGGGTGCTCATTTGGATAGTGTGAAAGCAGGCCCGGGGATTAATGACGATGGTAAGTATTCTTCTCTCTCTTGATGTATAAGAGATCTAACAATTGTCCCAAAGGTTCCGGTACAAGTTTGATTCTCGAGTTGCTCACTGGGCTCAAGAAATACGAAGTAAAGAACAAAGTCAGATTCGCCTGGTGGGGAGCAGAAGAGTACTTTTCCCCCTCTCTTTCAATTCTTTTATCTCCTACTAACTGGTGCAAGAAACGGTCTTGTCGGATCTCGGTACTATACATCCAACCTGAACAAAACTGAAGCCGACAAAATCCTCCTCTACCTTAATTTCGACATGGTATCAAAAGGCTACTTTGGTGTTTTTGATGGCGACGGCAGTACTCATGGACTCGCGGGTGCTCCTGGTTCGGACGTGATTGAGAAACTCTTTGTGGATCACCTCACGAGCAAGGGGGTTACCGTGACGCCAGCCGTGTTTACGGGAGGAAGCGATTATGCAAGTTTCATGGACACATTGGGTAAGCCTGTCGGAGGGCTTCATACCGGTAAGCGGAGATTTCTATGCTCTCCCCCTGAGGAAGATGTGAAAAAGCTAACCGGGGTTTTTTGCTCCATATGCAGGTACTGGCGTGGAACAAGATCCTTGTTATCACCAAGCTTGCGACACTTATGATAATGCGAACTCAACGGTCTTGACTATAAACGCGAAGGTATGCACTGTACTGTCCACATTTGTCGCATCTTTGCACTTGGCTAATCAATGCTTGTTCTAGGCTGCTGCACATGTCCTTGCTACACTGGCGCTGGATGGACAGGATTTAATCCCAAAGAATACTACTGGCTTTGCTAGGCGAGATGTTGAGGGTGCATTTGCATGGACTGTCACTGAGGGGGAGCGACATGTTGGTTCTTGTGGGCATGATGTCTAATTTGTGTATTAGTAATATATCCTGGAACATTCAGTACTCTCGATACAGGCGTAGGGGTCAAGATGAAGATTTTCCGCGTATTGAATACGTGTATTGTGAATGTCTCTAGACAGCTGGTGTTCTAACTGCAAAGAGCTAGATTGGATCAACTTTATCAAAGACTTCAGCTGAAGTCCGATCTTCCGATATTCAGGGTTGATCGCTCGGCTTTTTTCAATTCCTTGAGTACCATCAATTGGGGTCTCCTTGGCCTTGGTCTGGACAACCAAAGAAGGGCCTTCAACTCAATCTCTCTCTACCATTGTCAGCATGGACATTACTCTGGTATCGCTATTGGTTACACTACTCTCGTATTGGTTGCGCGCGACAGTTAACCAGAAATCCATGGAGCCGCATCCTGCACAACGCCCAAATATCAGTGCCGTGGCACTGATGCGTATGCTATTCTAGGGGTACGTGATCGTCACACAAATAGCGGGCTGATAGCAAACACCCATCTCTTTGCTCAACATCTTCACACACCCCCCCATCTCTCCCCAAAGGAACACCAAACGACATGGTGCGGCCACCTTCCGAAGCCTTTTCAGGTTTGAGCATCAACTATGACTCGGCGCGCGCTCCTACAACAGCGCCGAGCCCTAGATCTACTAGGTCTGCGGCTTCTGTGAGTGCTGTGGAAGATATCAGTAGTCGCGGTGATCGGTTGGTTGTCGGCGTGGATTTTGGAACTACGTATAGTGGGTACGTGTTTTTTGCTTTTCTTATATCTGGAGGACGAGGGAAGATGGTTTATATATCTACCTGGTGAAACTTTGGCTTGTTCCCTGCGTTGCTTTTTATTTCCGTTTTTTTTTTAACTCTCTTATCGAATGCATGTACGTAAACATGCGTTGACATTGGCATATTCGTAATCTTTGAGGGGGGAATTGTTTACATTTGGCAGGTAGCAGGGTATTGATAAGATCTACAATCTCGTAAGAGCCTACTAACATTAATCCAGCGTCGCAGCGGTTTATAGTGGCACTCCAGATGATATAGAAGTGTATATGATCTCTATACCCCTGGATATGTCATTTTTCTAACACTCGGTAGACTCAAGACTTGGCCCGGCGGGAATGGAATCACCTCAGACAAAGTTCCCACAGAGATATCATACATCCAATCAACACCCTCCCGCGCCTCCTCCGTTAGTAGTACCAGGACAATATCCCCAAACCTCGCCCACCCATTCTCTGAAGTAGCATTACCTGAAAAGAACCTTTCCCCGACCACAACTCCATATCGATGGGGGTTTCAGCCTTCTGCGACAGCCCCAAGGCTTCGCTGTCTTAAACTCTTTCTAGACCGCCAACAGAGACTTCCATCATACGTCTCCCCTCTAGAAACCGCAAACCTACTCCGTAGCGTTGATAAATCAGTCTTGGACGCTATTAGCGACTATCTCGCCGCGCTGCGTGCGCACACAATAGACACCCTAACCCGGCGCTATGGCGTCAGCTTCATGGCCTCGACGCCTATCCAATGGGTACTGACCGTCCCCGCCGTATGGAGCGACGCCGCAAAGAACGCAACAAGACGTGCAGCAGAGCGCGCAGGAATGACGACAGGGAACGGGGACGCTGGCGGCGGGATCAGGTTGATCAGTGAGCCCGAGGCAGCAGCGGTCTATACACTGCGCGCCATACAGCCAAATGTGCTGAACGTAGGGGATCATTTTGTGGTTTGTGATGCGGGTGGGGGAACGGCTGATTTGATATCTTATGAGATCACAGCGCTGTATCCGTCGTTGCTGCTCTCGGAGTCTTCGATTGGGACGGGGGGTCTGTGTGGGTCTGTGTTCTTGAATTATGCGTTTGAGGATCATTGTAGGAAAAGGCTGGGGAAGGAGATGTATGATGGACTTAAGCCGAAGACTCGGCAGATTGGGTTGAAGTATTGGGATGAGTATGTCAAGCGGAATTTCAAGTATACCTTGACTGAAGAGGAGGAAGAGGAAGAGGATGAGGAGATATCTATACCGTTTCCGGGATTACCTGATGATGATCAAAAACGTGTCGAGGGTGGGTTTCTACTGTTGAGACGTGATGAGGTTAGGGATATCTTTGAGCCAGTTGTGGGACAGGTGGTGAAGCTATGTGAAGCGCAAGTTGAAACAATTAGAGCAAAGGGTGGCACAGTTAAGGTGAAAAGCTTCCCGTACTAAGTCAGGTTGGATGATCTAATTATGAATAGGGTATTGTGTTAGTCGGTGGATTCGGTCAGAGTAACTACCTTTATAGTCGTCTAAAAGAGCATTTCAATAAGTCTGCTCGGACACCTTATCGTGAGACTCCGGTAGCAGTCGCTCCAATACCAAGGATCGAGGTCATGCAGCCGCTTTACGCATGGACTGCCGTGGTCCGTGGCGCCGTTCTAAGAGGTTTAGAAGGCTCCATGGTAGTGACAAGGAAAGCTCGATGCCACTATGGAACTAGCTATGCGACCGCCTGGGAGGAAGGCAAACACCCAACCGTCGACCGCTACTGGAGTCCCCTCTGGGAGCGGTGGATGGTTGATGATCGCATGCAATGGCGTATGTACTCCTGTCCTGTATTTACTTCCGGTCTATATCTAACTAGTACGGAAGACATTTCCCGTGGCCAGCCGATCTCTGAACGCACACCGATATGTTTCTACTACACGCGCAACTTTGAAAGTGGCCAGACCCTAGTGGTGGAAGACGAACTAATGGTATGCGAGTCAGAAGACGCACCGCTTCTTATGAACGAGAGTGTGCGTCCTCTTTGCACACTAAGGACAGATCTGTCGGCGGTGCCAAAGAGTGAGTTTACTAGGTTGACGACTAGCGATGGTGCGGAGTTTTTGAACTTGGATTTTGCGTTGGAGCTTATTGTTGATTCTGCAAGCTTGATGTTTCAGTTGAAGGTTAAAGGGGTGAGTTTTATTCCCTATCTCTTTCTTACAAGTAGGAATCAAGGCACTGACGAGTGGAAAGTTTGCGTATGGATCTGTTACTGTTACGTTTCATTAAGGGGAAAATAGGGGAGGTTATTTATTTTATTTATTTTATTCTCTTTTCTCTAATAACGGCTTGAAGCCGATTTTCTAGCTCTACGGTGGAGCATAGGGTTGAACTAGGTTTTATTAATATGTACTCGATGGACACGGTGATGTCTGTTAGGGTGTCTTATTTGATTCGTTATGTAATTGTGGCCTCTTGAATTCGAATTTCAGAGTTAGTATCGGGACAAGTTTCTAAGTGTCTAGGGATCTTAAAGTACCTGTAAAGCTCTAGTACTAGTATTTAAGTGACTGTATCTGTATCCGTAGTGGGGGGGGGGTATCTTACTCTTTTCGGTCTGGGCCTTGATAGTAGATTTGGATATTTCACTGCCACTAGCTAGCACGGATTCAGATATGGTCTACGTGGTTGGTAGGTTTTGCGAGTAGTAACGTAATATTCGTTGGCTGCTTTTGATATGTTGGCTCACACATGATTGGCTTAGTATACTTCTGGGACGTCTTATCTACAATTACTATGATACTAGTCCATATCTGGTACAAGAGAGAAACAAAACTAAGTTCTACATCATGGTTTCAAGATAGTGTAGGCGTTGTCTTTACCTTGGAGGACGGATTCCGATAGTCAATCTCGAGACGGGGGCTAGACTTGCCTAGACAACGATAGACACTAGATCTATATTTTTATTCCACCTATTTTTCTTTCTAGCTAGGTGCACATGAAGTTTTATTAGTCCATTATCTAGTCATAACTTGAAGAAATAGTCTATCTCATAGTCATAGCTTGAAGAACTAGTCTCCCAGAGTAGAATAAATAGAGGCCTTTCCGTCCTCCATGGGACAGTTTCTTCTTCTTTCTTTCATTCTCCTCATCAAGTGCTTCTACAAGTTCAGGTTCGAAATTCAACCTCAATTCTCATTTCTCTCTCAGATATATCTCTACCCAACACCACAAATATGAAGCTCTACCTAGTATTCACCCTCGCCACTACTTCCCTCCTGGGTTTCACTTCCTGTATTCCAATCCCACCATACCCAGGACCTCAACTACATACCTTCCAGACCGAGAAATCAGGTATGTGTGCAACCCCTCCATAGACCCACCACAAAACTAACACCTTCTAGAAAGCGCTAAATTCCTCGACCGCTGGAACCAGAACTTCGGCGGACGCTACCAAAACCCCACTAGCAACGTTCCTAGTTTCACTAGCACCATCACCGGCGCCGCCGACCAGCTCATCAATAGCTTCAGCCCCCCCCCGGAACCAACTAAAGGCAAACAACAACCGGGAACATACACTAATCCGAAGAACAGTATTCCACCCGTTGTGGTCGATGGGCCTTCTGATAGTCCTAAATATACTGTTCCTGTAGTGAAGCCTGATGTGCCGAGTATTGTTGTTACACCACCTAAAGATGCGCCGAGAGTGGGGTGGGAGCCGTGGGGTCCTGATAGGTATGGTGCTGAGGTTGCGGGATCGTCGGGAGGTTCTGCTGCTGCGGCGTCTGGGATGGAGATGGTGGTGTATAAGCCGAAGACGAGTATTATACCGCCGAAGACGATCGTTATGCCGCCGAATACGATGACGGTTGAGGGGTTGGCGAGTGAGATTGTGAGGCAGGCGGAGGTGCCGTGTATTGGTTGTGCGACGGGGAAGAAGAAGAGTGGTATGTTCTTGTGTCCCTCTCTCATACCCCCCGGTGACCCTTTTAAGTGTTATGAGCTAATGGTATTGTAGGATGGGGAAAGTTTGCGGATTGGATTAAGGGGGCTTGGGGGAGCTTGAGGGGCATCTTTAAGAAGAAGAAGGATTGAGTAGATTGTTATTGGGTTTGGGCTTTGATATAGATTTCTTTTCTTGTGTTGGATGCATATGGCTTCCAGGAGTTCTTTGAAATTGTTTCCGACGTAAAAAAGTCTGTAGTAAGCTTTGTGGATTTTCACAAGTGCTTATAACTATAATAGAAAAAGTAGAGTTAAACTGCATTTATTGATCTTCAAGTGATATCAAGATCCTACTCTATCCTTAAACATGAAAGGTCACTCGTACCTACTCTAGTAAATACCCGGGCAATATGCTAAACCCATATTATAACCACCATTTAGACCTTGAATTTATCCCAAAGCCGAGTAGTGGAGTTCTATATTCTTCAATCCACTTCTACCCCCCCTACTCATTCTCCTCTGGCATCATACAAACCACCCTTCCTCGAACTACACATCTCCCCATCTCCTCCCGCTCCCCCATTTCATCACCCCACTTTTCAATACCCGGCCATGCTACACAGCCTACTTTGCTCCCTTCTTCCTCTTCTCCGGTTAGGTCCTCCATTGTCTCTGGGTCCCAGCTTACACCCGGTCTTACTCCCGCTATCTGGAAAAAGGCGCGTTGGCACCGCATTAGTGTTGCTATGCGGATGGTGGAGTCGACTATTGAGGTTAAAGATTTCTCCCGGGCGGGTGCCGGGGGTGTGGGGAGAAATGCAGCAGTGAGGCTTAGGAGGGTGGTGGTAATGCGGGTTGTTAGGGTTGCTAAAGAGGCGGGAGTAGAAAGGAGGTGAGTGCGGAGGAGAGCAAAAGTGGAAGAGCGCCACGAAGTAAGTGCTGTAGAAGTGGCTGGTGAAAGTTAGTAAATTAGTATGGTATAAGGGTTAGGTGGAGTTACAAGTCTGCTCAAGGTCCTTTTCCAACTCTCGTAATACCTCGTCTTTCCCCGGCTCTAAACCAAGGAACCACCCGCTAAACACCTCCCTCACCAGCGCTGCAGCAACAAGGGATTGCACAACATGCACACGGTGCCCCTCCTGTATTAATTGTGCATGTCCTGGCACAGTGTTAAGTAGGTCCTCCCGGAGACCCTCATCTAACTTCTCTAGATCTACTTTCCCACCCTTTACCGCGCCGTTTGTAAGGCACCAGTTCATAACATCATACCCAATCCTCCCCCAAGTATCTCTAAACACCTCATCCCCGACTGCTTCCTCTACCCTTGTGTTGGTACTGATGCTCATCTTCAGCCCACTGACCACCGTTTCCAGTCTCGCTATCTCCGCGTCTCGTTTCGCGACTACCGCATTGGCATTCTGCTTGTGTAGCTTGAGCTCCTCTGCGATCCGTGTATGGGCCGCACGGAGATTGTCGGTTTCTAGAGCAGATGGTGCGGAGGCGGCGTACTGTTGGAGCTCAAGGATGGCGGCATCGCGGCGTGCAATGTCCTTTTTAAAACAGGTAATGTCGATCTTATAGAGTTCTATGTCCTCGAGCATGTGTCGGCGCTCGGAGTGCAGCTTGGCGATGTTGGATTCGAGGTCTTTTATGCGTGCGCGAGTGACGCGGGTTGGTTTCACGGAGGAAGAGGAGCTGGTAGCTGGAGTTTGGGCGTCCTTCAGAGAGAAATAGTGTTAGATCTGAAAGATGTAAGGGTGAGGGGGAGAATATACTCCTTCATGATCGGCTTGAGGTTCCGTGGCTGGTGTAGGAGGGTCTTCTGTATTAGATTCGACACTTGCTATATCCACGGTCTCTATCTTCGGTTCGGGAGTGTCTTTCGGGACTGAGTCTGCGGTGGTACTTTCTCTTCAGCTTTCTGCGTTACCTTCCTGTATGGTATAAAATAGAATCTCCCCTTGGCAGGTTCTGGAATCTACTAACTCTCACTGTCATCTATTATAGGCTGTGGCTCAACAGCTTCCGCGTCACTCTTTGAACCAGTGCTAGGACTTCGTCTCCTCCGTGTTCTCGGCGGCGGCGGGGGTGTGCCTGGGGATGTATCTCCGGGGGAAGGTAAGACGTCTGTTGGAGGTTCTGTCGACATTGTGGTGGAGTCGTAGAGGGTTGAGGCTGCATGAGCGGGGAGACGTGATAGACAAGGGTCTATTGGTGTAACGTCGTGGCGTTTAGGCAACTGGCTGAGTGATTGGGTGTGATGTCATGGTGTATCACTCGTCTATTTAACTCCCTTCATCAGTGCCCTCTCTTCCCTTATACATCAGCATGCATTCTAATCAACAATCAATATGGTCTCTGATAGTACCAAGGACATCTAATGCTACTCCAGTATTGTATTCTATTGTAGTATACTTAGATACGGTGGCTGGGCTAGTCACCATCAAATGTCTAAGAATCTACCGTGGATAGTAAGTTCTTTAGTCACTGAATCCGTTTACTACCTATTTGCTAACAAGGGACGTATTGATAAGGTGCACTTTGAATCATCTCCCTAGACACTGGGATAGATAACCTGGCAATAGCCAAGGAGAATGGGCACACAATATGCCTTCTGCGGGTTTCTGGGTAAGATTCAGTAACCCCCCCGAGATTGTCTATGTTGCTGATATCATATAGAAGCCTAGTTCCCGAAGTATATAGGCATTCAGCAATAAGTTTATTAATACTTGTTGGTGGTCCTGTCTGTATTAAGAGAGGAGAAAGAATGGGAGTTACACCTAATTCTATGACTCCGTCAATCCCTGAGGATGGGACATAAAGCAAAACTGGGAGATAAAATGGTATTCTGGGGGTGTCTGGTAGAAAGATAGCTATCGAAGATTTACATGCTTGGATAACGTTTAATCTTGTAGCTCTTTTTGTAAATGTAGATTATGGTAGAAGGAAACTCATGTCAATAAATGAAAGCAAAATCATTAAGCTGTTCATAAAAGAAACACTCGAGAAAACAAAAAAGAGCAATCAAGACAGAAACTGGGTGAGATTCTGTGGATTGTGTGGGCGCGGGTACTAAGAGCTACACCGACAGCGCTTGGATCATTCTTAATACATATCAAAGATAATATCATAAGCCGGCCCCTCCCACTGCGGGGCATATATCTAAGGGGGAATAATCTGAATATCCACATGCTGCCAGGAAAACAAAAGAATGATGCATATGCTGTTTCACTCGTCGTAAAGGGAATTACTCATACATCCTAAGCCAATGCAAGGGGTCGCTGGCCATGTGATGGCTTTGGGTAATTCTTGAATCAACCTGCATCAAATAACTTGGAAATGAAGAACTCCATTTTTACGTTTTAAGTCGAGGGAGGGGCGGTGCGGGGATCTACCCCCACTATTGCGGTATATGTGGATTTGTATTCGACAAGTACAAGAACTGTGGTACCAATTACACAAACTACCATTATAATCTATAGATCTCATATAATCCTTAAAGAAAGAAAGAAAGAGGGGGAGAAAATTTCTAGACAGATATATGGTCAAAAAATCAACTAGGCGTGGTATCAGGTGTTGTACTCTCCAAGTCCTGTCTCCCCTCCGTTAAATCTGCCGTATTACCAACCATAAAAGTAGTACTTCTAAACACCACCAAGTCATGCTCACTATCTTCCCCCGTTTCTAGCCGGTCTTCACTCCTTGCTTTGAACTTCATAGATAACGTGTCCAACCCGAACTTCCCCGCGCTATAACTCTGACGACGTTGCTTCTTACGTGCAAGTAGCACACGACCCGCAGGAAGACATGCCGCAAAGAGCGCGATACACCCTTCTGCATAAGACCATATCTGGGCTTGACTGTGTGTTGTCAGTAGTGTAGGTTGTGGGGCGGGGGGGAGGGGTGAGGGGTGTACTAACGTGATGAGGTTTGGGTTCCCGCTTTTACCTTGTGCGTTTCGTTTCGTTACGTATGTGTATCTGAGAAGAGTCGCAATAATCGTGAGGCAGCCCATACACATCAGGAACCCAATAGCTAGCATTTCAGATTTTCGAAGGTTCAGAGTCCTCAATACAAGGATTGGAATAATCATGACTAGGGGGGGACACCTCATGTCTATTAGATCCTATCGAATATTTGTAAGTACTGTTCTGGGTTGGACGTACTTAGTAGATCCGTTGTCACGTTGGTGACCATTGGGAACGTTGTTCCTAACCTTGATCTGAAGGAAGTACAGTGTCCTTCAATTGCCCTGTATCCACAAAAATATCAGATATACAGTAAGTATAATAGCTGACAGGAGGAGGGGGGGGGAATACCAAACAAGTCTCATAGGCCGACAATACAAAAGTGGTAGTAAAAAGTTCGCAAACCAGCTTAAGACAGTGTAGACAACAGTGATCTGAAGACCCCGTCGGATATTCGCCGGTAGTGAGCGGAATATATCAAAATACAAGGCTATAAAAGAGCCTTTGATAAGCCAGATACCAGTCAAGTAGAACTCAACCTCAGCAAGTTGAAACTACTCAAACACGATAAGTAAGCTCACAACACTAGGGAAGAATGAGGGAGAGGGAGAGGGGTAATACCTTGAAGAATAGTACTAGCTTTTCTCTAGGCATCCCTATTGATTTATTGATAGTTGGATCATCTCGATACCTGATTAACGTCCCTTGATATGAAGTCGTTGACGCAGTCTCGATCAGAAACAGCGTAAAAGCCAAACAGATACAAACTTCGCTTGCGACCGCTGCCTTTGTTACGCGAGGTCGTGTAATAATCAAGTAAAGCCTAATAGTAAGGAAGAAGAAATCGAAGGCTAGAAAAAACCATATCAATGCGATCATACTCTCGGGAGAAACACCCATGGTGATAGTTATTGCTAGGATCTAGGGGGGGGACAGGTGGGGGTTTAGGCTGTATGATTGCTATAGTTGAATGAAAGGGCTTTTTACCTTCATGAGAGCCTTATTGTCATCTATGGGTAGCTGGTATTATTTGTCTCATTTGTTGTGGATGTAAGGGCTTGGGTGCTACAGGAGATCAGTGACTCGGGCCCGGAAAATTCCGTGATTGGTGTCCATTATTATCTTTCGGCAGATACGAGTAGGGGATATGTTGTGCCCTCTAAATATAAGGGCTTTTTTATTGCACTATGACTATTCCAGCTTTGGCAGTGGGATACGACGCTCAATACTTCACTTTGATTTGCCCTTTAGGGTGCCTTATAAGGTCCGGGGATATAGACTTACCCTGGGTTTCTACAGTTAACGCTTGGAGAAGAGTTTTACCTGATAGCCTAACTTCAGCTCTGTAGTCTGATACGGTTCTGCTAGACCGTCTACATCTAGAAGTTATCAATATGGACTTCTTCTGTCTATGCGGGTCGTATATGCATGCGTTGCAGATCACATGTGCAAGTCTCTGATAGGCTGTTCTTGATACATCTAGTTAAGTACATATTGAAATCCTCTGAAATACAGGTAAATACTACAGTGTTTGATCTGGGAATTATTCGGGCAAAAATAATTATATTTGAATAAACCCCTAATATAAGCTAAGCAAAGCCAGCTGCGGAGAAAGGTCTGTCCTATAGATAAAGTAATACACTTCAATCAAATAAACAATAAGTAAAGAGAACCCTATAGCGTGGAGGGCTGTATATCCTAGTCAAAGGGACTTCAAATGGAGGGCGTAATATGAATGCGTGGGTTGTACCCATACTAGATAGCTGCTTTCCATGAAACAGGGGTCTGACTGGTAGTTTATATCTAAGGAGACCTAGTATCTGGGCCTATACATAAACATTTTGTTACTACCAAGTATATCTTTGGGGTATCTGGCAAACCTACCTGTTGAGCTAAGGCAGTCTTCTGATCATCGCTTAGTGTATTCCAGCCGTGCGGGATTTTCCATTGTCCTTTGGCAATCATTAGTCTCCAGCAGAGACTACAGTGGCAGTCAAGCAATCTCTATTCAGATTACGGGTGGCATTGTTCGCTAAAGCCTTTTCGGTAATCTTTAGGACTACAGAAACTATAACCCCTGAAATAACTGCTATAGCTCAGTCATAGACAGCATAGATAAGGAAAATCAAGCTGGCTACTTTTTCCGTATCTATACTTCCAGCAGTAAGGCTATAAGCCTAAACACAGACTTTTCCTAATAGCAGAGGCATTTTTATTGGTAGAGGACAAGCCTATGACGAATGCCAGGATTGGCGCCCACATAAAGTTGTGGTGGCTGACAGGCCTAGGAGGAAATAGCTAGTAATGTACCTAATAGTTCCTGAATTGTAGTGTGTTTTATTTAGATTTATCTTGAGGTGGTTTGGGGGTGATTCCGGAGTTTGTGAAACCGCCTCGCTACGAGTTCAGGGTCTGATATTAGCCCAAAAGCCGTTTAATAGTTCAATAACTATCAGGGCCTCAAGAGGTCCTGGACAGTTGTGTAGGTTAAAATGTGGTTGATTGGGCCTCTGGAAAGGAGAGACCGCCTTGGGTAGGGCTCAGATGGTTTCTTGCATGATTACCCGATCACCCATGGCGGACCTATTCGGCATCTCTTTTGTGGTCTGGGGGATTGTATCGGGCGGCAAGATGCCTGCGGATTGAGAGGAAGTTTGCTGGAAGTAGGATCTTTAGCACTCTTGCTTACTCTTTCTGGGGCAGAGGCCTTTGTGTATCGCTCTTGGTGGAGGAGGAGGATGGGTTGGGATGGTAGGTGTAGATTATGGCAGAAGGCGGTGTAGGAATAGGCCTCTAAAAGAACAAAGAAAGGGTGTTTTGGGTTCGATAGTGGTGCAGGTCAATGCTAAGCTTTGAGGCTCTTGCCTCAAATTGGGGGCTCTGTTCCGCGGATAAGACTACCGTAGAAAATACAGGGGGAAAGACATACTGCGGGTCTAGAATTCCCCTTAATGCCGTTCACAAGACTCCCGGATAGGGTTTAATAACATTCTAAATATTTTAGTAAGGCCTAGATCGGGATTTGAGGTGTAAATAAGTCAAAGATATATCGTCAGTGGTATAACTGCGGAACAGAGTAGTATTAAAGACAGGTTATCCGGGTTTGTACTGTGTTCTGGTTTGCTGGCCCATGATTTTGCTACTGATAAGGAAATTCATTTTTAACACATTTGCTCTTCCATATTGAATATCTCGCGTTACATGCATGTACTTAACTATAATTTAATATAAAAAGGCTCCGGAAATAAAAAGCCACATTGTATCTAGGAAACATACTCTAACTGTGATCATATGTTTGATATCAAAGGAATGGGTATAGAGTAGGATAGATATCCGGCTATAAGAACAACTAACACCAGAACAAGAGAGATGTAGAAATAAAACTATTGATGGACGGCTTTAGAGAGTGCTTGGAGGCTGTTAGTTTATATCTCTGAGATATTAGCGCTAGGAAATTTGTGTTGATCCTCACAAAATAAATCAATCTTATCTGTTTAGAGAAATAGGATTGCAGTAGATCCTAGCAACCCAGGATTTAATAATTCAATGATCCAGATATATGCCATCAGTAGCTCTGTTGTTTCACCCATCTGAACTAGCTTCATGAAAGCTGAATTAGGGTTAGCCGCCGACACTAGAATGTCTATGTGACCCGGGCCTAGCATTTTCTTGCTCGATATTCGTCCAGCAAGTCTGATAAAAGGTTTCCTACTCTTGGAGCCATAGCCGACATTACAATATTCCTGGGTCACATGGGGGTGTTCCTTTGTCCATTCTGGTGGAGCAACGCACAAAGTTTGACCGAGATGAGGCAAAAGCTTAAAGGAGAGGCTCTGGTCATTTGCCCGATTTCTGTACCACCCAAGAATACTAATTTTAACTAAGTACTTGCTGAGATTTTTGAATCGAGTCTTTTCTCCTTCCTCCATCCGATCACCTATCCACGAATGTACCAGCGGGTGGACCGAGTATATCATTTCGCCTCTATCCCAGATGATAAGGGAGAAAGAAATAAGCCTTGCAATGCCTTCACGCCATCGAAAGTTGTCCCAGTCGGTACCGCTGCGGTCTTTAAGTATTCGTAGTACTTCGTTAGGTAATTCTTTTGGTATTGGTTCTCCCTGTAGACTTATGCTAGCCAATCTGAATATTTCTTCTGGAATATCTTCGTGGTGTAAGAATCCGAAGATTTGTAAAATCTCCGCCGAAACTGGATCTAAACTTTGCACGGCGTTGAAAGACACCTCCCAAGCTGTATAAACTGACCACTTGTAGCTATCGGAGCCCTGAACGGATCTCCTACTATGTAGAGTTTTCCGGTGTTTCTCATACACACCTAGGTATTCCACAAAGGTGACTGACTGTGCTCTGATAAATGCACCAGCCTGGTCAATAGCGAGGGCTAGATAGCTGAGCTTTTCGATAATCGGTCGTGCTTGCTGCCTCAATTCTTGGTTTGATGGGTCCATCTTTGCGGCTTTGAGCAGTAGATCTACTGCTTCGTCATATTGCATATCTTTGATTTCTTGACTTTCGGTGCCGTGTATGCTGCTCTCAGGATTTCGACTGGTCAAAAGGATATTTCCTCTATTTCCAGATGGAAAAAGTCTAGCGATATCCTGCTCTGGATCGTCCGCATTATCAATGATAAGAAGCCACTCTTCATGGGTTGTCGTGAGCCATTGTTTCACGGTGTCAGAGCTCTCTCCGACGCCGACTATTTGTGCGATTTTCTGATAGCTTTTTTCTGCCGATTCTTCGTTCGTGGCATCAATCCAGAATATCCCCCAAAAGCTAAAAAAACGTGACGTTAAGCACAGCCAAAACCAACTATGTACAGGATCTGTAATACTTACTAGTCACGGTGGTCCTCGGCGAACTTCAGTGCAACTTGGGTCTTCCCTGAGCCACCCATGCCATACAAAACAAAACTACGTCTCGGGTGGACTTTCGGAGATACTTTCTTTGACAAGATGCAGTTGCCTATCTGTTTAAGGAGTTCGTGGCGTCCAGTAAAAATAGCACTCGTATTACGAGGAACAATGTAGTATGTATTTTTTGGTATCTCAGCCAGCACAGGGTCTTCTACTATATCACTCACTTTAGTAAAGGAGTAATCGACAGGTTTCTGGAGGGAATATGAACCTTTGGCGTGCTTGCAGAGCCGAGAAATTGAAGCGATGATTGAACGAAATGCAGAATCATTTTTGTCTTTCAATCGGCCCATATTGAGGTGGTTTGTATTGATTGACCTGGTTCTCTCACCCAGCCCTAAAATCGCTGAAAATTCGGCAACCTAAGTACGTGGTATTAGGGGGGATACTTTTTATCGAAATTCTGCAAGGGCGTATATGCCTACCGCATGTGGGTTTCCACTGTCAACAGCCTCATAAAAGCATTCAACTGCAATATTATGTTTCTTGATGAGGTGAGGAAAGCTATCGAGTTGGTCCCGTAATGTTTCTGATCCGCAGTTGAGAGATCTTAGGAGCTCTACATCGATGGTTTTCATCATTCCGTCATAATTGGATTGCTCTATACCGCGGTGAGGCGTCCCGATAAAAATCATGCCACGAGTACATTTGGTAAGGAACGAGCGATCATCTGATACCACATCAGAGGCAATAACGGCCTTAAATATGGTCAGTCTGTAAATACCGGGCCTGGGGTTTGAAACGAGGGTCGATGCTTCTATACCTTCTTTGCGACCAATCCTCCTAAGCCGTGGCATATAAAAATAATTGGGCGTCCGTTGATCTGCATCACCTTAATAACTACACATCACAGCAACCATATGGTAGACTTACTTTATCCAGTCTTTCATTTTCAATACAACCGAGCAGGTCTGTTCCGTGATTCGAGACTTTGTTAGTATTTAAGGCATACCCATACGTCAGGATGCGAGCGTTTGGAAACTCCTCCGGCAAGAGATCTCTTGGCCAGTAGACCTCGCAATTACCCCATGTGGATCGAGAGTCACCAACAGCTCCATGAATAAAAATGATACTGTTTTTAGGGGATTCTGGTTAGAAAGGCATATACCACGGGTTCTGGGGGCCTGGGGAAAGAGCTGTATACTCAATACATGGTTCGATATTCTCCTTGGAATTCCCATCTGCAAGCACAGTCAACCCACGGTCCTGGTGGGGAGGTGCCCAAGGCTCGGTTTCCTCTATTGGTTTAATGCTTGCACACTCGATGTGCTCCGTATCGGCACCCACAGCTCTATCCGTATGTGGGGTCTATTATTGGTAAGTAGACATCAGCAAATAATAGAAATATTACTCACAACTTCCATTTCTAACTTTTATGTTTCGCTCGTTTTAAGAGTGCTTAACGTTTTACTTAATCAGCTACTTTGACTGTAGAATGCAAGCGCTACGGTAATAACCTCGCAGGGCGAAGAAGAGTGAGATTTAAAAGATCTTTCCTTCTGCCGGATCAAGCTTGATTCTGCATAGTAAGCGCTACAGTGTATCGATTGGTCCAAGTTGATTGGTCTCGATTTTCTAGGTGCACTTTAGAGCCTTACATCTTGAGTCATACTGGATTGAGCAAGGATGCATGGTAAAGCCTTGCGCACCATATCTCTGCCGCACTTTTACTAGGAGTTGTTTCAAGGCTTTAGGTATCTCGTTCTCTTAAACTATTGGATGGACTATCGGGGCGCAGGGAAGTAATGTGCATCGGCTTCTAAGCCTCAACATCCAGTTTTTACGTATTGTAGTGGAAGCATACAGGGGTGAAGTTAGAATCGCCAGGGTATCGGGAGTGAATTTACAGCCTAACTACTGTGGCTGACAATAACACTTGAGCCGCACACATAGTAGAGTCAAATGGCTTACTTGCGCAGAGATTATTGGTCGCCCACTACTGCTTCCTTATAAAGCACGGCCTAACTATTGATTACTTACTTGTCTAGTATAGGGTTATTTCTCTTTTTGGAAATTTCAATACAAATAGACTTCTGTTTAGCATAAAATAGAATTCTCAGGGGGAAAAAACCCCGTTTTGGTTCGCCTTAAAAAATTATACGCATATTTAAGTTACAAAAATCAAAAACTGGATATCAACCCTTGTGACGCAGTGGTTAGCGTGTCGTTCTTATACTAAGTATTATCACTTGTATGCAATGCGAAAGCCGTCAGTTCGACCCTGACCTGGGGTAGATTTTTTTGCATTTTTCAACTCCCCGGAAACATGTTGCTATCCGTTCGTCGAGCCTCCTAGGTGAAGGAATTCGCGAGTTTTTATTTTTTTACCCAGAGAATATATGGTATTGTCGCAATAGGTATCGTCTGACATCACCCCAAATGTTCTCCCACTAGTTCTTTCGCTACTTTTTAGTTAGCAGCTTCATTAAACGAGTGATATTCCATGATACAATTATGGTAGAAAAAATATGTGGCGCATGGTTGGTAAATGTTGTGGTCTCTCCGCAACCTTTCGGGTGGTATTCCCACACAACCGTACTGAAACCCTAGCAGAACCCTCGGGCGAGTAACAGTAACAGGGTCGAACATGCAATATATAGTAAAAAGATTATCAAAAGGGTAGTCCCCGATACAAATCTAGGCACGAGCTGGAGTCATGACTACCGGTTAACAGTATAACCTACAGCGAACCACGAACTGCCCCACTCCACGCGTCTCCAAAGTCTCAATGAACCGACAAAGCATCATCCCCGGCACCAACATCACCCTCCAGATCCCCACCACTCGCTATAATAACATAAGCACTATACTACCACAAGAGGAAGGATGCTAACTGTGTAAGTCGCCGAAATATATAAATTGCCTTATCTCATTTCCCGAAACACTACTAGTGTTTCCGTTATGTCAAATTAGGATATATTTTCTCATTCGTACACCTAAAATCCTGGGTAATCAAGAATAAAGACCAGCGGTCTACCTGCCAATCTAGCTAGCTACACCTGTATGGGACTCCTATTGGAGAAGATGCCTCCAGCACAGTGCTCGAGTGATGATGCATGACACAACTCTGGTTTCAAAACACACGGTACATATAGTTTCCAGGCTAGGCTGTAGTCACCTAACTAAGAGTACCAGAAATTCAACAGCAAACATTTATCTCGAGCAACTACTACACTCATATTATACGAGCATTGAAACAATTTAGTATACAAACCTCAGCCATTAGACTAATTCTATCAGATAACTAGAGAAAAGCTATCTTGTGGCTAGTCGTCTTACAATTGATGATAATTGGATACTCCAGCCTATTATCTCATAGAAGACTTAAGCTTGGTTAATGTACTTACTAACAACCCTCACTACGTCCTCTTTACCCTCCTCAATCATCTTCATTTCAAACATTCTCCATTCATCCCACCACCACCCGTGCGTAACGGCATCAACCTCACCCATGCACCTCCCAGTGTTCCATGGCTTCTTGACAATATAATGTAAATTCCTTACCTCTTCGTCTCTCCACATCTCCGGGTGCTCATATCTAGCTGTCTTGATTGCGTTGTACTGCCACCCTATTGGCTTCCATTTTCCTTTATAGAATTCAGCTAGGAAGTCTTGATCTGGAAAGGTGAATGTAGACACAAGTTCCGAACTATACAGGAACTCTTTCATTGCCGTAAATACCTCCTCAGAGGGATGGAGAAGGACGAGACCAGAGTTAAGAAGTGTGTGAGTTCGGACAGAAGTTGGAAGCACTGGGGTTGGGGATGTGAGAGCAGCAGGGTGTGTAAGAGGTGTATATGCACAATTTTCGGGAGTCCTATATAGAAAATATTGGTAAAAATCCTATAGTCAACTAGAGGTCATAGGAAACTCACCAATCTTTAGGTGCCCAAGAAGCTTTGGCAATATTACAAACGCAGGCATGATTCGCAGCAATCCAATCCTTCGGAATATCAATATCAAACAGCTCGTCCATATTCCGCATTACCATCATATCACCATCCAATAACACCAGCTTCTATAAAAACGATTTGTAATCTGCAATACCATGAAAGCTAGGATATATACGTACCTCAAACTCCTTGAATTGAAACACGACCAACTTAGTCCATGTGTCCTCGAAGCGATCAGCTACAACATCCACCTTTTTCTTTGGTCTCAAAGGTTCCACCACTACAACACGTAACCCGAAGTTGATAATTGTATTGAATTCTTCCTGTGGCATTGAAGGTGTAACAACGACAATGAGGGGATACTTTGAATTGACCCTCTGAAGCGAGTAGCCGAGAATAATCACACCAGGGAGGTATGAAGCACTGGTCAAAACAACAATCCAAGCTCTCGGAGGTTGAGATAAAGATGTAGAGGGGGTTTGAGGAGGCATCTAAGAATACTAATTTTATCTCTGCTTGGTAAAATGATTTGATAGATACAAGTTTTAAAGCTGATAAATTCGAGATGGATCGATAGCACTTGAGAGGTAATTACCTAGGAAAGGTTCACAGGTAGGGGGCCATTTTCTGTGACTTATGCAGTCTATGGGTCACGAACCAACGTGGTCACAACGGCCAATTGAACTAAGACGTGCTAAGGGCAAATCGTTCTTCCTCAGGGTAAGAGATCTTATCTCCCCTAGTAGGCGCTAGTAGCTTCAAGCCAGAGATACGCCACTACCTGATGTCACCATACATATCACCAGATATAAAACGGACTACGGCTGCGAAACGGCTGCTGCCCCACAATCAAGATCTAAATAGATCTGTTACCCCACAGATAAGAGTGTTTCCTGAAAACCCTTCCTGAGATATCGGCAGCTATAAATGGACGTAGATGTGGCCGTATGTACGAACTGATATCTATGAGATATTAAAGTGGAATATATAAGGGTCCCTATGACTTTTAACCATGTCTAGGGATTTATATATCCTTAATCGACGATAATTCTCAATTATTTATCTAGGGATTATTGCGGAGAATCTCGAGCCGTCATGCTATTACACTGGCAAAAACTTGTGTATCTCTGTCATGTGCACCCCCACTGTCCAAGGCACTAAACCAATCCCTATCAAGATATCCATCTAAGGCTTCATATAGACTAGATCTCTCCCACTACATCCCCACTCTACAAAAGTATGGTAAATCTATTATGGATGCGAGATAATCACTCGACTATTTAGTTGCTGCCATACCCCACGTAAACGCTCATCATCGCCCAATCCTACCTCCACGGAACCCTGAGACCACAAATTCTCTCCGAGGAAGTCATGTCACGGGAATCCCTTTCTTCTCAATATCACTCGAAAAATGCCCCGTTGCCAAAAAGAGGGGACATCTCCCAGAAGCCCTTACTGAGCCGAGTTTATAACTCCAGTTCCAGGATTCTTCCACGTCAATCCTCCAGTAATGGTAAACCGGTGTATAATACTTTCATGACAAAATCCCAAAGAATAGGCTCCAAAATGGAACAGCGGAAGGGACTCCTCGGGTCACTTTTTCCGGTACCAGCGTTATTATCGATTTCTTTTTGGCTGTTTGGGACACTTGTTACTATGCAATTCGGGTTGGTTCCCCATGATAGAGGTTTAATTAAACTGGCTGACGGAAATTACAATATAGGGTTGTTTTGACTGCTGCAAATGAGTGAGTGAATATTTGAATATTTTTGAATATTTAGTATCTGTAAAACTAACCCTCCATCAGTCTTGTTGGAAATAGTGCGCCACCAGGCCTCATCCTCTTTGCCTATACTCTACCATCAGTTCTTGTGCGTACTTTCGTTCCATACATCAAGTTCCCCAAAGTATCAGACCTCTTCTCGTATTTCTATTCGCCAAAAGCATCAGACTACTGGAGAGTTCACACCCCCAGCGGCATTCATACACCTGGAACACCTGGCTTTGGTCTCAAGGGGGCAAACAAAGTATCTCAGGAAATCAACTATGCTGCCCGACTTTCCATCTGTGCTGCATCGTCGTTTCTAGGGCTACAGCTACTTGCATGGGCTGATAACGTTGGTGTACGGATGCTGGGGATCGCGTTGGCTAGTTTGAGTAGTAATTTGGGAGATATGTAGAGCTCACTGTTCACCTACATGATTGTTTATTCTAATTTTTGAAAGGTCTTTCTACCAACTCGCAACCCGCTACCCCTCCATGATTGCTCGTTCCTTTGGCGGGTATGCAGCGGGGAGTGGGGCGGCTGGATTAGTTGGGTCTTGCATCTATACTCTCCTCACTACTTCCTTCGGAGTAACACCTTCTGCGGTGTTGTCTGGTATCGGGCTTGTGCCTACGATAATGCTTATGACCTATTTCTTCGTTCTCCCCTCGCCGAAAGCGTGTGATGATGTTGCAATGGCAGATGGTAAAAACGTTGACGATATTCAACTGGAAGAGGTGGGAGGCGCAGATAAAGGCGAAATGATCAGTGATTTGAAGTTAGGTGATAAGTTACGATTGGTACGCCCTATGATAATCGGATACATGGCACCTCTTGCAATCCTCATGTTCTTGGAAAATATTACTACTCAAGTAAGCACCCTCCGAATTTCACTAAAATCACTACAACACTTAATTAACCACCGCGTAATTAGGGTATCCTCCCTACGATCCTCTACCACCTTCCTTTCCGCACTACGTTCACCTCGCACGCCGACCTTCTCAACAGCATCTTCACTACCACCCGTGCATTCTACCCATTCTTTTTCACAACATACCAATTCGCAATATTCCTCGGTCGCACATCTATAACCGTCTTTAGACTCCCCGGTGGCAATTCCGGTTCCAGCGTAGCATACTGGACACTCTGCCTAATCGAATGCGGTCTCTTCCTATCAATGCTGAACCAATCATGGTCAATGACCGCCCCCCAGTTCTCTGACAACCCCGATGTAAATATATTGTTCTCGCCCTTCGTGATCATGGCTCTGATATTCACGATGGGGTTATGCGGAGGTCTTGGCATGAGTAATACATACTGGCGAGTCTCTAAAAAGCCACTCCCACCATCGGTTTGGATGGCACTTGATAAAGCTCGTTTGAAACGCCTGCGTCAGAAACAAAGAAGCTTCGATACGCAAGAAGATGGTGTCCCTACTCCAATAGATGGTGATGGGGAGGATGGGTATTTTGCTCCTAGGCCCAGGATGAGGAAACTGTTCTCTTCGAGGGGCGGGAATCAGGCACTGTTACATGGTCATGGTGAGCTGGATTCAAAAACTAGGAATATGAAAAGATCGCAGGAGGAGGAGACGGCGGTGAGAGAGTTTTTGATATCGACTATTGCGTTGCCGGATACGTTGGCTATCATGATTGCTAGTATGGTTAGTATGTGGTTACAGCCTGAGCTTTGTAGGTGGCAGGTGGGTGGAGGGAGAGATCTCTGTAAAAGGTGAATAAGGTATGGGCAATTTCAAATTATGTGAATGATGTACTGGTGTGATATCTGTAACATTTGGTAATTTACCGAGATTTTTGTATTTTATATATCCATATTGTGTATGTATTTGATTATTTCTTTCTTCAGTATATAAAAGCGATCATCAAACATATCTTTAGACTAGAAGTAAAATCCTAACAGATAATCGGGAGACACCTGAGACGGGGTGGAGAACTTGAGTAATATGTGATCATAATCAATTGAGTAAAGAAACTACATGTAGATCCGACCATACAAGACATGACACCACGGGCCCACATTTAGCCGTGGCATAGCACGATTTTCAGGGCCGTCTTTCCACTAAGCGAAATTATAAACCCCACAAATCAGAAAGTGATCACTGTCAGCCCCACGACAATCCAATGCTATTGCTATAACTACCGCTATCCTCAACGGCATCGCATGGCCGAGAATATCTCCACTAAGTAGGATCACAGCAATCCTAAACCCTGTCTGCACCGTAGCGATAAATTCAGTACAGCACGAAGAAGCTTGTCCCTGTGGGCCGTTAAGATAACGGTATCAACACCGGTATCAACACCGATGGACCCTCCAGAGATTCCTGAGGTGAGGATGGAGATGTGGAATTGGTAATTCACTATAGTAAGTAGATATGTCCCTAATTGCCTCCTTAATTTTGTCTCTGCTCGTTTTCAGAATCTGCTCCAGACTTTTTTGTTGAATTGCTCTAACTGGAGTTTGCAAAGGCGGGTCTAGCGCGTTGGAGGATGGTGATGAGTTTATGCTCATCCGACTGAGAGGCCGGAACGACCCAAGATAAGGCTACCTTGTATCAAAGATACGCATCCTATGATAAACCACCACTAAACCAGAAAAGCCGTTGCTCCTCGGCTGATGAAGTCCCATCACAGTGCCCGAATTGCCATGAGTACCGAATAGTCACCGAAACCTAGAAACATGAACCTGTGAGTGGAACTACTCAAACCTATGAGCGATTGTCCAATGGAGGTACAATGGCCCTCCCGATCTCCCCGTGGTCTATTATGGCTTAAGAGATAAAAACTACACGAATTCCAGAATAAAATCTACATTCGCTTGGAGTCAGTATTGCAGTGCCGGATATTCTTAGTTCAGATCCTTGTTCCTAGGATACGGCTTGAACTCCCCTTCCCCCCCCTCTACCACCGTTGCTTAGACGTTCCTCTAGGTGAAAAAGGTCATTCATTGATTCCGCTTTCCGGTATAAAGCAAATCCCCGGTCTCGCCCCAGTGATCTTCTTAGAGGCTCCCGGCAGCTAGAGAAAAGATACGCTCTGGTCACCCACTCTCTGTAGAAGGGGTTAGGCTGCAAGTCGAACTATTAAAACCGACCGGCAGGAGGGTCCCTTTTGTTATCGCCCAGAACATCGATAGATCGCTTCCATTTAGGCTCGGCTGCCCTTAAACAGTAGACTACTGAGAGAAGATGGAAATCAGTGGCATTAACTGCAAACCATTAGAGTCTCAGAGATAAATGCTGCTACCATCAGTCGAAGCCATTACCAAACCTTACACAATCCGTCCTCTGATGATTGAGACTATTGCTTGTAAGGTCCAAGTCAGAAGATTGGTCATGATAAAAAAGCAGGCAATCGATCCAGCATCTTGCATCCAGATCCGAGGTCTGTCCGAAGTTATCCCCGGTCCAAAAGCAGCAACAGAATTTCAGACAGGAACTCCCTTTAGCCCATTCATGTTAGACTAGAAAAGGGTACTGATGAAGTTTGATTTTGATGCGGGGTCGGCTAATTTGTTGAAAAGCGAGGTTTGGCAAGACAATATGTCGTGTGCCATGACTGGTTCTTTTAAATAACGGAAGATGTTGTTCCGGAAGAACTTGCTCCAGCATCTGCGTCCGCGTCGTACAATAGGCGCAGGGCCAAGAGGCAACTCTGTCCAGAATCGTATTTTGAACCTTCATCAGACGCTTACGCCGAGTACAATATCAACGAGACATTTGTCAAAAGATCCTTATTCTCGAATGGACGAAATGCCTAACTCTCACGGAACTAAACATGCCTCAGGACGGGACAAGTGAATTCAGACCTAAAGTTATGTCTGTACGGCCCGCTGTTGGGACGTGCGGTGATCTGCGCCTAATAGCCCAGCGCGTATTTGGCCGCCTACATAGTTGTCCGAACGGCCGCCCGCTCCAACTAGTGCAACAAAAATACACTCCCCGCACGGCCGCGCGTCATGACCAACCACCCTAAAAATATCTGCAACTCGGCCATGTACCACTCAGGACGACAGCGACCCGCCCGCATACCTCAAGAAAAAAATAGTCACGAATCATAGCATAATCTAAGGATCGGAATTTGTGCACACTTTGCGGCGGGAGATGCTCTCGTGGCACCCCCGCTTGCGTAGAGAAATCGTATGTCTCACGGCTATACAAACCCGGCCATAGGTTCCTTATCCGAGTGCCCGCCTATGGGTACGGTGCCAAAATAAACCTCCCACAGAGATCTCAAAATAAAATAAAAAGCAAAAAGAATACTTTAGGCGTCCCTTCAGGAAACGTTGTTTACTGTCAAGTATGATGACGAGTGACAGCGCATGAGTTCGCTGCGATCTACAAGATCAACATGTCTTTCAAGTCTTTCTGATGCCCATCGGGGGTGGGTCCTTCACCAAAAATTACATGTAAGAAAAACCGTTATTTTCCGACTTCAAATGCAATCTGCATTATTTTACCAACTTGGAGAACTTGTTGAATGCAATAAGCATCGCTTTGACCGCTCGGAGATCCCGGAGATGATAGAGATTATCCTTAGAAATGTCAAAACTACTGTCTCAGATCAAGTCCATAGCCAATCACTCGGTGGTAATATTATCGCGAATGTACGGGTATGGCGGGGTATGGTGGTTGCCCCGCGACCGGAAGTCGGCCGCGTCTGCGGCGAATCAAATCCCCAGGATGCTCCTAAATATGGGATATGCCAGCAATCTCGGCCGGTCAGTAGTGTGTAACCAGGTCACCTCCATATCGTGTGTTGGCTTGGACACTGTAGTTATCCATTCAATTATTGCCGACGCCCGCCTGTCTTCATCAATTGTGCAGATTCACCCCCGACGCCGGGGGAGATGAGAATCGCTGACTCGAGTCTGCGATCTGAAGTTGGGACTTTAGACTTAACGTCTAATATCATGCCAGCGTTTTGTTTGACTAACGGGAACTGTAACGCCACGAGTAAAGTGAAGAAACACAAAGTACAAACTACTGAAACCCCCACACTCGCTCAAACATGGGGAAAAGAGAGGGTGTGCGGGAGCATCCCAGCATACGCAATGCTCTGGGGAACGTAGAGTCGGTGATGCAATGGAGCTGTGCTGTCTGCGCAGGAATGCTTCTTCGAGTTCCCAAATCGCAAGCGGCCCTGTGTTCCCAAATATCACCCAATTGCGCGCAAAGTGAACTGAGTCCAGCAGCCCCCGACCACGTCGGTTGCAGCAGAGCGCTACCCCGCCCGGCAAGAGAATCGATTTTGGGCGATTGGTCTGGTGTGCCGCGAAAACCTGCTTTCCCCTTTGCCCGAAGACCAACAGAATAAATTAAAAGCATAGGCGCAGGTGATCTATCGCATCAGTAAATAGTCCTGATTGGACTCGCTTGACGTCCAATCAAGGCTCATTTTTTGAGCCTCATGATGTCGCACCTTTGATAAAGCCCGAGGGCTTCTGAAGAAACAGAAACAGTAGTCCGCTAAACCATAGTTTTTCAATATCCCCAAAATCATTTTCCAATAACACCTAACGCAATCCAAAGTTCAATATGACCCACGCTCCAGAAGAACCACGAACGAGACGAAGCTCGGATGCCTCAGTGTACTCTGATACCTCTCAATTCTCATGTGAGTATAAATCATCCCTAACCCTGAAGAGGGTAGCTTCAGTATTGGTAAAAACTCTCCATAAAGGTTTCTTTGCTGAACATATCCTGCGACAGGGAAACATATGATTCAACCCGAGCATAGATACTGCGAGAATGGGTTGGCGACATATCTGGAGGACGTGAACGGAGCCGCGTCTCGATTAATGTCCTTGAATATCGGGAGCGACGAAATTCCACCTATTGATGCTCAAGGAGGGCTGTTAAAGCAACGAGGACGATATCTTTCTTCACCAGTGCCCGGCCTAGCTACCAGCGAGATTTCTTCCATGACTAGCTCGAGCATCACGTCCATGTTGCCCAACCAAATGTACAGCCTCGATCAAGACTCCAGCGGGGCTCTGTACACGAGGATCCAGGGCGGCCCTGTAGTGGTAAACACTAGCTCCCCAAAAGACGGATATTATCAGTGTCTTTTTGCATTCAGTGGCTGTCAAGCACAATGCACAATAGAGACTTGGGCAGAGCATGTCGAAACCCACTTGTCGTCTGTTGAACCACCAAAGTCCTGCCTGTGCCCGATATGCGGCGAGCTGTTTGAAACTGGGACTCCTGCCGTAACATGGAGCCGGTTTCTAGACCATTTCCCGAAACACAAATATTACGGACGTATCCATCCAGACGCAGAATTCCTCGAGTTTTGCCGAGAAAACAGTCTGATCTCAGATTTCACTCGGGAGAGGCTGGAACAAAACCCCCAGACCCAACGGATGTCGCAAGAACCAAACCAGTACCGTAACATGACGCCAAGGCGGTTTGCCGATGGGAGTCGGGGTGACTCCAGCATTGCTCGAGTGACCTACCCAAATTCGTGGGAGAAGACAACACCAGAGCAGCGCCCTAATAGACAGGATATTCTGATAAGCCGAAATCATCGCCATGGGAAATATAGAGCATAATATGTATGGCTTTCTTGATTCTGATAGCGGTGGGCTCTAAAAGTACTTCAGAGGTGCAACGGAAGTTGATCTTCATTTCATGCCGGGTTCATGGCGTTTGCTTTCGTCCTCTTCTCTTCTCTTGGATATTTTTCTCCGCTCCTATTCCGTTTGCTTTGGCTTTCTTCTATGCCGGAGCTTCGTATATTTTTATTCTTTTTATACTTGATCTTGATGACCCACTTAAGTTAGCATTCTTTCATAAGGATATGTAAAGTTTCTTGTACTGTACTTACCTTTCTTTATCCGATCTGGAAACAAATTCAACCCCTTAACCCTTGGCCGTGCGGAAAAAAGCTGTGTATTATTTCACCTAACTCGAGGGGCAAATGCGGTGTTATGTAGGAGTTCTACACAAGGCTCTTCGCACACGCCTTCGCACAGCCTTCTGTTTGGACTGCTACCTAGTTTTCTATGCGCCAATACATGGCTATCCCTCATCTGATTTCATTAGCAGATTGGCCAGGCTTGCAACTGGAATGGGTGTTTACATATCACGAGGGCTGTTGCCTGAGGCAGCTGGGCGACTCTGTTACCCCCTGTACGTTGCACAAACCAGCCGATCGTCGAGTCATACTTGAGAGATTCAACCTCCTAGGTCCTATCGGTCCAATGTTTCTAATCTACTAGATTTACCCCGAACCTAACCGGTTAATAAAACGAGAAACGAAAAACAAAACCCTGCTGTCTAGATCCGCCACCAAGAGTACTTACGGGTCCTTATTCCGTGTGAACGTTATTTTTTTTTCCTTCCCTATTTTCTTTTTTCGCAATTCCTCCCTTTTTTTTCTTTTCTTTCACGCGGTTAGTCTTCTGCGCCTTGTTAGTAGTAAGGCGTGCAGATTATACTGTGGCTTAGTTCGAGATATGGTACATGTACCTTATTACTGGTGATATGCGTAGTACAAGCTAGAGAGTTGTTGGTAAACACCCCCCCCCATCTAGATAACGTGCAAATAAGATTTTTACCGGTGACCTTTTTTTTTTTTTTTTTTTCTTGAATACCTCAACCGGTTAGTTACTTGGCCAATATTTATATATTATCGTGACTCAAATAGAATGAAATATAATACAGCTCATCTTGCAAGGTGGGCGTTCGTTTATCCAGGGCTCACAATAACCTTGACACATAATCTGCAAACTGCAACACCAGGGGGAACCCCCCATCACGATGGCGTGAACAACGCTAAATATTATTCACTCATAATATAGTATGTAGTATAGAGGTAGTTTCGCCCCCCCCCCCTAATTACTTAACCACACGCATATACAGACTTTGATGTCGACTACGCCTGAGTGAAAATAAAAAAGAACTAGTAAAGGCTTGGAGTGGTGTTGTAAAGTGATCGGCATATCACTTTCTTTCTTTCTTTTTCTTTTTTTTTTTTTTTTGCCCAAAGATTCTGTGGTTGGAAAAAGAATCTACAATGACATAATGAGGCGCTGGTTTTTTTTTTTTTTCTGGGCTAGGGTTACTTGTGGTCTAATAGGAAGGGGGGGGGCAAAGTTAGCACCTAACTCCTTGGACCTTCTAAAAAATCAATTAGGGTGCAAGAGAGGGGCGATATTTGGCCACTCAGGGCGGTTTTTATATCGCCCCACTAATTAGCGTGCTATGAAATAAAAAAAAAGCACATCTTGATCGTGCAGTATAATATTCTTATCGGTCTAGCCTAATATTATATAGCATGGAATAAGGAGACGAGTAAGAAACCGTGACGCAGCAGAGGAACGGTCGAACGGAAGTAATTGCCAATCAATTGATGTGACTATATACAAGCTGGTATATTGGATACAAAGCGAAGTACACTTTTCTAGTTTCCTCTACACCCCTCAACTTAAGAGTGAACGCCAAAAAAGAAAGCATAGCAGAAAAACAATAGAGTCTACTATTTTGGTAGTTTCGCCTTAACCCATCCTTCTAATCCACCCTGTACAAACACTTCCTGCACATTCGGTGGCAGCTCTCCCACTTTTTGACTCCACTCCTCTCCTGTCTCTCCTTCTTTGACTACCACTGTACTCTTCTTCACATCCCATGTGAATGTCCAGCCTGTTCTCCTGGTCGCCACCTTGTCTCCGCCAAATGTAGACCTTAGTCTTTCAATGAGCTTCGGCACTTCCACGGTCATCAAGGCATTGTTGATCGAGTTCCGCATAAAGATGTTTCCAAAGCTCCCAGCAACCACAAGTGGGATATCACGAGCAAGAATAGCGGTTGCAGCTTGTTCTCTACTGCTCCCAGTACCGAAATTAAAGCCGCTGACAAGGACGTCGCCAGCCTTGGTTAGGGAACCAAAGGATACGTCATAGTTCTCCATACAGACTTCGGCCATCTTTTCGCGGGGTACGTTGTCTTGATAGGTATATTTTCCGGGATAGATTCCATCAGTGTTGATGTTGTCAGCGTCACAGAAGACAATTTCACCAGTGATGCTAGAAGGAAAGCCAGCAAGAATCTCAGTTTCCGACTCTGCTACAGCGGTGGGAGTAGACACCGGAGGTTCTGTTGGGGTAGAGTCTTGCTTTCTTGAGACCACACCAGCCGAACCACCATAATACCCAGGACCGGAAATGAATCCTTTCATTGCGCTCGCAGCTACAACCTCCGGGGATGCAAGGTATGCTAATGCCTCCCGAGACCCCATCCTGCCTTTGAAATTACGGTTTGTTGCCGAGATACCGACTTCGCCGTCCTTCAAAAGCCCAGTTCCCAACCCGATACAAGGGCCACATCCAGCCGGGAGTGGCTTTGCTCCTGCATTGATGAGCGCATCCCAGTCGCCGGCTTTCGTGGCAGCTTCTTGCTCGAGGGTGGATGCAGCGGCGATGTAGAATTCAACACCGTCGGCAATCTTCACGTTCGGCTGTGATTTAAAGACAGATGCTGCGGCGGCGATGTCGGAGGCGCGGGAGTTTGTGCATGAGACAAGATAGGCCTTTTGAATTCCAATCTTCTTCTGCTCGAGTTCAGCGAGGGGTGTGGCGACCTTGACGGAGTTAGGACCAGCGACGTATGGTGAGAGGGTAGATAGATCTAAAGAGAGGGTCTTTGCGTATGAGGCCTCTGGGTGTGCGGATAGTTTACGAAGTGTGAATAGCTCGTTGATCTTTTCTTTGGTGAGCCTTGGGTGGACGCCCCCCTTGAGTCTATTCTCGTGCTCTTCGGCCTTCTGAACCATCCAGGCCTTCAGCACACTGTCCATTGGGAATAGCCCGCTCAATGCCCCCCATTCCGTAGTCATATTTGCAATTGCCAGCCGGTCATCGATCTTCAAAGACCCAAGCGTCTCTTCAGAGCCTGTAAACTCGATAGCATGATTGAGGACCTCATCGTTATTGAAAAGCCCACACAGCGCAACAATCACGTCCTTCCCAGTCACTCCCCTTGGCAAGACACCTCCAAAGCGTATACGTGCAACCGGTGGGATCTGCCACCACGTCTGGCCAGTTGCCCAGATGGATGCAGCATCTGTCCTGACAATCGGTGTTCCCAGACATGAGACCCCGCCGTACATGTTACTGTGGGAATCACTCGCAACCGTGAGGGTTCCCGGCCAAGCATACCCTTCCTCGGTCATGATCTGGTGCCCAATGCCCCTCCCCGCAGGGTAAAAGTCCACACCTTGCTTGTTCGCCAACTCCTCGATATTACGGTACTTTCTCAAGTTTGTCTCGGAGTCGTTCTGGACATCGTGGTCGAGGGTCATGACGACCTGTCTGTTGTTGTGGATTTGGGTCGCACCGATAGAAAAGAACTTTTGAGCGACGGGCCATGAGTTATCGTGGGTCATGCAGTGGTGAGGTCTGATGGAGACATAATCGCCTGAATGAACGGCCTTTCCGGCCGGGAGCCCGACTGCATACTGTTGAACGATTTTCTCGGTCAGGTTCTGCACCGGGGCTGGGGGGTTTGACGATGTTGCGAGAGAGCGGACGATGTGGAAAGAAGTTGGAGGCTGGAAGTAGGATGGGAGTCGTGGGGGGAAGACGCGGCCCCGGGTATTGGGGGGCAAGCAGAGCCTGGAGGGGAGGCGTAGCTGCAGATATACAAGGCACAATCAGGTTACGAATGTCAATTGAGCAGAAATGGAAGATAGAACTCACGAGACGCATTGGATAGATGGGATATCTCCTTCTTCTATCAATTGGGGCAGGAGTATTGAGGGGCCAGTAATCCCACGGTGAAGAATTATCGCGGGGCACTGCCAAGAATCCGGGGGTTGGCTTTCCAATCAGCGCTCGCACATTAGCAAGAGATTTCACAGCTTAAAGCCAATGGGATGCATATCGGGCCCTTTTGATCGAGTGAGAAGTTATGAGCGCAGGATATGTCCGAATAAATGAATTAATCACAAGTACATGGCCGAACATGTCTGTTACAGCGGACTATTGCATTGGGCCATATACTATCAGGTGGGGATTATACCCTAGGACGAAGGCCCCGAGGATGCATGTATTTATGATCAATTTACCCATTCGTTCCCCAGATGCAATAGCATAGTGGTGTCTTAAAGTTGGAGCAAAAGTCTCGGTGATGACTGAGTATTACTATCTGGCACTTGGAAGCCATGGCGCTTTGAGTGTGACAGCATTTTAAGTACACTTACATCCTGGACAGGTCCTGTTTGGTTTTTCTCTCTTGTGGAATAGCAAAGATCAAGTTGCAACATGGCCTTAATACGGTCTTTATAACTACCCAAAGCCTCCGCCCTGGCTGTAAATAAGTGATTTTATAAAAGTTATTTTCCTATCGCGCCAAGTACTATAACAAGTCATAACAGACACCTGCTGTATTCATTATCCGAAAACAAAACTATGAATCATTTTGTATTTTGTATGATTGCAGCTCTGGAGATACTCTTGCGATCTGAAAAACGTTGCCCGTGGAGGGAATCTTATCAGGATTTACCAAGTGGCTTCTGCGCGTAATAAAGATGGCTATCCCGACAACTATAAGCCCGAATTCCGGATTTAAGAAACAAAAAACAAGAAAATACTCACTGTAGCGAATATGAGTGGATTTTTCTATTTGTCGCGTCCCGCCTGGCACGCCTGATCATCTCCTCCGCTGATTCCAAGCTCATGCCCTTTTGCCTCGTCATCAATGCCAGTCCGTAGGCCTCAAAGGCGTTCTCGCTAGTAAGCATTAAATACGCCCCCATTTCCTTTTGCTTCGGGTCGGCTGGCCAGGTCCCAAAAGGGATCTTTGCATGCGAATGCTTCAAACCGATGAAACCTGCATTCGTGATAAGGTCGTCCAGATGGGCGGCGATACAAAACTCCCGACCTTTATCAGAGATTTAAAACCCTAACACTTAATTATCGATTGAGGGGAGTATAAACTTAGGAATAAATACCAGATATTGCTGCTGCCTCGTTCACTATATCGTAGTACTTCCATAAATAACAATCTTCTGGTAATGATCCATCATCACTGTACAGTCTGAACTCAAACTCTGCAATATCGACCCATCCGCCTGGTTTTGTTGCTCTAGACAAGATCAGCTCGTCTATGCTAGGCTAATAATAATAATAATAAAAAGGACACTCTACTTATAAGCCTCTTTAAGAAATTTATCCCAATCCTTGATTCCCCCGCCCAAGTGTCGGATGTGAACGAGATCAAATACATCCTCTCCAAACGTCCACTCCATTTCCGCGTCATCGATCTGGAATTGCACATTCGGTGGCACCCTAGCACCCTATCAGACTTAGAATATATATTTCCTAAAGCGGATACCGAAGGATATCCATACCAGCTTGGCTGAATAGGGCTTAAATCGGTCCCAATAACCTCAGCTGAGGGATAGCGTCTATGGATACACCTATCAACACCTATAATAGGGAGAGCCTTAAAAATGTTATATCTCCAACTTACTCTGCAGCATCAATCGCCCAGATGCCCGTTCCTGTCCCAACATCGAGAATTCTTTGCGGGTTGGGGGAAATTGGAGCTAGATGTAATTGATCATCGAGCATGAGAAGATATATATGGTGGATTGTATCTAATCTACTCTGCTCTGGCTCATCGTTAGGAAATGAATATTTCCTACCAGAAAAAGAGAATCAGTCTATTATGCCAAAAATAAAAGGTTTTTTTTTTTTTTGTTGTTTCCCCGAATAAAAGAAATTCTAACCCATCTTTATAAGCGTGATATCGGCGCCCATTCTCGTATCGATACCTAATAAAATCCGAAATCTCAGCTTTTCCCATCTACTTAAACCCCCCCCCCCCCCTCCAATGGTAAACCGTAACTCGTAAATAGAAGATCTGAGCGAATTATCCGAATATAGACCATCCCTTTCTTGTTTGTTAGTAAAATGTACTCAGAGAGGGGAAACTCTTTTTACTTATACTTCTTATTTACCTTACGTAATGGGAGTCTCCGTCACTCCAATTATGGGCGACCTACCAAGGGGAAAGACAAAGCCTACATCAGCAGTTATCCACCAGGGTTCCTTGGACCCACTGACGAATGACGGATCCACTTCAATGTCTGAAGGCTCGATATCATGGGGTGCTAGAATTGTTTGGGTGTGATCGCTGGCTGGGGCTGTTGACATGGCTCACGAGGGGGGGAAGGGGATGAAGATTGACGGCGCAGGGCTTTAGAATTGGGCGATACAGTCTTGAAGGTACTGTAGGAAGGGTGAAAAGGCGATAGAGAGAGAGAGGGAATAGGGGCGGGGATGGAGCGCACTGATGTACTTCACGAGATTCATCTGTCGTGTGTGGAGAGGACTCGAGCTTTTACAGTGGCCCGGATCCATACTCCATGGTATTACAATTCAAGAGCCGGCCAGTACTTGATATTGCATGGCTTCACAATATCCCCCCCGAAATGTTACAGCGGGAATTGAGGTGCGGCAAACGCCTTTTTCCCCCAGGATCTACAAAAGCCCATTCCATCATTAAACAGGCCGCCGACATATCCGCCGGAGTTTCCCTGCAGGGACCCATGCCCCCCCAGTAACCTGAGGCCGACGTCAAGAGCTCCCTTGCAACTCCAATTGGCTCAAAAGCCTCAGAGTGTGGATTATTCCGGAGGCCCTTTGGGTCTCGACATCAGACCTTCCTCCCCACCCCCCCACGCCAAGTATTGTTTTTTACCGAGTGGTTCAATCAGTTGGGGCTCGGAGTTGATCTAAGACTCCTTTTTTTCTCCTCCTCCTCCCCTGCCCCCCCTGTATTGACAGCAAACTGCTGCTAAGCCCTAACCTGAAGCAAGGGGGAGAGAGAGAGGCCTTGGCAAAGGCTCACTATATTGCAGTAAATACATGGTCCAGGTTAAGGAATTAAACATCAAGCGGGGGGGGTCTTACGGGGTATGGGAAGTGAGGTTGACTACCCAGAAAGGCTTGTTTCACACCTTAAATGAATCACAACTTCCGCCGAATGCTTATCCACAGATTGTACTATATTCTCGTACAATGTCTGATATAAATTGTATTGTTTCTTTTGTTTTTTGTTTTTTGTTTTTTTTAACGTGCGTATATATACAGCGAACGGTAAAAAAAAAAGATCAAGAAACGCGAGGCACGAGAATCAGCGTTCCTATTCGTTCTTTAGGTTTTTTTTTGGCAAAAGATTCTAGTAGTTGGATTGGTCACAATACCCTGGTAGCAGACCCTGGTTTCTCGATCTTTTTTACCGTACGCTGTATATATGCCATGCATGGGGGGGGACAGCTACTGTACACTTTCCAGCCTTAGTTACAGATAATATCTGTCATGTGAACGTTGTTTCCAGAAGAAAAGAAAAGAAAAAAAAGGGTTCTTTATTTATTATAGTCGACTGAGGCGCAAAAAAAATAAAAAAGATAAAAAAAAATAAAAAAGTGGATCCGGTATCCTGGAACGTGGGCCACGATGTGCAAGCTTCTCATGCAACATAACCCTGCAAACCAGCTTTACATTCAGGAAGTTTCCGGAAGCTGGGAACTGAGGCGAGCGTTTTTGCGACGTGCTCTCTCTAGAATATATATGGTGCATGGGAAACCAGTCACCCGGTATGATAGATTAAAAGCAATTCGTCAGGTACGTACTACTCCAATCACTCAGAGATATGTATGTACGTAGGGAAGCGTATTATTGGTGGAGTCGGATACCTAACATTACACAGTGATAAGAGGCATCTCTCATAGGAACAACGACTGCGGATTTCTCCATGTCACGTTTGGGTACATTGATCTTGCTAGATGCACTTTGTATCTTTGCACTTTTGCTCAGACCGGCCCAGTCATTCGGGTCGGCGTGGAACGGCTGAAGTGCGAGAAATTACTATAGGTACTTTGAAGACACGAGAATGACTTTTTTTTCCCCCCCCGACTCATGCAAGGCTTAAAACCTGACGACTATGGATATTCCAAGCCCATGACGAATCAAGAGAAAAAGCCGTTACTACTAATTTAAAGACATTCTCAAAAATTCTTTTACCTTTGCCGCGGGAGTGTAAAAAAAAAAAAAAAAGAACTTCTCCACCCCCCTGTACTAATTCACACATACCCTTGCCAGAGCACAGCAATGATCCTGTGATTGTTTCATCGTGCATATTCATTCCATCTGTATGTACTGCGTGGCGTTTGTGTAGAGGCGTCACTAGAGTAGAGCCCTGGACCCTCCGAACCTCCTCCTCCTCCTCGGAACCAAAGCCACAAACGGGATATTCCAGGAGAAGAAGAGGAAGAAGCGGGGTATTTGTATGATACGACGCCTTTGATGTTTGACTGGGCTGTAATCCAAACATTCTCTTGACCTGATCTACAAACTTGAATGCTTCTCAAAACATTGTGTTGGAGGTTACAGGTATTTTTTTCCCCACTTCCTTTGGAATATCTACCTAACGTATCTGGTTTTTTTTTGTGTGGGACAAGACATGACCGTAATTGTTTGAAACATTAAGAGCAAGTGTGGCCAGATCAGTGATTGCGATAAGGGCAAAGGAGAACACCGCACTCACTCACAACATGACTGAGTTGACCCCTAACACACGAGCACTTGCTTCAGGTTGAGTATCCAAGAACCAGGTCCATGCGGCAGCGTTACCTACACTGACATGACCGGGTACTGACAGCGACCCGACTGATAGGTTCAACTCGGTCAGTTGATCATCCATTCTGTCTGTTATCATCCAGCGCAGTTGATCATTCTGTCTGTTATTATCCAGCCAGCCCAGTTATGTCCTCACAACCCTAACCCTGGTATATAGACTCACGGATAATCACTCGTAGGTGCAGTATTCCACGCCCCCCCGGGGGGGAAAAGTGTAGTTCTCCTTGTTATAATCCTGGTATCCTGAACTACATACAAAGGTTTGCTCCCATCGCGGACTGGGGAATTTTTGGAGTTGGGCGCGTATCATAGTCATGCTGCAGCGCTAGAAAGACACGAGAATGAGTTTCGATCAGTCTCTCAATCCGCCGCCGCCCCTTTTCACTATGTCTTGGTGAGGACATACAAGAAGTTTTGCATATCTGAGTTGGTGGCTGTATAATTTGTAATTTGTACATAAAAGAGTCTGCACAGCGCACTACCTAAGGGGAAGGGGGGGGATGGGGGAAAGGAGAAGGGGAGGGGATAGTTTTTTACAAACAGTTTTTTGTTTCCATGATTTGATTTTTTTCAACAAGTTTAAAAAGGCTTTTGCGTTATGTACTTCATGTTGTGATTATATCTCGTTTTGGAACAGGCCGCATGAGCTGGCCCTGGGGTTGCATAACGCCAGTCGCCCAGATCTACCTCAGCTCCTCTCCGCGTATCTTGGTTGTATTCTTTTCGGTTCCAGAGAATCCTCCCTGGTCTAGAGATTCCTCCCTGGTCCAGAACCTTTCCGTAACGGTTCGCTCGCGCGCCGGGGAGTAGGTAGGCAAGAAGAGAAGCAGCAGAAGAGAAGCAGCAGGCAAGAGAAGCAAGCATGGGCCACAGAACTACCGAAGCGCTGTAATAAGCCGCGAGGCTCTTGCCTCGCATTGCTTAACCCACCTATAAGGCGCCAATGCTATAAGTATCTCTTATCTATCCTGCCCCGAGATCTTGTTCTATATTCTGTTTTAGCATGCATCGATCCGCGGGTTTGGGAGTATCGATGACTCTTGCAGCTGAGAGATGGGGATATTTGCATCGAATCGATTAATTTAGCAAAGTGTAGAGAGAGAGTTCAAAACTGTATCAGTTTGTAACTCTTCTCAATAAAGATCACAAACTGCTTGAATTCTCGCTACACGGTTTCTTGGTCACAGATTTGAAATTCAAATCTAGCAGCGCGCTCATCTTATTACTATTATGATAGTCGCGCTGGGGCGCCACGCGCCGTAATTAAGAATACCTCCCCCGGTTATTATTACATTCAGATCTATACAAACGGCTAGGCTTAAATAAATTTAGCAGGGCGAAGCATTTTTAACCTCTTCTAAACCTGGTTGAGTTTACTTAGACATCCGATGCATTTGGGTTGGATCAGGAACATGGGCGCTTAATTGCAGTTGGGGCCCTTTCCATGGGGCCCACCCGGGGCTAAGTAATGCAACGAGAATAGCAGACTTTCAGATGTATCTTTTTGCAGAAGGGCGATGGTCTGCGCATACTCCGGAGGGCCAAGATCTCCTCGCGGAGGGAGTGGAGATGGTGGGGGGGATGTGCGGCTTCAGGAGGTTCATGCAGGAGAAACCTGACACAGAACTCAGACTCAAACATGGCTATATAGGATCTCCTTCGCCAATCTATATGGCGATTCTAACGTTTAAAGAATCCTTCCGGTTGAAGGTTCAAGGCCTCTGTGAGGTATATCCTGTCAAGAACGGTTTAAAGAAAGCTTCTTTTTTTTCCTTTCACTTTTATCCATTCACACCATGGTGGTTCTAAAGTACTGCGACTGGATTCGCCGGTCATTATTCTTCATTTTAACAATCTTTCTTCTCCAGCTCCAATACGTCAAGGCCGGAATTCCAGAAACAATCGAAAAGGAGGACTGCCTCAAGCAATGCTTTACCCCGACATGTTCTGACCTCGAGGCAAGCTGTGTATGCAATTCCCTACTGGACTCGAAGCTCGTTACTCAACTCGGTCTCTGCGCAAAAGAGGCATGCACAGAACCTAAGGAACGGAACGCCTTTGGGAATCTTGCGCAGGAATGCAGCATCATGTTGGCATCCGACAGTATTACCCAAGCGTCCTCATCAGCGACGGCGACGACGGTGAACGGAGCAGGGTCTTCAAGAGTAACCTCGTCAGCTCTATCTGGTTTCATTTCCTTGACAGGAAGCCTGAGTGCGACTCAAAGGTCCACCACAGCGTCGGAAACCGCAGTACCAACGACCACAGCACCCTATCCCAGCGAGCTGGAGGTATATCCAACAGCTTCACCGTCGCCCAATCCCACAGAAGGGTCCGACACAACGACAGAGGATTCACAGCCCGGACAGCTCTCCCCCGACCCCGACGCAGAGCAGTCCAATAGTCGCAGAGCAAGCCCACTCATCGCAGCCTTCATCCTAGTACCAATCATCATCGTCTCACTCCTAGTCGCCCTCTTCTTCGTAATACGACACCGCAGGACCGCGCGTCGCTCAATCATAAGTTTTGCCGGAGTGAAAGGCTGGAACCTGAGCCAGATAGCAATCACCCGCGGGAACGACGAAGAGCAACAAAACGGTCGATCTACCAGACCCATGAGCCAAGTCACGCCTCTGCAGCCATTCCCGGCGCCGCCACCTCCAGTACCGCCACTCCCGCCCCCGGTCCGGAAACCCTCTAGAAGGGGCCCGGCGCTGAAATCACTCCCTCAGCCACCGCCGGTGGTCCATCGTCCTATAACGACAATCTCGGAGGTGTCGGAGGTCTCGGAGGTGTCGCCGGTTGAGACTGGGACGTTTAGGACGATGGACACCGAGTTGCAGCAGGCGTTTTCGGAGGTGCGTCGGGGGTTTCAACCTTCGTTGGCTCCGTCGTCGCCTAGGACTTCTATGGAGTGGAGTATGATGACGCAGAGTCCGAGTGATATCAGGCCGAATTCGGCGATATCAAGACAGTAAGGTTAATGAAATGAGATAACCCTTGAGGGGGGGAGAAGCTTACCGTTCTTTGTATATTTTTTTCTTTCTTTTGTTGGGGAGTCATTGGTTTACTATTCTTATCTATAATTAATCTTGGGTCTTTTAGAGGCTAGAAGGATGCATGTGTTTCCTTTTTTTTATTATTACGATATCTGGATATCGTGGTCAAGCTTGAGGACGTGGCTATGTACAGGTTACATACACATGTGTAATTGTTAATGAAGATATGAATGGAATCTAGGTGTTGGGAAGTGCTCCTATGAGACCCTATTATTCCCCGTATTTATACATATATTTTATTCCGTCTAAACCGTTGCGGGTCCTCAATAAATGTACCTAAAGTTGATCTGTAGGGATTTTATTAAGTTAGTTCTTTTTTTTCTTTTTCTAGGTGTTTTCGGGAGTGTCTTACGTTTTCTCTATCAGTCATATCTGAGAAAGCTGTTGAATCCAGGTCGCGCTCAAGGCCCTTTTGAAGCTCATCACGTTTTTTGTTCTCTTTTGCTAGTAGGAACCCCAGTGTCAAGATGATCACCACTTCCGCGATATTGCAGATGATCATTGTGGCTATTCCGAGAGGGTACGTAGGACTTTTTCAGGCACACCAAGGTTAGTAGGCTAAAGTGGGCTGATGCGGGGGGGGGGAAGATTAGTAAATACCTCTGACTACTTTTATAGAAGAATGGTCCGATCAAGTTTCCGCAACAATATCCGAGAAAGGTTACTGCGTTCGCAACGACTTTTTTGGTGTGACTGTACCCCCCTCTATAAGCAAAACCGTAAAAACTATACTTCACATTATTAGAGTGTCTCACCCAGCAACGTTTCCAATCTGCAGTGACAGAATTAAAACAAACGCTGCATTGTAAGGCCCCGTCATCTATATATGTCAAGGTTAATATTGGTAAATTTTTACGCAGGGGGGGTTAGAATAGATTCATACGTAGTAGCACAGTAGCCTAGGCACGTGATAGTGGAGTGGTACAAAAAATAACCCAAATGAGCCTATTATGTTAGGGATCATGAATAAAGCTACCATTTTGCAGCGACTGTTTTCTGGTAGACGGTCATTGATGTAGACGCATGCTAGGATCGAGACGGAGATTACGACGCCGTAGGGGATCTGGAGAAGTGTTGTGACCACTATTATGGATCTTGTTAGTAGGTTGTTAAATACTCTGGCTCTAGTCTTTCACTTACACGTAGAGAATTCGAACCCCTTAATGATTAACGTTCCTGTAGAGTAATTAGTCGCGGGTATCCCTAGAATCTTCACGGGTTATCAATACCGAAGTTACTGATTCCTCCGTTCGGGATATTCGCAACTGTCGCAAGCGCGAAAAAGAAGTAGGTCTTGTAATCTTTGAATGCCTCGACTATCTGATACGGTTTAAGGGTCTTGTTTTCGATTCCGGTTTGGTCTGCGCGAAGGCGCTCGACGGCCAGTTTCCGCTCATCCTTTGTGAGGAACTTTGCTGTGACTGGTGAGTCCGGAAGGAGTATAAACATCACCACGCCCCACATGGAGCAAAGAGCACTAAACACGCATGTCAGACTGTACTCTGTAGGTGTTTGTGAAACTGACTTACCCTATGATGAGGAACTCGTACTTCCACGATGGAAGAGCTCCTTTGATATGCCCAATAGCATATCCCAACAATCCACCACCAGCAATCCCAAGGCCGTTCGCCGAATACCACAAGCCGATACGAATTGGCTGCTGTCTCCGGGTATCTTGAGGAGTATCAGTATTGGATATAATATACCTACTAGGTGAAAACTTACACCACATTGATGTTATCAGCATAAACGCTGGATCCGCACAAGCTTCCGCAGCACCGCCGAGAATCCGTAGAGCTGCGAGGCTTTCAAAGTTCTTGCATGCCGCTTGCCACACTATTGAAAATCAGCCATGTATTCTTTAGACAACTCAACCCCCCGCTGTCACTTCATACTTAGGAAGAATCCCCACATGAAGATGTTGACGCCTAGATATTTCCCAACCTAATATGACACCCGTAAGCTTCCACATCTCCACCCGGTATAATACAACGTACTGGTAATCTCTGTAGCAAAAAGTTTGTAGGAAACGCCCAGCTATATCCACTCGTCAGTATCTTACCCCCTCTAGATACCTCAGCCGTCGAAACACCTACATCAAAAACCCAACGTAGAACACCGCCGAAAGCCAATTATACTGCGCTCCATGGAGGTTCAAATCCTTCTCAATACCGAACAACGCCGCATAAGATAATGTAGTTTTCTAGAGCCTGTTAGTAACCACAACTCTTGTCGGATGACGGGGACCCAAACATCAATGTAGAAGAAGCAATAGCAGACAGCCAAACTTGATACACAATACCGGTAAGTCTAAACCACACACATCATCTCAAGTGTTTTCTAAGAAACTCACTACGGCAGGATCATAAGATCTATCTTCCTAACAAGTTTCTTCTCTTTTTCAGGATCGATGACCTCATGGAGCTCCTGCTCGTCTCTGAAGAGTGCCAAAGCAGCATCTTCGTCTTCTGATCTTCGTCCGGAGAGGCTTCCGTATTCTGCTGGGTTTTCGGCGAGTAAGCCTGTGGTATCTTCATCGGTTTTTGACATCTCTTTTTTAGATGTTGTTTCTTTTTGGGGGGTTGTGAATTTGTTATGGGGCTTTGGGAATACAGCTGGTATGAGGGCTTTCAAGGGAGAGTTTAGGCAATTGGTGGACCCTGTTATCTCGGCTAATAGATATCGGAATTACGCTGCAGGGTCCTTATCGTGATCGACGGTTTCAGTTGGCCGAGGGTTAGGGTTGGGAATGGTGTTGATTCGAGTGAATCAATTATAAGTGTTGATTCTACTAAGCGGGTATACTAGATTATACTACAACTACCCCAATAAATCTCGTGAAACACTTTTGGATTGGATTATCTCATCGTTAAAGTACAACTAAAAGAATAAGAAAGACATGGCTTCGTATACAGAAAAAGTAATAGTCTCCTACACCTCAGTCTCGACATCGGGCTCCCTTCCAGTCAACTTCGTTTTCGCCCTCAGCTTCCTTCCAGCGAACTTGAACTCGTCTTTCGCAAACGCAATACCCCTCATTGGCTTCCACTGCATCAAGCCCCTATGCTTCCTATGGGTTGTACGCTGGTTCTCACGGTAGTGCTTTACAGATTTAACTGGATTCATTGAACCCGAATTTCTGGCCTGTAGTCCTACCGGGGAAGGCGGTTCTGCAGTGGTTACGTGGTGGTATGAAGAATCAGACGATGCCATGTCTGAATCGCTGTCCGAGTCCGAGTCCGAAGAATCAGAGCTGTGAGGTATAAGAGAATCATTCCGTTCTCTGTAGTGATATTGGCTATCGTATCCAGTTCGTCTTTGACTACCTGGGTCAAACTCATGTTGTCCAGCTTTGAAAACACCAGTCCAGTCCTTTCCATATCGGTCTGTGAGACGGCCTGCTTCGTCTGGGTTTTGGGAGCCTTTATCAAATTCAGCAAGATCACCACGCATGTCTGAGACACTCTTCTCATGGAGCTCATCGATGACGGGATTAGTCTCTTTGTGTACGATTGTGTCCCTAGTTCCCTCGGTTCTACAGGCCGCCCAGGTTTCAAAGGTCTCTCGGCCATCATTATCGGTAGAGAATTTATCATGGTCCTCGTCCATTCCTGCTTTGAAGCGACCGGAAAAGACTAATGTACCAACCTGCTTCAAGTCTAGGTCTGGGTCGTCTTCTGGCCCAGTGATATGGTTCTGTGTGAACCTTTGCGCGTTGGAAGTCTTGTAGATGGGAATGCGAATAGGCGTGGGTTCGTTATCGACGATTTGATCAAGCCAGAAGGTAGCGTGTGCATCAGGGCCACGTGAGGCCGGGTTATGGGATGAATCGTAGAAATCGAAAGTAATGGGTGACATATATCTATGCTTCACAGGGAGTCGGATTCGTCGCTGCTTTTCTTTTTTACCTCTTTCAAGCGCCCACTCAATACCCGCAGCCGTCTTCGCACCATTCTTTCGGGGGACCATCGCGGTGGATCCACCAGTACGGAGTTTGATTTTTGCAACGGTGGAGTACCCCTCTGCGAGAAGCTTTTCAGAAGTGAACTCGAAAGTGCCGACATCCCAACCAGTTAGTTGTGGGGGAAGAGTCAATTCAACACTCCTAAACAGTAGTGAAAGTCGGATACGACCGAAACCGATACCACCGTCGAGAGGAAACCAGCGGGTTACCTCGGAATTAGTCCGCAGGATGTCCGAGAGTTTTAGGGGGACAACACCAAGGATGGGATCGTGTTCGCGGTGGCGTTGGTCACGGACTGTGACAGTGAGGATTGCAGAGCGCCAGTCACGGATGAAACGTTCTGTTCCTGCGTTGAAAATTGGTTTACTGCTTACTACTTTGGTGCGAGTGCGGTAGATCTAGGGAATGTTAGTCATTTAGTGTTGGTTAAAGGGGAGAAATACATACAAGCTGATCATTGATAGCAATGGTACAGTAAGCACTTGGGAGCTTCCCGCCTTCTTCTTGCTTGATTTCCCCTGTTTCCATACCAGGCGAATACTCCTTGCCATTCTTCTTGTTACTATAGTTTCCAGTCAAGTCCCTGATTTCCAAATTCACGATTTGATGCACCACAAGAGAAACGATTCCGGAAGGAAATAACGGGTCCGGGGGGGTGTGCATCACAGCATCTTCCAATGTGTTCTCCAATACTCCTTGATCGTCTTGCAGTTCAGGGCGATCTTTAAGCGCATCGGGGAGGTTCACATCCTTTCCAGTGGTCCGCATAGCAGGACGGAAATCGGGCTTGTCAAAGAAACCAACCTCCCAATAGAGTTGCCCCGGCATGCGTGTGCCAGACTCAGCTCCGGTTAGAGACGAGACTTGCTCGTGCATCACACCAGGGTTTAATATAAGCTCATGCAAGGGAATTTCGACTTTACCAACCATGTCATCGGCGGTGACTATGAGTGTTAATAGGGAACTCTTTGGAGGAAAACAAAGAACTCACATCTATCTGAATCCCAAAGCTCAACAGAAAGGGCTTCATTTGCTTTGATATGGTCTGATTTGACGAGTAATCTAGGAAGATATATCAGACAAAGCTAACTAAAAGATCCCATGGTAGTACTTACGCGGTGCTCTCCTCCCAGATTGGATTAAGGTCATTGACGATCACTCGAGTTGAGTACATCGGTTTCTCAAACTAGAAAAAACCGTTAGTTTCCGTTAATAACCTACAACATAGAGCCACAAACCTTGCTATACGCCAAAGTAATATAAGCATCGCTGCTACCGCTCTTGTCTTGTTTACTCAACCCAACAGCCTTCTTGATCCTCACCCACAACACACCAACCGTCTCAACCTCTTTCTTGACATCGTCTCCAAGTAGCATCTTTCCAACTTCTAGAGACATGCTCTTTGGTGCAACATACTCATTTGCAGCGGTTGCGATCGAGGCGTTGACGAACTGAGAAATAAATGGAAGGTTCAAGACGTTGACGCCCCATTCAACCATCGGAATACATGATACTGCGACTTGTGGTGTTCCCATCAGTGTGAAGGTGAGTGTTTTGAGGAAAGGAGGGTCGGGGGTTAGCTGCAACCGCAAACGGACAGTTCCAACAAGACTCTTAAGTTCAACCCAAATAGCTGTAGCCAGTTAATACCCATAATTGATCTCGTGGGACTTAGTAAGGACATACGTATAGGAACGCCGAAAAGTCCCTTAATTCCAACATAAAACTCCACTTGCAAATGCATGTTCCGTGCCTTGTTGCTCACCCCCCTCCCCTGCGTTGGTGCTGCATGGTACGCGAACGAGGCCTCAAGGTTATATACCTCCCCTCCCTCTTCTTCTGCTAGCTTTTGCTGTTTATCTTGCCCGTCCTTTGACCGAATCGCTGCCTTTTTCAGTTCCTCAGCTTCAACCTCCGGTAGTGCCCTCAACGAAAGTATCCGCAGCGGATTAGAGCCCTGAGAGATATCCGCTACCCGCACGTTCTCAATAACCCCAGGAACAGAAGCCTGCATTACGTCTTCAAGTAGGTCGGCGACACTGCTAAACATTTCCGGATTTATAAGGTTCCACCCAAGCCCGACGAGCGTATTCATCCATTCTACAGACTCCGGTATCAAGTTCGCTGCTGCGGTCTGGCCACGGCGTTTTTCGGACTCCCAGTCGATATTTGCAGACTCATCGAAAAGGTTTTTTGTCCAGTAGAAGATGTATCCACTCACGCCAGCACCTACCAGTGCGAGACCTATTATAGACCCGTTTGATACGATACGGCCGACAAGAACGATGGAGACGAAGAGAATGGCACAAAGTGTCATTGCGCGCTTCTCAATGTCGTGGAAGACTGTACCCTGGAGGGATAGTGAGGGAGTGGGATGGAAAAGGACATTGGTCTTTTCGCCGTGGATTGGAACGTCGGAGGTTGTGCCAGGTTCTATAGGATCTGGGGGCGCGGTCACATCTTGCTTTCGGGCGTACTCCTCTTGAGGTTGAGTTGGTGAGGAGTATTTTTCCTGGAGAGTGTTAGTTATATCGAGCTTAGAATCACGATTTTGGGGAGTAAATTAAAATAAAAACTCATCAGAGTGTATAATATAATGAATGGAGCCCAACCTGATATTCATCCCCTTTTCTACCCGGTAGATTCGCATTTGGAACAACCATAGTATTCTTTTGTGCTGTTTCCATAAAATCTTTGTTTGCATCTTCAATTACCACCTCATTTCCTGTCGTTGGATCCGTGACTGTTCGTCTATTTCCCTCCTTTGAGCCTTCACCCTGCTGCACTGCCTTCCGTTCACTGGCAATGTTTGCCTTCTCGATCTTTTCCTCCTCGTGAGACTTACCCTCAGCTCTTCCGGCGGTCTCGCGAAGGAAATCAGAGACCTTAGGGATCGGATGTGAGCCGGAATACGGCTGATTGGGATCCGACATTGTGAGTAGTTATTTGAGTAGTTTCAATTCAGAGTATCTTCAGCTTTCCCTTCCCCTTGCAATTCTCCTTAGCTGCTAAAGGTGATTCTCCCGGGGTCACTGCATCTATATAGTGTACCAGGGCCAATAGAAGGAGTAATCTGCGAATAGCAGACATGACGTCAGAGGTCGTCACAGTTACCTCAGGGTGGGGGATGTTGTGATAGAAAACCTGCGGTGTTGTTCTTGTTCCTGTTTGCGTGCGGTCTTTATGCACCCCAGACCCAGACGCGACCACCCGGATGCTGGTCCCAACAAGGGGAGCCGCATGACGCCACAGTTGACGAATGGATATGATCTTGAGATCTTGGGCAGGAGCTGTCTAATCTTCTCTATTAATACCTAATACGCTTCCGTGTCTCAGCTGAGGCATCGATAGGTTGGAGATTTGCTTGCGAAGTTGAGACATGGCCGCCTCTTTCTCAACAACATGGAAACTGACCGGTGATTGTGATGAGCTGCTCTATCCTAAGATCATAGGCTGATTATGAAACGATTGTTAGGAGTTTATCACCTTGAATAGGAGCTTCTACGCATGCACTCTACTCTACGGCTTCACTGGGGCATCCTGTGGTGACGTCAGGCGCTGGCAGAAGCGCCAAGACAGGAGATGCTGCTTTCAACACTCATGGACCATCACTCTTATGATCACAACCCTTGATGAGAGGTTTGGTTAAATATTTACACATTAATTAACCCGCCAAACATTCCCAAGTTGTTTGGAATATACTCTGGTCACATGGCATATCTCTCCGGTCACTGGTCAAACGCTTTCTCATTCTATGGTTTCAACAGTCATAGTCGGGCAACCACTTTCCCCCAGCTCAGAGTATTTGTCAAACAATTCTTCTGATATTCTATGGTTTCAAGGCTCAAAGAAATCCCCCATGCATTTTCTTGTGCACTTTCTCTTTGACGAACCCGCTCCCCACATCTTTTAGGATAAAACCATGTAAAACTCATTCAACTCTTGAGATTTATAAAAGTATATAGGGAACACCATAGCGACTATTCCACAGCATAATCACAAAGAAAACGCAGAAGCATACTTGATCAAATGGACTCCAGACGCCAACCTGAACGATATGAACGTGAACATACTAGGAAGAAACCAAAGCGCAACTATCGTAGACCGACTGCAGAGTCTGTCGAAGACTACTCTGATACTTCACCACCCCCAGTTAATGGTGAATACAAGGGCACCCATGTGGAGTATGAAAATCACCAACCGCCTCTTGCTGGCTCTGGACACCCACAATATCAATCCTACCGAATGGATAATCTGGGGCAGACTCTCCCGCATACAGGACAGCCATCTAACACCCATGTACTCGGCGAGTTAGACCCTACCCCCGACCCTCCTGAGGCTAAAAATTCACATGGGGTCAAGGGCAAGTCGGTATCATTTAGTCCCCATGTGGAATGTCGTGAAATCTCGGCTAGAGAAGAACCTCGCAGAGTCCATTTTGACCCGGTTAATACTGACCATGGAAGTCAAGCAATTGCCACTATCTATCGAAATTCCGAGTCTCACCCTGATGTGAATAAAGAGGCTCCAATGACATCCATGTTGGACAAGAACGGTGATTTTCTCAAGCGTTATCAGTAATCTAACCCGGATATCGATTTGGTGTTTTGAGGTGTATTTCCTAATTGAAAGTGGTTTGTGTTTGTTACTTTTTTGGTCTCCCTTGATGTTTATGAGTGCCCATTTGTATTTTTTGCGGGAGAAAGTATTATTAAATAAAATTCCCTCTTTAGCTCAATCTGTCTGCGTAAGTTCTCAAATATAACAGAATACTACATGGCTTGAATAGACGTAGTAACTAATTGCGTATTGAATCATTACTAACTAATATTTTCTCGAGAGGGAATAAATCTTCTGAGGCAATAACTACTATAGACGACAATCTCAACAAAGTAACTACTCCTTTTCTACTCATACAGATACATCACTGCAACAGGCATCGTGTATACAAGTCTTTATCTCGTACCCGTGCTTTGCCCAAATCCGAAGATACATTGAAAGATAGCAAATCGCCATACCGGCGGAGGTTTATAACTTTTATTCCCCGCAAGGGGATCTGCTCCCGCTCTTACCAGAGCCCTAATGACTTCTATTTCCCTCCAGTAGTCAATTACCGCTAGATACAGTGCTGTACGCCCATGAATATCTACTTTATCTGTATCAGCTCCATGTTCAAGGAGAGCCTTAATGACACGGAGCTGACTTTTCCTCACTATTCCAGGCACGCTTGCAGTCTCTATATCCTGCCACGGGACATTCCACTTCTTGCCTCCCTTCTCCGGAACCCACACCCCATCCGACGCAGCATACAGAAGCGGTGTCATCTGATTATAAACATCAGGTTTATTTACATCTACGCCGTTCTCGAGCAGAAACCTCACAACTGTTTCATGGCCACCTCTTGCAGCCCTATGTAGCGCCGTAACAAAGTATTTATCACCACCCTCGCTGCGGTCTAGTTCAGCCCCGTGATCTAGCGCTAGCTTGATGACTTTGAGATTCCCGTTCTTTGCTCCCCATTGCAGTGCGCTTAGGCGAGCTCTATTCTGGAGCGCTACGTGTTGCTGGTCACGTTTGTATAGGAGGTCAGTCAGTAGGGCTGGGAACCGGTTGGAGGTTAGGATGAGGGCGTTCAGATCAGATACTTGGTCGAGGTTCTCGGCGATTATGAGGAGGAGCTCGTTGGGGAGGGTTAAGAGGCCAGTGGCCTTCTTATGGGTTGTACGTCTGGGTGGTGAAGGTGTCTTGGTGGATTTTCTATATATTGAGATTAGCTCCTAGATTCGTTTTAAGTAGCATTTGCTTGAGAGGGTGTATATTACCTACACACTATTGACTTGATGTAGCTTCCCCATTCTAGACGCGATCGCGGGTTCTCGGCTTCATTGACCATTTCGTCATTCCTATAGATGTAAAGCTGCTGGATTGGTATTGTAAATAGTTTATGTAGTGTTTGGTGATTGGACCGAAGACAGGCAGATCTAGATCCAGGGTTAAGTCCAAAAGCATGAGTCTATCTATAGAGGGAACTGATGCCAAGTGGCTTATTCAGCTTGAAGCCTGTCACGTGCCACAGCATCAATTGCAGGGCCGACCACCGTATACCCAAATATAAATAGGATAGGTAGCTAGATATTGATGGCAAAGTTACTACTGTGCAAAGGTTTTGATGGTGGAGTAGGTGCCGAGATTTCAACCGGTAACGTGATATTGTACATGATATGTCACTCGGTATCTATTACCTGTGTGCTTAAAAGGTGGAAAGTTATGATTGATAATATATATGGGGAACTATGGAGTTGACGGTTGAAAATGTCTTTTCTAGGGCTGGAAGTTCTCACTAAGGGTCTAAGGCTAACCTGCATAGCTATATATACTCTTTATACTTAATTCTAAAATTACATATCCCCAAGCAAGGAAATACACATTAGGAAATGAGGATAAATATAATTCGGTCTTTAAACACCCCAGCCCAATAAGTGATGTAATAACTCAAGGGTCCTCTAGCTCTTCTAATCCATATTTAGTCGGAAGCGGCTCTGACGCCCAGAAACTCCCCCACTCTCTGGGAATTCCTCATACGATCACATCAGTACTCTGGCTATATACCCCTTCTGAAACAATCATAATACAGAGACCAGAATATGGTGTTGGAGCTCACACAAGCATGAAACATAATGCCCGAGAACAAGATACTTTTGAATTCGTAACCTCATTATCCCACATAAAAAATACAACATCCCACTATTTCTCCTACCAAACGGATATCATAAAAAAAAAGAAGCCCTAATACAAACCCCCCAAGTAAAATATAAAATATAAAATAAAACGGAAAAAAAAAAAAAAATACAACAAAAAACCCCCCCGCCATGCATTCCTTAATCAACCCCACTACAATAATAAAAAAAGTCCTCATCGTATCCCTCCCACTTCCTCAATCTCACCAACTCCTGTCCCACACCCTGGGGCTCACCTTCCATAGAACCTATCGCCTTCCCGTCTCGAGCCGCCGCCGTGGTGACTCCTCCTGGTGTCTCCCGGCGCGCTACCACCCCCGTTTGCACTGGGACCTCCGCCCGACGGGCGGCGCAAGTCCCTCTCGAATTCGTCCTGGTACGCGTATTCCGCAACGCGGCGATCATCTCTCTCCCTCTCGCGTTCGCGCGGATACCTGGGTTCCTCGAAACTGACACCACAAGAGACGTGTTAGTTAGGTGTGGAGATATAGGGGAGCTGGTGGATAGAGGGAGCACAAACTCGTCAGGGTAAGTAGCGGCACCGGCCGAATATCGTCTATCTTCAAACTTCCGCAACAACTCTTGTTGCTCTCGCTGGACTCGGTCTATATCCTCAAGACGCTTTGGACGCCGGGAATCGTCGCCTGAGCTGGAGGGGCCAGGCGGGCCGGGGGCGGGTGCGTCGAGTGAGGGGCCGTCTCCGCTTCCTGGAGTGCGTGCTGGGCTGCCAGATGAACCGGACCAGTCGTCTTCTGGGCTAGGGGAACGCTCGCGACGGTGGCGGGACCGGTGGCGGGATTGGTGGCGGTGACGGTACTCTGAGCGGTCCCGTTGGCGGGAGGAGCGAGGCTTCTCAGCTGTATCGACGCTGGGGTGGTGGCCGTGAGAGGTGTGGGGGCGTGTAGGAGGGTTTGCGCGAGTGCCTTTTGGTTCCTCGCCGAGAGTAGGGCGGGGGTTAGGTTCCTCTCTCCAGGGTGGGGCTGCCGGGTCTGCGTATTGCTTTCGAATGGGGGCTTTTGATTTCGAGTCTTTGCGGCCGTGGCGCCGGTCATCTTCGTCTTCTCCAGGGTATGGTGCTGTCATAGGTACCTTCTTGCGGTGACCTGAGACAAAAGGACCTTCTACAACTTCTGGAGGCGTCATTTGATCACGGGGTGGACCATAGTGGTGGCCACCTGGGGCTGGAAGAGCAAGTGTTTCCTCCTCGGACTCCTCATCGAAATCAGGTGGGAACTCTTCCCACACTCTCCACCAGCCGTCACAGATGATCTGGTCCTCTTTCTCAGGGAAGCATCGGCGTGGGATCGATTTAGGGAACGCACGAGCTTGTTTAGTATCCATGATTGCCCAGGAAGAGACGATTTTTTGGAAACGTGCGGCTTCACGATTGGGGTCCGACATGAGCTGTGTAAACATCCAGGTCTCGAACCCGCGGGGAGTGAGAGCCGGGATGCATGGTTTCTGATCTGATGCAGGGGGGATATAAAAGTGCTCGCAGTTCAAGGCACGGTAAATAGATGACAGCGATGAAGAAGTCCTACCGATGAAGAAAGCCTTCCAGTCAAGGGGCTCCTTCTCAACAGCGTTGCATGCGTAAAAGTCTACCATCTTGTCGGGAGTGATGACTATGCTCTCCTTGACCGGGCGTTCCTTGATCTATCATAAAAAAGTAAAAATATTAGAAATGACTCATATAGACCTTGGATTAAGTACCCACCATATAATTTGCGGTCTCCCTCAATAAGTTGATCAACTTTTCTCTCGGTCTTGGTTCCCTCCCAGGCTCCTTGTCCACCAAATCACCCCAGAGCTCATAAAATATAGCACCATCGTCCATAGTCGTCTTTTGCTTACCCGATGCAGCAGAAGAGGTCGAGGTTGTAGGAGTGATTCCATAGCCCGAGGTGGCGTTCGACTTCGGCTGCCTATGCGACTGTTTCCTCCCTAGACCATCGTCTCTCATGGCCGCTGGAGGACCTTTCGGCGACAAATGCGGAGGAGGAGGGCCCGTCGCTGAGGTAGGAGGCGGCTGGGGTGGGAAATAGCTCTGCTGGGTTGGAACGCCATAGTGGCTCTGACTCGGCCTCTGCTGGTGGTATCCATGGTGGGGGGGAGCTGGAGCTGGAGCGGGGGCAGGCGCGGGGGGCGCATTATCGACTGTCGGGCCAGGCCCAGAGCCATAGGTCGGGAATGCGCCGGGGAGACTGGGCATCTGCTGGTGTCGTGGCTGGTGACCGTAGGGCTGTGGCTGTGGCGGCGGTGGGGCTGGTGCAGCGACCGCTGGGGAGCCTTGGCGCTGACCGTGTGGGGCAACCGGCTGTGACAGCAATGGCGCACCGGACGGAGGGGCTACCCCGCCCGCTCCACCTCCTCCAGGCTGGTTGAACTGGATGCTCCTCATGAGATCCTCGGCGAGCTTCTGCACTACATCTGGGGGCAGGCCGTGGGTGTTTGCGATGATATGGGGGAGGTCTGGAGAATATCCGCCACCTGATGGGGGGGCATACTCCTGCCTCTGTGGCTGCTGGGACTGCTGGGGGGGTGAGAAGTCCGGGCGGCCACCCTGCTGTGTCCTATAGGGACCCTGTCCAGAAGGAGGGGGAGGTCCTGGGGCCTGCGACTGGTGGGATGGAGGCTGCTGGTAGTATCCCCCAGGACCTCCGGCGGACGGGGGGGCATAACCACCGGTGCTGTAGGGCGCGGCTGTGTGAGGTCTTAGAGGGGGAGGCTGCTGCTGTGGTGGGGAGTTTGAGTAGTTTGATACTGGGGATGTCGCAGTGCCAGTGGCATAGTGCTGCTGCTGCTGTGAAGGGGGCCCGCCTGCGCTGTGGTGCTGGGCATAGAACGGGGACTGTGTTTGGGGAGGCGGCCCATTATAATAGTGGCCGTGGTTCGACATTGGTGGGGAATATGGAGATGTCTCTGGTTGTTTTGTCGCTGTCTGTGTTGCGCCGCTATCACTCGCGACTGTAGCAGAGCGGGGAAGCAACACCTCGGGAGCGTCCGAGTGCTAGAGTACTCGGAGGGCGGCGGATACTATGGGAATACTTGGTTAGCAAGACTGTCTGTGTCTCTGTGTTCTATTAGATTGTCTTTCTGTCAGTACTGTCTACTGTCTACTGTCTACTGTCTGCTGTCTGCTGTCTACTGTCTGCTTTGCACTGCATGGCCATAAGCCTGTTTGGCCTCAAGACATAATAAACAGTACAGTACACAATAGATAATACGACAGTACAAACAACCGTAATAAAACAAGATTGGAATGCCTACCAAGCTGGTCCGTACACACTGATGCTCTTCAGGTACCTTGAGAGTCGTGGTGCTTTTCTCCAGAAATGAAAAGATAAAAGCAAAGGTGAGATGGAGCAAGCCCAAGCAGACGGATGGGTCCTATGTAATGTAGCCCACCCCTCAGTAGTAATAATAGCCTTCTAAAAACTTTCCCCAATCCATAGCCATGGCAAGGTAGGAAACAGCAGACCCCTCACTCATTCCCCCTACTGCAACTGTTCCACCCGCCCACTCACGCAAGAAGGACTCACACCCCTAACAAACATTTCCCTTCCCTTGTATCGTGCAGCGTGACGTGGTTTACGGAGGGCCGTCAAGATCCCTCCTCTTCCTATAGGACCGGGGACGGTTTCAGCCGGTTTCTTCATCCGTACGAAAAGTGCTGTTTCCTTCCCCCCGCCAAGAAACTTCTTTTCCCCCCCCAAAAAATACATTATTTCTCCACTCAAGCTGAGATGCGGCTCTGTCACACAAAACAGCCATCCTATGTAACCTGCAGCTGTTCTCCAGCACTCCGACATATTGGTAACGATTTCACCCGTTACGGGTATTTGTTGTCGTTGTCCATTTCTCTCCCCCCCCGCACATGTCAACCTGTACGTATGTGCTGCTTAAACAGGCTGTGCTGATAAACCCCATTTTGAAATAAATAAAATAAAATAATTGGACTACCCTCATGGGGGCAGATCCATCCCCAGATTCAGTCAAGTGTGCGGGTCGTCTGAGTTTCAACTTGAGTATTGGTTGGGCGCGAAACTCATGCACCTGGCGATGGGCCTACCAACGTGCAGCACGCTGGTGCAGAAAATAGTAACAGGAAACACCCTCCTCCACCGAACGATGCGTGGCAGAACGTCATTCCCACTGTTGAAAGGAAAAGAAAAAGAAAAATGGGTGCTGATCAGAAAAGGAAATTAAATAATAACTTTGCTTTTTTTGGAGGGGTGGAAAGGTGGGTTTTTTTTTTCTTTCTTGCTTTTTTGGATCTTTTTTTTCTGTGCGCGATACGGGCGGGGCTTGGCGTTCTCTTCTTGTTTTTTTTTTTTGCGGGCCCCATACAGATTTTCTTAATGTGTTGATGTTTGGGTGTTTTTTTTTTTGAGTGGCTATATACATACAGCTACATAGGTGCTGTAGAGATGTTCTTCCAAACCCACACACATACTGGATGTGTCGCGTTATCCACGGTACAGCCATGTATGTATCTAATTTTCACCGCCCACAAACGCTGACCAGAGAAGACGCATGTCTGCGGCATCCCGCATCTACCCTTTCCAAAGCGGAGTGCAGTCGTTAAATTTCCCATCTCTTATGAGTACTTATGTACGTGTTAGCTACATATCCACTTACACAGCCTTATCTAGCTGGGTGCTCGCATGCAAGTACCAAATCGGGGGGTTGAGCGAGGATTCCAGGGTCAGCCTTTGAGGCTCTGCTCAAGTGAATGTTGCTGATTCTAAAGCTTGCCTTATCACTCGACATAACTTATTAAGCACGCTTGGGACTTCCAAGGAAGAGTGGCGGTGTGCAGGCGACGCGCAGAGGTTAATGGGGCTGTGGTGAGTGGTCATGAAGAATCACTCGGGTTTGGGGTTACTTAATGCGTAAGGCGTAATGGCAGTGCCAGGTTTGATGAGAGAGACTCTTTGAGATCTAGGAAATGTTACCATCTGGCCTAGCATCGGGAATCTGACAAGACTCTTCTCATTTCACAGCCATTGCTTGATTGAGATTAAGATGTACACTTCCTAAGATAAGGCTAGTACGTCGCCCCCAAGGTTGCTTTTTCATTCAGCCAAACATTTCCGATATTTACAAGGCTGCGAGTCGTTATTCATTATCTGGTACCGGATTATTTCTGCAGTTGGAGCTGCTCCCTGTATTTGCCTCTTACCTGGCCTTGTAAACGCTACACTAAGCATTGATACTTTGTTCATCGACGACCACGAGCTCACTACAAGCAGATGTGATATCGAGTTAATTATTTTATTTTTTTGTATTAGCAGGTAGCAAATTGAAAAATACTCATCAGATACCTCTAGACCGTCCGCTATGTCGTTCGACTTTCCGATGATCAGCAGGAAAAAAACTTCCCGTGTGTCTTTCTCTATCTTGTCTACAATCATTGGAACTTCATTCCATCGTTGCGGTAAGACTAGAGCTGCTAGCTAGAGAAACTGCATCTTGAATGAGCTTTTTTTTTTTTGTGACAGGATTTAACGAACCGGGAGACCACAGGGACTACTCCGATATTGACTGGCTTATATGCCGAAGCGGCGGTGGGGAAAATCATTTCAAGTGAAAGCGAGAGAGAAAGAGAAAAAAAACGTCCATTCCTGGGGCCTCGTAAGGCTCTGTTCACATCTCCGTCTGTGCTCTGCATCCAAAGCATGAACTTAGTTTGACTACTAAGATCTACAGCTCACATTTGGAGACCGCAAGCAAGCAAGCATATAATTCCCGTCCTCACCCTAGTGGCAGGACCACGATCCAATGAGAGGATCATCTGACATCTCAATTCCCTATTGGTCAAGCATATTAGCGGCGAGGATCAAAGATCATGATTTGCTCGTGAACCTGGTAAGTGGGTCTTGTCCATGCGTCAATTAATTGTGGGTTAGCACATCGTTTGGTCTTGTTCCCTCCCTTCCATAGGCTAGATGTACGGGACGAACAGACAGGTAAGATGCTTTTTTAGATCCAAGTCACCCGATGCCGATCGTTCACCTGCCTGTGTCGAAAGAGTCGCATGGGAGGGGCGATTCCTTTTTTTTTTTTTTTTTTGCGTCACTTGGCTACCGAATGGGCGACACGCACTGCACATACGATGGCCGCTTTTAGCTGTCCGGCCCGCCTCTTCTGGAATAATCGAAATGTGGACTGACTCATTGACAGCCGAGCTTACGGGGTATTGAAATGTGATCCCGCATTGGAATAGAACGGACAGTGCTCAGCTTACCGATCCCGGGGGGAAGGCGATGAGTGGGCGAGTGATATGCTATGAGCCGATTGAACGAATTGATTGATTGATTGTTCATAACCGATTGAACGAGTGTGTTGAGAGATATCTATCCGTTTTCATGCATAACGGAAGCAAAGCGTATAGGAATCTCAACTCCCCACTGCGAGCAAAGATTCGCTAGCAAGAAATAGGTGATCTCCTCATCACCAACTTCGTGGCCAGATAGGGCCCTTAAATCTCTGGCCTCGAGTGTTGTCATGCTTGTGACGTGGAGGTACCTTTTACTGGTAACATTGACTTTTTATAACCGTGTTTTCAGATGGTTAACACCCGGATATGTACAACATGCGGTTTCCCGGAAATGAATATGTTTTGTCTAGAGATCTTATGAATAGATATATGCTGGGCTTATTTTTGGTCGCTATTGCGTATCTGGATTAGATTAGTGGTGCTTTGGTGTTTGCATTGGTTGGTGATCACACCGAGGGAAGTCAACCTTAGGAAGATAAAACATGTTCTATACGCTGAGGTTCCCTTTGCTTACCAGCAATGCAAACTATAGATATTCCAATCCGAGAAATATGATTGGACTACACTGTGTAAAATTTGTTGGGTTCGTATGGTTTCATGGTGTAGTTGGTTATCACACAAGTCTAACACACTTGTGGTCCCCGGTTCGAGCCCGGGTGAAATCATTAACCTTTTGACTTTTTAGACAAATAACGATATATTAGGCGTTCTAGCTGCTACAGCTTGCTGTCACGTCCTAAGCCCAACCGTGCGAATCCTTGAAAATTGTTATAGTTTCTACTCAGCCAAAGCATGCTCCAGTACTAACGGTTGTGTATGAAATTCTAATTACCAGCCTGTAGAGCTATGAAACCAGGGGCTAATTGAACCTTGCTGGAAAAATACCAGTGCATTAGTCTCTAGGTTGGAGATATCCAGTGATTTCTTTCCCTCTAGCGAAAATACAAGACATGGGTTAGGGTTGATGGTAGAGCCTTGTTGCCCCGTGGGGTATATTGCACTGCCCGAGGCAGGTGAGTTTAAAACCTCGAGGAAGGGCTACATGTAGAAAATCGAGCTGAAAACGTTATTTAGCGTTCTTTGATTTTTTATAGGCTTCTGCCTAGGCCTTAGATTTTTACCGAAATCAGCCTTGTTTGGGCCTTACTCAGGGCAAAAACATTACTCTATCATTACTAGGACGTACCCAGGCGTGGATAGTTACTAGCCTCCTCCTAAGTTCATGTGTCTCACCTTCAACTTGAAACTACTATATTAGTAGAGTACATCTCGCCGTGTCATCTAAAAAGTGTAATATTTCTGTGGTCTTACATATAAAGATTCTCTTCACCTATAGCTAACAAAGGCGTCCCCTTGAGATATTTGGTCGTACACTTCATCATACACGATAACTAAACTCATAGGGGGCCTTGTACACCCCAAGAATCTTTCTCAAATAGCCCCTGTAACTATATGTAATAATAACGCTAGTTGGCCACATATGCTAAATGCACATTGGGAAACAAGGCTGATATATGCTACATGGCCGCTGCTCAACCCCGCAACTAGATAATATCTTCTGGGATTTTACCTACGACCAATCTAGTTCATCTATAATCTTAGATTTGACAGAGTAACTTGCAGACCCCATATTTAACTATAGTTGATACATTGAGAATTGCACTTAGCACCGTTGTCATTATTGAGATTACGGGAAAGTTTTTCTGAGACATGTATTGGCACTTTCAAACAAGCACTAAGATATACTGAAGAGCCTGTCAATCGACTCATTCAATTACTTTACGAGAGGCCCATGACCATGGGAAGCTATGCGGGCAAGGGCCGGACCCTAATAATTTTATAGGAGTCGAATGATGGTAGTTTACTATAAAAGCAGGCTGATTTTACATCTTAAAGGGAATCTAGACTTACTGGACGTGTCAGCTTCTAAAGGGATAATACATGCTTAGTAATTCTGCTCTAAGAGTGTAGATATCTCATTACCTAATCAAGACTGAGTAAGGGGGACAGTGCTTGATTATAAGGGGTGTATATGTAGGGAGTCGGAAGACTGAGCCTATTTAAGTATCGAGTACGCAGCTAATCAATTCTCTCGTTCTCGTTCTATCGTGGTAAAATAACGAGAATGTGAGTTTGATTTCTTGGTTAGGAGGAATAATTTCCCTTAGTACTTCAATGGTCTCAATATAGACACGCTCCTAGCCAAAAATCGTAATATTCAGGCCTCACTATACCTATTAGACACCCATCATACAACATTAATTATCTAGCTAATACCGAGTGAGAATACGTGTCTCAGTCGCGGATGTTTTTTCCACTCTTATCCGATAATCCGGTGAAAAATGCTGCCCCCCAAAAGTGGCGGTGGCTCAACATATAGTAGCCTATGAAAAATAGTAGAAGCCTGAGTCTAGCCACAGAATTTTGGCCACGGAAAAGGGGCAGCTTCACCGGGTTATGGGATAATTAATCAAGTTGGGTTGGGTTGTGTAAAAGATATATATTAGTCAGGTACTACTGATAAATGCTCTCTGAATCCTTTGATTCCTTTAGAGTTAATCTGATATATATTAAATTTCTTCCTATATAAGGACTTTTGGTCAAGAAATATCCATATCTCTAAAGACTGAGATTTTTTTTTTTTCCTCATTAAATCTAAAGACTGAGAGACATGCACCGCTACTATATATCTTGGAGTATATAGGTATACCGCATATTTCTTTATGATTTAAGGCTTTTATGCTTGAGAGACTTATAAACATCTCGTTTCAAGGTTATCCCTACGGATGTAAAATATTAGTGATAGCTGATACCCATTTGGGGGGTACTAATTTTAGGAATAGGCGTCAAAGATCTCTGAATTACTCTGCTAGCCTATAGGAAATTAGAATCTAGCTATATTTTTAAATATAATATTAAGCTACTAGTATGTAGCTGATAGGTACATCTATCTTCAGTGTAGTGGGAAATCTGTTTAAAGAAGGCACTATAGACATTGTATTGACACCATCGCACCCGCTCCAGCCCAAAAATTTATATACAGGAAAAAATAACAAATATACCTCCGAGATCTATCTATATATAACCAAAATATTATTCCTTTATGTGTACACTACTTAAAGGTTCTATTTCAATAGGCCCTGTTCTCGAGGAACCGCAGCGCAACTCGCTTTGATCCTCCACAGTCAATACAACATCAGTCGTTTTAAGTATACCCATGCCTATACTTTCTTGTATGATACGTTCCTCGCTATCGCATTCACCATATTTGTTTACACCCCCTGATGGAGATGAGCTAATGTGTGTAGTGGCTTGATGTACATTCGGTAGGGCTGATATCTCGCCAATAAACGACCTCCCACCAATCCTGAATCCACTAGAATCATACCCATTTTTACGATATCGAGCAGAGTTATAACCAACACTAGAAGATCCAAGTAAACGAGGGGCGTATATCCGAATTAGCGGCTTTAAGGATGGTGCACAAGCAGCAACTACGATAAGAGTGCATTCGATGTAGTACCACATGATAGCATCAGTAGCGTCCCCTATTGAAGTTAATTGTAAGCTTATGTTCTACGCGGGAAGGTGGTATTTATAAGAGTACATACAAGGGATATCGACACTCCTATTGAGGGCAGGTAGTTTCACAACTCGTACTACACTGATAGCACAAACACTAAAACACATTTGAGTTAATATTGCCAAGATTGTGAAAGGCAAGTAATGTTCAACTCACAGTCCCCCTAGTGCAAATACCCCACACAGGCCTATCTTCTGTCTCTTGGGTAGCTCACTACAATAAGAGTCGAGATAATAAGTAAAAGGCTGGAATATGCCTTGGAAGAAAGAGCTTACAGTCCCAAGAAGACGGGCATTGGGAGTACGGTGATGCATATATCCAGAAAGATATTCAGGCCCGCATTGATATAATAAAACAGAGCAAGATTCCAGCACCTTCCTACTGTGCCTGGAACCACCCGAATCCACTGGTAATCGAAAGGCTTGCACTGAAACGTAACCACGGTGCAACTACTAACACCAACAAGAATAGTAAGGACTATCAGGCTGTATGTCGAGATCATACACCACTGTGGCAAGCCGTTGCCGCCTGGACCACTAATTCGTAGGTAAAAGAATAGCAACGACAACTTAGCACTCATTACCTGCAGAGTATAGGTCTTTTTCCGCCGAGGTAAGCAAATTATTTTAGGGATGAGGATGGAGCGTTACGTATGTCTGAGGGACTAACTCACTATACTACTACCCCAGTTACTCTAGTCGGTGGTCAGTTAGAATTCTCAGTTATACATAAGCATTTGTCCATATTTACCTTGATTATCATGAAGTACTCATGTAAAGTAATATCCTCAATATGCCGCCCCAAACCATTTTCGGCAGCTATCGAGATGAAATCAGCGTATATAAATCTAATAGACCAAATAAACAAGTACCTACACATAAGTATAAAGGTGAGAAATGCTAATGTAAAAAACTGTTACCAAAGTTCACTAATGTTAGATTTATTGCGCAATAGATCTAGTATAAAGTGTGAAAATCGGGTGTCGGTTTTGGAGAGACAGGCTGCATACCTCTGCGATTACAATCAACACTTTAATGTAACTGTCAGTGTAATCCAGGACTAGTAGAGCGGTAAAGAGAACATACCATCATCAGCACCAAATGAGCGTACTATTCTCACTCGTGTATAAACCCTTAATGTTACTGCAATAAGACTAATGATTCCAAATGACAACCCAACTGACCACAGGTGCTGTGATTTGCTTTCACCCATCCCGTCACACTTTTTACCTCAAGCTTCAGCCGAATAGTTAGATGAAGTATAGTCAACTGCGCGGCAGCAGGTCAGCCTTGTCTAGCTAGCTAGCCCTGGGACCGGCTACCTTCTTATGCCATTACACATTGCGAGCTTCTAGATCCCACAGACTCCATCATAATGGCAAGCGATCGGCACCGACGCCACCAGTGTGATAATCCTATGTCTTATCCCACGAAAAAACCGGGATATTAAGCCACCAAAAATAACCAAATCAGAGCTCTACCTTAACACGAAGATAATATATAAACCCCTCGACCTAAGTGTACCGTGCACCCTACTATAGCCTATACTAACAAGATAAATTTTATCTTTGAGACAGGAGATACGTTTCCTGACGGCCCTTGGCTACCCACGCGGTATGGAGATTCAGCCATGTGTTTTTTCTATGGAGAATAAGGTTATTTGGGTGGAGGGGCCCGACGTTACCATAATCTTGGCCTACTAGAGCAATCCCCGTGCCGCTACAGAACTCTTGCCTTTAGAATGGACTCCGCGTATCAATGGGGGCTAACATTGGCTCAAGCTTTTGGGTACGGATCTGGTCGATCCTAAAAACGTCAGCACTTACGGGTACCATATAACTACTTTATTCTTGTCTACTCTTTGAGGACTTCTCGCTAAACAACCTCCTCATAATTTTATAACGTTCAAGACTTGAAGCTCACCCAAACGCTCGTACAAGGGAGCGGGTTTTCCCGAAGGCAATCATAACCCAGTTCTTTGTATTTGTTGGCACAGTCCTGACCCCTGTGACACCTCAGTACATGGCTCCGTGCTCATAAGTCCCAGGGAATACGATAATCATCGGATTAAACCTGGATTACTTGTCCTCTAGGGAATGAACCAGAAAGGAGAAAACCTTTGTGCTTTACCTATAGCATCTCTCGGTCGTGCCTGTGCGTTACCCCCTGTTTCCCTGGTTCTTTCCCTGGAGGACAAGTACGCAAATGCGGGGCTGGCGAGCCAAGCCGCGGCGGATTCACTTTTTCGGAGTGAATCAAATGGACACGGACATGAGAAGGTTTATCATAAATCCAATAGCTATTCCCTATCTGAGACTTGCATCTTCGAGAACACATTACCTATCGTCTACTAGCGAGTGCTGGGAAGTAGCGACTCTTAGCGGCTGCCCACCATTGGGCCAATCAATCTTCAAGTATAGTGCTAGAACACGAGGGCCTACAGTGATGCGAGCTTGCCCCCTTTTCACTAATCTGGTGAATATGGCACTACTGTATAACAAAACCTAGAGTTACAAACCTCAGAGCTAGGTACAAGGTTATCATTATCTGCAGATGTAACCTGGTTGTATTGCTAGATCGCGCACTAGAGTCTTGCTGAATTATTGGGGGGTTTATCAGAGTTTACATCAGTCACTTTAGTTGGTCATTTAACCATTCTCAGCCCTAGTTATAGTGCTATAAGATACAGTCTTATATATGTAGATGTCCCAAATGATGTCTCGCGGTCTGCTTACGCTTTCGTAAGAAATTTTACAGATCTTCAAATCCTCAAGCAATAAGACAAGTCAATTTCCGAAAGCGTGATCGGGGTTCATCAACCTTCCTTGCTGGCGCCCTGCAAGGAAGAAGCCATGCGCAGATTTTCTACGTTGTGTTTCGGTTTCCCCGCGAATGTGGTTCAGCTCTGCCGTACCAGTATTTGGTTCATGCAGCTAGGAGGATTAGAGCTCGGGTTACGCAAAGGCCCCATGTTACCGATCTTGAATAAATATACCTCCGAGTGAATCACGTAAAGCTCGCTCAGGCCACTAAAATCCGCTAGACTGACTCAGGCACGTAGAATGGGCTGAGCGAAGCGAAAGTGAGTTTTACTAGTCTCTAAGCCTCTAAATAATAATCTTCTTTGCAGGGGGCCTGAGCGTGTAAATGGTCATAACCACTATGGACTATCCAAGCTTATGCTTTTTGTGGGGCGATACATTACATGTGGTGGCCGTAAGGGGGCCAATATGAGATAGTACGGTACCGGTTTTTATAGAGAGATAGGTGTAGAATACCAAAAAGCTACTATAAAGGTTGTATATTCCCTAATCGTAGTTTGTACCTATTCAAAGCTTTGGCAGGATCATTAGTAAATAGGAGTGAATTATAGTCTCTAGGTACATGTATTTAGTGATCCGAGGGACTCCACTATAGTTAATTAGTTGGTGTTACCAAACTTTAGACTGTACTTGGCCGAAATTAAATATTGTTAGGCTATGTTATAAGTCCGATTTGTATTGCGTTGTAACGGAGCGGGGGACAATATTGAATCTCGTCCCAAGTATATGCATGTATAGGTATATTATAGTAGAAGCCCCTATAAGAATAAGTTCGGGACCGACAATATTCATATAGAGAAAGTATCCTAGCCCTATAGGGTTATTTTAGGCGGAATGCTTGCTAAATATCGTCTATTGGGGCTCTTCTCGGGGTTTTGTGATAAGAATATTCTTATAGAGGGCTTCTGCTGTAAGGACAATCAGTACTCAGCATTAACCACGAATACCATGGTTCTTGACTTATTTCGACAGTATTATCACAAGCTAAATATTGGTACGGATTTCTTGTAGCTGGAGTATTCCCTCTACTTGGCTCCTCTCTTTGCACTTGGCGAATGCCCCGGAGCTAAGCTATGAAGGCAAGGGCGGATAAATCGATATGCATTTTGGGAGGTATTAGAGACCCATTGGGGGGATTTACACGGTAGCGTTGCTACGAGACTGATACTCTGCATACACGTAGTATTGGAATATGATTACTTATCACTTGGCACAGAGATAGATTAGTAGAAGCGTGCCACTAGTTCGGATATAGTTACTTTTTTGTATTAACCCGCTTGATATAACAACTCTACTTACCATGTTGGGGGAGTATCTATGTATATGTGAAATCTAGCCTCTCGGATGTTCTGGGTTGTAGACAATACTAATGTATGTACCTTAAGTAGATCCCGAAACTACTCTAGAATTCCATATTTGTGCCCATTGATCTGCTGTCTCGAAATCATGAGAATTCTGTATATAAACCTGTCTTCAGATCCTCTTCTGAAAATAATCACTAGGAATATTCTACACAGGATTTCTTACAAAAATGACCTTTACTATCCTTCTGCTCTCGCTTGTATCCGTAGCATCGGCTGTGCCACTTACACCGCGTTTCGTCTCCGTGTCCAATGTACTTTCATCATACGACTATGTGATAGTAGGTGGTGGGACTAGTGGTCTTGTTGTTGCAAACAGATTGTCTGAAGACATCTCAAGTAAGTATTGGTTCTAATAGTAATTGTAATCGAAGGAGAAAGTCTAACTGTGTTATAGAGACCGTATTAGTTATTGAACCGGGGGAACAGTAAGTTCGCCTATAATATAATGCAACACTTGTTGATGTTAACTATCTTTTCAAGTGACGATGGCTCCGAAAGCTTCACGCTTCCCTTCAGTGCTGGGTCTATTCCAAATGTGGGTACTAAGTGGGACTGGAATGTTTCCACACCTGCAATGCCCTCGATCAACGGCCGTGCGATGACAGTGCCTAGCGCAAAGGTACTAGGTGGGACATCCGGAATTAATGGAATCATGTTCTTACGAGGGGCCGCGGCGGATTATGATTCTTGGGAAGAACTTGGGAACCCTGGGTGGGGTTTTGAGTCACTCTACCCATACTTCAAAAAGGTAAGAATTCATTAATCCACAGCCTTGGGCTTCTATTGATTGGCCGAATGCTAATATGCTAGTTTTAATAGTCTGAGAACTTCACCGCACCATCAGAGGAGCTTGCTGCAGAGTTTGGAATCACTTATGATAATAATGCACATGGCTTTACCGGAAACATCAAGTCTTCTTTCCCGAAATTCTTCTGGCCTCAGCAAAGTAAGTCTCTTAAAATTAAGCTAGTTCTATGTTGTTTTCAATAACTAATACGTAACTATAATAGAGAACTGGTATAGGGCTATGAATAGCCTAGGGCACCCTACAGCAGAAGATCACGCGGATGGAAATGCCTTACAGGCTTTCTGGGCACCGAATTCACTTGATCCTGAGATGCAAACACGTTCTTTTGCCCGTTCGTATTATGATACCGCCAACGAACGGTCAAACTTGCATGTTTTGCTTGGCTCTAAGGTCAGCAAGTTTATTACGTCGGAATGTTCTGAAGGTGTGAAGGTTGATGCGGTCGAGGTATGCCACTCCCACTAACAATGATGCAATGGCTAGAATTGAGGTTAACATTCAATAGTTCTCAAGCTCAGCTGGATCTGCCAAGATGACAGTCACAGTTAATAAGGAGGCAGTTTTGGCTGCTGGATCTCTCTTTAGCCCTCAGATACTTCAGCTCTCTGGCATTGGGCCAAAGAAACTGTTAGAATCCTTGGATATTGAAGTTGTTCTTGATTTACCTGGTGTTGGGGCCAACTTTCAAGGCCATGTCTACCATAATATTTTTAGCGATCGTAAGTATTCGATGCTCCCATAAACAAAAAATATCATATTATAGAATAACTACTGAAAAAGAGATTCTGGTATAGTAACTAAGGTTTCCCTTTCACCGAAAAACCTTACCACAAATGCTACCTATTATGAGGAAATGCATAATCTTTATCTTGAGAAGCGTGAGGGTAAGTTTTTAGTGGGCGGGCAAAATGGATACATATAAAACGTATAGACAGTAATAGCTAATATATCATAGGCCCTTTAACCACCCCTGGCGTGAATGGTATTGCCATGCTTCCGTATAGCGATTTCTCGAGCCGCAGTGATTCTGTTTTGGAGGGCACAGTAGAGGGATTTTATCTACCTAATGACACCGACACCACCGTTTCCGCAGGGTTTGAGGCTCAACGTGAAATTTTAGTGAGACGCCTGAAGACAAAGAAAATGGCTACGAACGAGATAATTTGGCTTAACGATGGAACCATGATGACTGGTGTAATGCACCCCTTCAGTCGTGGTGCAGTCACTATCAAGTCATCCGATCCATTTAGCCACCCTATAGCCAACCCGCAGTACTTGAGCAACCCGGCGGATGTAGATGTCATAACTGATTCGATAAAGTACATGCGAAAAATCATGGCCACGCCTGATCTCCAGGAACTCGGCCCAGTAGAGTTGATTCCTGGCTCCAATATCACCACTGATGAAGAAATCGCCAAGTTTGTCAAGGACACTTCTTACTACTTCTTCCATATTACCGGTACATGCTCTATGTTGAAGAAGGAGTGGGGTGGTGTTGTCGACAGTAATCTTAAGGTCCATGGAACCACAAACTTGAGGGTCGTTGATGCCAGCATTCAACCATTGGTCCCCGCAGCTCATACCCAGGCCACGGTATATGCTGTTGCAGAAAAGGTTAGTAAATATCAAAAGTCCTTAAGCAACCCTTTTATCTCAGTTTAGCTAACTTGTGTGGATGATTAGGCGGCTGATTTGATTAAAGCATGCTATACTAATTAATGATTGATACGAGTTTTGAAATGTATTTACAGGTGTGGCTTTAATTAGTCGCTTATGTCCCTGAGCATGTTTTTAATGACAGAGTAGATATATAAACTAGTACTTCTTCGATAAAATCTATGAGTAATTACACATGGCCATGAGTTCAATCAATACACTGTAGAAGGCCAAGGGCTTATCTTTAATGTAGAAAGTTAAGTTTTGTACCTGATACACGTACCCCAGAGCTTGGCCCTATGTGCATATTATAAGATTTACCGGCTATTGATATTTAAATAACTTGTCTTGTAGAAATTTGTTCTATGTGTGTGGAGTCCCTAAACGGGCGGCAGATCACTGAGCATGGGTCTTTTGCCCGACTCGCCTCCGCCACACCACGTGCAGCTATAATGCCAGCTTAGTACCAAACATGTGCTAGCGATGGTATTGTATATGTGATCTAAATCCTCCTAAGTTTGAGTCGTGACCTATCTAAGGGGGATAATGGTTTTAGGGCGCTCTAGATGGAAATCATTCAGGGGTTTGTTACATATATATGTGAGGGTATAGATTACCTGTGATATAGTAATAATATCTAACTACATATGGGTGATTCCTCGTGAATAGAAAACGGGAGAAGATATCTGAGAATAGAGATATGATCGGTGATATAATCCTACCCTATCTCCAGAGCGACTTTTGCCGGCAGCCCTAAATTGAGGTCGTGAACCTGGTTTGGACGGAATTTTAGGGCTGTTGACGTGATTTCGCATCAATTTTAACTGAACTTACTGCGAGAAAGATTCTTGCCCCTGTAAACTTAATCACTTACCCGGCAATAATTACCATTCCTGGGGTGTTTCCTTGACGATTGTTTATCCTATAGTTTCGGTTGCCGGAGTTTATGAATTTCTGTTGCCTGCTTCCGAGATACACACTGAAAAGCGTCGATAACAATTCGGGTGATCAATCGTGCTTTCCTAATCGGTGAGTTCTTCCGGATAGTCGTTAATCTCAGGAATAACATAGTCGCTTTTCTCACGTTGAGCAATTGTTCTCCGCTATGAGGTGATGAGACGAATCTCTTCAATTCATCACCTTGGAATACTGTGGTAAAGAGGGATGAGAATAAGTATATAAGTTGGAGGAATACACTTCGAATAGATCAACTTCAATAAGGATATATATATTCGTACTACCTGAACTTGAAGATGCGACCTATTACTGTGACAGCCTCCCCCCCGTGGGTGGCGTTAATAGCCATCTTCGGCATATTTCAACTCGCATCGGCTTGGCTTACGGCAAACGAGACGTCAAGTGTTATTGCAGTTTCGAGTGACCGGCTGCAATTCAAGATTTCGAAGAGCAACGGGGATTTATATGATGTTTATTTTGATGGTGTCAACACCCTCGGCAAATATTCAAGCACGGCTGGCCGGGGATGTTTGTATCCCCTTCAAATTCTAGATTATATCCGTCTAGGGCTAATTGTTGGTGATCAGATCTCGTCTGCTTTTGTGTTGGAGAAACTACAGCGACTTCAAAGGGCGAATACTTTATTGGTGGTAGTAAAACTACCGAGTACAAACTAATTAGCGATTACGATAGTACCGGCACTCAGTTCATTGGTTCGTGCTATTATTTCCCGAATGGTGATGTGGTACTAATAGGGGTTTCTATCAGGTATCCACCTTACTGATAGTCTTCCCACCGGACAGACATTCCAGTACTGGTACTTTGTACGTGATGATGGCACAAACGCAATTCACCAGTGGACACGCTTGACTTATAACAACGAAACTGTCCCATATATCAGCGCGCTTGGGGAGTACCGATATTTGTTTCGGCCGCAAACAGACAGCATCTGGACGCACGTAAGTGCGAATGAGAATACAGAAGCGCCCTTGCCATCTACCGAAGATTATGCATCTCAAGTCAAGGTGCAAGATGCTACTTGGGTGTTTCCAAATAGTACATCGTCCTATTCCGAGGCGGTGGGGAAATATTTTACCAAGTATATATTTTCTGATAAGTAAGTTTCCCCTAGGCAGTCGGTTAGGTGGAGGCTTGACTTATCAAACTCATTACTTAATTTATCCTTAGTTTTGATTATCCCCACAAGGCGCATGGTATATATGCAGATGGATCAAAATCGAACGGCTCCACATTTGCAGTCTGGCAACTAGTAAGGTCCCTTCGGACTGACAGAAAATCAATTGATCCACTGATCTTCTAAAACATTACTAGGTAAATACCCGAGATACCTATTACGGAGGCCCCCACCGATTTGATCTTCAAGTCGACGGGGCTGTTTACAACAAGTGGTAATAGCATCCCTAACCCTGAAAAATTATCAACTATTAACAGATCGCCCCACATGTTAATACTTACGGCTATAGGTCTACTACGCATTATGGGTCACGTCATGCAAATATTACCGATGGATTTGATAGGACATTTGGACCCCAGGCCCTCTACTTTAACGGTGGTGGGAGCGAGTCCCTATCAGAGCTTCGAGAAGACGCTTACTCAAAGGCTAATGAGGAATGGAATGCTGAATTTTACGACTTTATCGGTGAGAAATATATCGATACGTACACGCGTACGTCTCAACGGGGGAAGTTGGTAGGACAGGTTAACATACCTAAAGGAACTTGGAAGAGCCAAGCTGTGCTAGCACAGAATGGAGTTGATTATTCAGACAATGTTAGTGATCAGAAAGCCCACCAACACTGGACCGACGTAGACCTTAAGTCCGGAAAGTTTGAAATTGATAGAGTTGCGGCGGGCACCTAGTAAGTTATGAACAAATATCAGGCTATCACATGTTTTTGAAAACTCACTCACGTCGGATTTAGCCGGTTGACGATCACATTCTTTGGCGTGTTTGGTGATTACCAGGAGGACAATGTTGTTATAGGGGCCGGACAAACGACCACTAAGTCCGGACTGGGGTATAGTGGTGAAAGTCACGGTGAGGAATTATGGCGCATTGGTACACCAGACCGGAGTGCGGGGGAGTTTAAACATGGTTATGAATTGGACCAGGTTTGCGTCCCTCAAATGAATATATGAATATATTTCTTATCGTTGCAGATCCATTCTAGTCACTTCGCACAGTACCGACAAGTGTGGCAAGCCTACGACTTCCCCACAGACTTCCCTAAAGGTGTTAATTTTACTATTGGGACCTCCACTGAGATCAGCGACTGGAACTATATTCACTGGTCTTCATTCGGACCGACTTACGATCACCCTGAAATAGTCTATGGCGTGAATAACTTTACAATCAATTTTCACTTGGATGAAGCCCCTCGAGCATCAGATAACTATACCTTCACTATAGCTCTGGCAGGAGCAAAAGGGAGTTCGGTCCCCCCTTCCTTTGATTCCAACAACATATTGATTGATTGGACTCTAGCTCCTGTGGAACTGTACACGTACGTTAATGACAACACACCTTTCAAATGGTGGATTTGGGAGGGATATCATAGTAGTCTTGGGGTTAGGAGTGGAATCAGCGGCTATAATCTGAAGAATTATTGGAGTTGGGATGGGAGTTTTCTCAGGGCTGGGTGGAATAAGATTGTACTGAGCTTACCGGAAAACCAAACGGCATATGTTCAGTATGATGCCGTGAGGTTGGAGAGAGCAAGAAAATAGTTGCTTATTAACACAGTATACGATGTATACATATGTAGAGAGTTTTGACATTGCGATAATGATCAATCACCTATAGCTATATATATGATACTATTACTCATTTCACGACTACGCTTTGACCTGAATTACAGAAAGGGATAAATGACCGTTTTATCGCAGATAGAGGGTCTAGATCGGGATTATATATACTAATAATGCGTTTTTTTGGAGCTGGGGGCGAGCGAGTGATATTTGCGGTGTGAGGGAAAACACGCAGCAGGTGTATGGCATAATTTGGATTATATTCATGCTCAGTCTTGTGCTGTGACTATGAGCAATTAATGGTAGTGGACTCAGCCTATCTATGAATTTCGGACTTCCGTGTACATATTTCGGACTTTTCTTAATGCCGGATCATTGTCACAAATCTCGTACGTATGAACGAATTACTAAACTAGATCATTTTTTTGCTCGACAAAAATAAATTTCTACCTATATTTCTTGATATTTTCTTATACTACTGTCTCTTGTCACCTCGTACGAATTTTCTTAGTTTTAATTCCCTCTTGTAATCTAAAATAATCATGACGTTCTGCTGTAGAGTCAGCTTGGTTTACCGGGTCGGTACACCATGTATCCGGAGCAGGTCGTATGGGACTGGGGCCTTCCGAGCTCCTTCAGGTCTAGTGGTTGGATTTCGTATGTAATGACATGGTAGAACTCAGGTCCCCTAACCTAAACCAGACTCTAGATGCTTGGGGAGGTGAATTTATGTATCTACATTCAATTAAAGGCAGCTTGATCTACTCTAGGTATAGCAGCTCAGGAAACCGTGGGGTTTAAGGCATCTGGGATTGTTCCGAGGTTCGTCGGGGGCTAAATATTGGATACATGTCTAATGGCCTAACTAGATCTATGCTTTCAGAGTGTATATCTAAGTCTACCCTGTTCGGAGTGAAAGAACAGACAATATCTGCAAGCAGAATTCTTCAACGGGAGCACATATATCTGCCGGCCCTAGGATCTGCTGGTATCTATCTCGGTTAGAGATTGTCACCCGTCTTAGGCATAGCCCAGCCAGTTTGATTTACTAGTGACGAGAAATTCAGCCTTACCGTTTCCTACCCTTTCTAAGAAGCGAGTTGGTAGGCCTTTATAAGTAGGTGGGCTCGTATTTAGGGGGTCTGGTATATCTAATGTTACACACCAAGGCAAGTGACCCACTGCTGGATCGCGGAGAGTGTCCTAATGCTTGCTTGTTGCATAGCATGGAGCCGTTTGATTTTTTGACCCCCCTTGTACCTGGTTCGGGCTCGGCAGTTGAGTGGGTGTTCATATCTAACCCTAGTCCTTCACTTCAGGTGTTATCTTTAGAGCCTACTATTAATTTTTTACATAATGTAACTCCTAAAGGAGTTATATCGTTGGTACCTTACTGTACCATCGAAGGATCTTATATAGCACAGGTCAACCCTCTAAGGTTAAACTTGAGGCCTAACTCTGAAGAGCAAGAGTTATATATTATGATTTTACTTTCAACTTGGGATATAACTAAAGTGCTCAAGAGTTACGAGGCATATGGAAATAAAAACAGGCTAAAAGACAATCTAATACAGCTGCCGGTGGCTAATTAAAGCTTAAAAGCGCTTGAAGTTGGTATCCATACGCTCAATTTGCGCTAAAGTCAGTATTCTAAACAGTCGCTGGACTCTAGCACTCTTTATCTGAGATTAGAAAGTGAGAGTTTAAAAGTGGGTATACGATGATAGCTTATTAACCTTATATGTACAACCAGTGGCCAATTCAAGATCAGCGCGCTGATCTCAGTACAAAGTAACCATATAGATGCTAACTTCTAACGGTTTTTAAACTTGAATTTGCCACCGGCCGTGAACTAAGTTTTGACCGATCCGCACACACATACAGTCATTACGAGGTGGGGCTTTAGTATAGGGTAGAGACTCATGATTACCACCAAAAAATCCTTCGCATATACTTTATGCTAAGTATATCCCTGTTTTATGACGCATAAATCCGCAGCTAAGACTCTTGACCTCAATGATACGGAATTGCGTTGATAGGCATCATATGGGATCGGCAGATCTAGGTATAAACCCTTGTGGGTGGGACGGGTATCTCAGCTTCCATAGCATTAGTATTGGAGAATTACCTCGTCGAATATGACCAGTCTACATCTCAGATAAGCAGAAAGTGTCATACGAAGCCCAGACCTTGGTTCTGTTTCCTGGGATGCTCGGATTGTTGTGCTATAAGAACAAGGTTTGATTTTCATACCCCCGAGGACGAATCGTATAAATAGTGGGCATCTCTTCCTCTATATCCTATCATCAGCTTTCATTATAAACTCCTAATCATCGAGGACTAGCAAAGGTCTAAAAAAAACGTATAAAGCAGTAAACATCTCCAGAACATCCGGAAGAATGGCACCTGCATTACTTTTAGGGAACATTGTGCCCTACCTGACGGCTACAAATATTGCTGCACTCACTATAGGACTTGTATACTCCTCCAGTACCCTAATTCTAAGCTATGAGATCTATAAATTTCTAACATGAGGATCATAGTACACTATCTACTTCATAACTGGATCAATCTATAATATTTACTTCCATCCGCTTTCCAAGTATCCTGGCCCAAAGCAGGCTGCTATCACCAAGGTTAGCATTATTCAGCATATCTTCAGTCAAACAAGTAATACTGACGAAGTTTACAGCACTGGATTTCCCTGGGCTGGGTTGGTGGAAGATACCATGATGTTATCAAAGATCTCCACGACAAGTACGGTACCGTTGTCCGTATTGGCCCCAACGAGCTCTCTTACAGCTCATCGACTTCATGGAAGGAGATTTACGGACATGTCGGCGGACGTAAGCAGTTTCTTAAAACCGAATTTTATGACGATGGCACTGCAGCAAATATCGTTAGTGAGCGTGACCCCCACAAGCACGGGAAGGTACGCCGACTTCTTAGCAACGGATTTTCTGCGAAAGCCTTAGCCGAGCAGGAACTCGTGGTCCACGGATATGTCGACCAGCTTATCACTCAGATCAATACTCATGCTACTGGACATAATGGTGACTCAATGGTTAAGTGGTATAACTTTTGCACGTTTGATATTATCGGCGATTTGGCGTTCGGTGATCCGTTCGGTAGTCTGAGAGATGGTTAGTTACAACTCGAATTGCTTTGAAAGAGTGAGTGAGCTAAATTAATTTTTGTGGTTACAGGAAAGCCACATTTCTGGGTGGTCAACATTTTAGGGTCAATAGAAGCATTGATCTGGATCTTTGTACTACAGAAGAGCGATTTACTTAAAGCTCTCATCCCTATGATTATACCCAAAAGGGTTAAGGTTGCGAGAGAGAAACATTTTCAGTACTGCGAGGATAAGATCATTAAGTTTGTTTCACCGTCCATAGGGGGGTCATTGTGAATGAGAACGTTCTATTGCTAACGTTACTAATTGTAGACGGATACAATCTCAAAGTCCGAAGAAGGACCTTTTGTCTCTCTTGGTTGAAAAACAAAAATCAGGAGATGAGATCTCAATTGAGCAAATGCGGGGCAATGCATCGGTCTTGGTGTAAGGGCTCCATGTATTTCGTTGGGAGTCAGTCGAGATACTAATACTTGTGATAGTGTCGCTGGGTCGGAAACAACCGCAACCTTTCTCTCCGCAGTATCGTACAACCTTTGCCATAGCCCGGATGTATACAAAAAACTCGTAGAAGAGATACGCGGAAACTTTACTAGCTACGATCAAATCAATAGTTCTTCTACAGAGCGTTTGGCCTATGTTAGGGCAGTCGTTGATGAGGGTCTCCGGATCTATCCCCCTGTCCCTGCGGGTCTACCACGCATGAGTCCCGGCGAAACAATTGATGGAATATTCGTACCAAGAGGAGTAAGTTAGAGCAATCAAGCCCCAATACAAGAGATTGCTAATGTGAATAGACTGTGGTTTCTACCTCAGGATATACAGCAACACACTCGGAAGAGAACTTCCATCGTCCTTATGATTTCTTACCCGAGAGATGGATTGACCCGGACTGCAAGGACAAGAAGGAGGCTAGTCAGCCATTCTCACTGGGGTCTCGCGTCTGCATAGGGAGAAGGTATATATTTCCCGCTCTGCGAACTCAAGTAAAACCGCTAACAATATGACGCACAAATAGTCTGGCTCTCATGGAAATGCGCGTAATTCTATGCAAAATGCTTTGGACATTTGACATGGAGCTAGTGAACCCCGAATTCGACTGGATGAAGAATAGCAGATCTCACGTAGTCTGGAACAAGCCAGAACTGCAACTCAGATATACAAGAAGGCCGGGAGTTGTAGTGCCTCCACTTGACGGTTGAGTGACTAGACATTTTTTTCAATCTTTTTACTTCTAAGTACGAGTTCGGATGAATTTATGTGTAGGGTACATGTATTTAAAGTATTCAGGAGTTTCATCTTGGAATTTTGGATTGATAATTAAACGCCATAAATGGCGTAAGATATTACTGGGGACGACCGAAACCCATAACTTTATGAGTTTTTCCGTGCAGAATTGCTTGTTCTATTATTTATGTAATCTTATAAAAACTAAGCACAGTTATAGATATGTTTATTATAACTAGTGGTATGGTTTAGGCAATACTTTGGGGCAAATTATCTGAATTGGGAGTGGGCCCCACTTTCTCCAAAGATATGGGCCTTATCTCTAACAAAAGGTATAGAGATAACCTATGTGCCAAAGGCACACTTTGGTCTACGCGGTAATTTTTCCTACGTAGTACATACATGCATGTATAGAGTATATGTGGGCCGCTGGTTAGTATGTGCGGTATGGAAGGCGGGGTGAATTTACTGCCATAGCACTACGGAATTTATTCGCAAATACCGAATCAAATCAGTATTTGATGTAGATTACTGTACCAATACCGTATTTCTCCCATATCGCTAGTGTATTGGCGGGAGCACCGTACTGATACCACCCCTCTTTTGGTACTGTATCTCTAACCAATATCGGGGGTCCTCTCATCTCGACCGAATACCAAAACTATAACATCCTAGGAAATAAGCACCTTATTTGTATTTTATTTATTATTTTCCCGGTGTTATAATAACCGAGTGTTTTCTTCCCGCTCCGGCATGTCTGCCGTCGGAACTCTGCTTGACAGCGGCACCTAGTAGATGCAACCTGCAGATCACCCGCATTGCCAAGATAATTGTTAGGTATTAAGCAGGTCTCGTGAGTAAATTTGTGGTGGCTATTCTCTCTCTGCTTGGTATCTTTAACCCCCATAGCCACACGATATGGCTGAGACTATTGTATGGATGTCGATGTACGATGTGGCTTGGGGCTTGAACTCCGCTCTATACGGGCCACCCGTAAATACATAGCCGCCACACCCGCAGTGTGACATCGCCCCGACGGCTGGCCTGAATCAGCGCTTAGGTGGCCATTCGCATCTTTCAACCTTTGGCCACCAGCAGCAGCCCTTCCTAGCAAGACATTCGATACCCTTGCGTACACGTACTTAAGATATTATTATCTCTTCCTCCTGCCCATCCTCTTTGCGAACTTACAGCCAGTTTTGGACACTCAGACGTGCCTGGGTCGTCAGAACTTGCTATCAGCCCCTCTCCTTACGGATCAAGCGATTGAAGCAGTTCTAGAATCGCACCGCAAAGTCTCAAGATTCTGTCAACAAAATAATCTCGACTAGATTTAAAAAAAAATACCCTAACGTTCTCCTGTGTTATAGACTTTGATAATGGCCTGGAGTTGCAGAAAGTGCAATAAAGAATTTCAAAACGAAAAGGCATTACAGAACCACCGGGCCTCGAAACACGCCCCCAAATTCATTTGTAAACAGTGCAACAACAAGGAGTTCACCGATGCAACAGCCTTACAAAACCATCTATCCTCACCTGTTCACGCTCTACAGTTTCCGTGCAATAAATGCAGCCAGAAATTTGCAAACCAACAGGCCTTGAACAATCACCATTCCTTTGCACATCCCAGCTTCCGCTGCGGCAAATGTGGCCAGCAGTTTGTCAGTAAGCAGACTTTAGACCAACACCTCACTTCAGTACATCCAAACCTCCCTTGCAATACATGCGGCCAGCTTTTTTCAAATCGACAGACTTTAGAACAACACCGCTCCTCGGCACACCCCAGCTTCTCCTGTGGTAAATGTGGTCAGAAGTTTGTCAACAAGCCTTCTTTAGACCAGCATATTTCTTCAGCACATCCCAGCTTCCCCTGCGGTAAATGTGGCCAGCAGTTTGTCAATAAGCCTGCTTTAGATCAACATGTCTCTTCAGCACATCCCAACTTCACGTGCCATAAATGTGGCCTGCCCTTTTCCAATCGGCACTTCTTAGACCAACATCGTGCTTCAGCACATCCCAGCTTCCCCTGTGATAAGTGTGATCAGCGCTTTGGAAATCTAGATGCCCTGATCCAGCATCGTTTGTCCCACGTTGAAAACTCTACTACACTGGCATGCGATAAATGCTCTTTTCGCTCTGTAAACCAGCAAAAGTTGGATCAACACTACCTTTCATCACACGCTCAAAAAGCCTCCGGAAGTCAACAACGCCCAGCGACACACATTTCCAAGGCCCCCGGCGGTAGACCCGGAAACCCCGCAGGGAGCAACACTACCGTGGCTCTAAAACGTCCCAACGCCTCCAAACTCCGGTGCGATAGTTGTTCTAAGGATTTCGGGGATCATGGTGCCCTTAGTCGGCACCTGAAATCTGCCGAACATACCACCAGATTCCGATGCGATCCATGCAATAGAATTTACATCGACCAAAAAACCCTTGATCAACACAACACCTCCGTCCACTCCCCGAAGTTCCATTGTGAAAAATGTGACAAGGACTTTGTTGACCAGTATGCCCTGGAACAGCATATGATTCACCCTGCGCACCTACTCACTTACTACTGCGACGATTGCGAGAAGGGTTTCCCTAACTTTCAAGCTTTGCAGCAACACCATTCTACCGTGCACATCACGCTTTCCTGCGACGAGTGTAGTGAAACCTTCACCTCCCAAGATCTCTTGACGCTGCACTCAGCTGCACACGTTATGCAACGGCTAAAGCAAAAGGGGGCGGTTACACGTTAAACAGGAGTGGGGGTTGCAGAGAGTATCTTTGAGTAGTAGGGTAGTGGCAGCTTAAGTGGGGCGGAATGATGGAAATTTCAAATTAAATTTGTTGCTGAATGTTCAAGATGGATGTAACGAAGAGGTGGGAAACTCGGGAAGGGAACTAAATTGGAAACCTTGATTTCATAAGGAGTGGAGTTTGTGGTTCTGGTCAGTCGAGGTCAAGAATTTCTATGATTTCTATGAATAAAAATATTTAAGTAAAACTTATAATTAACTTCAAAGGGGTGAAGGCAAAGAAGGTTGTGAGTTATTGAAGTACATATCGATACATCTAATAGCTTCAATAAGCCCTCGACTTAGGACCAAGATCTATAACCGAGAATTATTTAAATAAGATCTTTTACATTAGTTATAGGAATATATATATAGAGGCTGCTTCAGTACATATGATAAGGTAACAAAGTTCTCTATACCCTACATATACCCTCAATAAATAATATACGGCAATTGAATCATACTATGTGACTTTACACAAGGCAAGGCAGGGCCTACTAGCCGACAACTAGAATAACTTATAGGTGAAGATATCTCAACAATCTATCCGTAAATTGACACTAGATATAGCTACCTTAGTTTGATAGCACCCAAAATCACATGGGAAAACCGTTTGACTACTAGATAGAAATATTGTACCTCTATACTTTGGGTCCTCATGTCTTAATTTGTGATTATATGATTACGGTAGGGCTTATTAAAGTATACATCGTCCAATAGGCCATAAACCATCATATATTTGTATCTTTCTAGGTACATTAGAGATAAATGAACAACTTACGCTTTCCAGAGCCAACCTCAGATAGAACTAGTCAACCGGCTCTTCAACATGTTCGTTATAAATATCAAACCCAATATGGTTCTTTGGGTCATTCATTCGCATAGAAGTTGCTTCATCTCGCATATATTCAATCTTCTTGAAGTCATCATCTGCGAGCCGAACTACTTGGGTGTTTAAAGATATCCGTTCGGGCTTATTGCTCTTAGGGACAATGCTGGTACCCCGTTGTAGTGCCCATGAGAGGAGTATCTGAGACGGAAGGCTTTTGTATTTATCAGCAATCTCAATGATCTAGGGAAATACGTTAGCAATCTCAATGACAAGAAAACCCCACGAGGTGAGTTCTCCAGTGCCCAGATAGTTATACCAGCGGGTCATCCAATGGTCCAGGCTCGCCAGCATGTAGAGCTACAACGCCGACGGGAGCTCCCCCGAGAGGAGAATGAGCAGTGACGTGAATATTATTTGCCCTACAAAACTCAAGCAGCTGGCGCTGTGGAAGGTATCTTTTTAACAATAATAAGCTCCATGTTTCCTGATATTCTTCATAAGGGTGGTTAATAAATTCCTGTTTACTCACGGGTGAAGTTCTACTTGATTTACTGCGGGGGGAATCTTTGCTGATGCTAGCAGTCTCTTCATTTTGAGAATAGAGAAATTAGAGATCCCTATAGACCTCACTTTCCCTTCATCGACAAGTGGCTCCATTGCGCTCCATGTCGCCGCATAGTCTTTTGAGAGCTGATGATCAATCACCGGCTGTAGGGGCTTAGTAAATTTGTGTTCTCCTCCGGCCTGGTTTGGGTCTATACCTTTCCATTTGCCTGACGGACAGTATCAAAATTCTCAGTGGGGACGTAGGCATGAGGGACTAGGATATGTTGGCTTTGCTGTGCGATCTCATTGTGAGTGGGTTATAGTTGAGTGAACATACAATGCATCAAGAACAGATCAACTAGATGAATAACAGTCAGAGGCGGCGTTAGTAATGTTGAAGTATGAAAATACCATAGTCTAGTCCTAGCCTTTCAAGGCTTATATCAAGGCCTTTTCTTACGTCTTCCGGTCGATGAAAAGTATTGTGACTTTAAAATACTCGTGAAAATTATTAGATGCCCCGCTTACTAAGAAAATGCTAAACATTCTGGTTCTCTTACAGCTTTGTGACAATAAAAAGTTCTTCTCTGGGTATTCCGCTTTCCCTGATAGCTTCTCCAACCTCGTTTTCTGTTCCATAAGAATATGCAGTGTCAATATGACGAATCCCAGCATCTAGCGCGTCTAGAACAGCCTGCTTGCAGGTCCCCGGGGGTGATTTGGAGTCGGACTGAAAGGTTCCAAACCCGATTGCGGGGATAGAAGCCCCTGATGAAAGCTGGAAGAGTTTCGGCAAAGACATTGATCTAGAAAGTTTTAGGGACAAGTCGCGTTGGGGTGCTGTGGGTACTGAACCTCCATATGTGCGAGAGCGGGTGATATTATAGACTACTACTGCCATGTAACCCCGCAGTAGAGAGGTAACTATATGCACCCGATCACCTTATCCAAGGGGTAATGAGAGCTAGGTGTATCTATACATCTTTAAAGGGGCCCGCTAATGGCAATGTGTAGCGACTTCCACTAAAATGTGAAATTTTAAGTAGAGAATAGGATTCCATATATTGACTATAGTTTATTTGAATCTAGTTGGAGGTTGTTAGACGGGTTTTAGCAAAGTTTCTTTGGCTCGCGGGCCGTACACAGGCCAATAGGGTGTGAAAATGCTTCGGTCAGTTCGGCAAGATCTAGGCTCAGGATGTGATATCATAGAAACTGAAATGGCGCATCTCGGCGCTATGGCGAGATAACCCGAGGATAGCCTTTACTAGTAAAGATTATTGTCTTTCCCTGAAGTAGCAAACCCAGTATCTTCTTAGTTAGCTTTACACTTACGTTTTCACATCCTTCCTGCCTGTCCGGAAAGGTAATTCGGTGGAAGGGAGTAACCTTCGTAATTTTACGCCTGGCTATAGGATTTAATAAATGAGCTGTGTGGGAATATGGTTCAAGGTTATGGTATGGATATCTACATAGTGTTTTACGCAATGAGTCAACTATGTATTTCACCTAGTGTAGCCTGTTAGGCGAATCACTGATAAGTAATCTCGTAGGGACTTTTACCGATTCTGTTTCTAATCTAGCCATAGGCATAGGCGGGGTAATCTATATCTACATTAGAGGAGTAGGTGACTGGAGTAACCAATGAAGTCATACCCCAGGAGGTGAAAACTGCTAAGCTAGAATAGGGTGGTACATATAAGTGTATAAGGAGACAATTCGGAATGTCTAATAATGATAATGTATCCTAACTGTGCCTCTACACAGTTATACCGGGGGTAAATATCTTATACCTTGACGGCGGTGGGGAATCTTGGCCTCCCCCTGTAAATTTGTACATATAGCCAATGTAGAGATGAAAGAACGGTTATACCACACCTGCAAGGTGATTTGATTTATTTAGGTAATCCAATCGACTCACACCCAGGGTTTATGAAATGGAAAAAGTGCGGGGGAATAAGCAGTGTTTTTTATCTATTTACTTGACACCAGCTTTCGACTTCAACTGTGGACTGATCGCTATCACCGGCTGGAACCACGAGAATTATTATTAAGAAATGCCTGGAATCTCTGGAGATACAAACGAAAACGGACCTAGCTTGGAAGACGTCATTCCCGATATAGGCCAGACTGTTCAAATAGACCAAGCTGTTCTGGATGGTGGGATCTATCCCATAGCCTCAATTAAGATGTATTAATGGCTAATGAGATTATTGGATACAACCCCAGCGTTTCCACCAGGAACCCGTATACTGAGCGCCAGCAGTTATGGCACTTCTTTATGGACGAGAACTGCGAAAGTTGTCACCTCTCTGCCAGACGGGACTACCAAAGACTACTTTCTCAAGGTTATTACCTGAAATATAGTACTGTGAGGGGTTGTATAAGCTTGGAGCTAACGAAAGGCCAATAACACAGTGTGCAACCGGAGATAATGGCAAGGTGATGATGAATGGGGAGTTTGAGTCTATGAAAGCGATATATTCGGTTTTGCCTACGTTTTGTCCAAAGCCCTTTACCTGGGGAACCTACAAAGAGAGCCCATCAACCTACTTCTTCCTCTGTGATTTCCACGAAATGGGCCAGTCGCCGCCCGAGCCAGTGGAGTTCTGTGCTACCTTGGCCAAGCTCCATAAAATGGGGAACTCACCCAACGGTAAATTTGGTTTCCACATAACCACATGCAACGGCTCCGTTCCACAAGACAATTCATGGGCGGACACTTGGGAGGAGTTCTTTACGGCTGGGCTTCGGCATATGCTGAAGTTGGATGAGGAAGTCAACGGGCATAGCGACAGACTCCAGGAACTATCAAAGCCGATTTTTGAGACCGTTATACCGAGATTGCTAAGGCCGTTGGAGTCGGATGGTAGAAAAGTCAAGCCTTGCCTTATCCATGGAGATTTGTGGTTTGGGAACGCTGCAGCAGTTGTGGAAACTGGAAAGCCCATGGTGTATGATGCGTGTGCTTTCTATGGCCACAACGAGTACGAAAAAGGGAATTGGGTAGCCACTCGCAATAGGTTTGATAGGAGATATTTCCGGAACTACACAAAACATTTCCCAATCTCGGAGCCTGAAGAGGACTACGACGATCGGATTGGTCTTTATTCAACGTACGCTAGCACTCCACCTCCATGAATACTCTAGAAATCACTAATACATTAGGACTTCCATAGGCGGTTCAACTTGCACGCGTCCATCTTGTTTCCTGGTTCTTCTAAATTCCGCAATATGTAAGTGGGTTGTGTTTAGGTGGCATACAGTGGGCTCTGGGCTGACGATTGAGTAGGGTAATTACTGAGATGGAGCGGCTGGTCACGAAGTTTGCTACATAGTTGAGCATGTAAGATAGAAGAGACTTAATGAGCACGATTTTCTTTTTCCATGTGTGAATAGGCAATGAGAATTCAGCCGCCTTCTTTTGTATGGGGGCGGTTGTAAGTCCCGGCTTCAGGCATCCCACTACCGGGCACAGCGGCTCGGGCCGTGAGCCACCATGGAATAAGTAAAAAAATAAATAGACGCTGGGGTATGGTGAGACAAGTCTTATCATGCATATCAGTTATGGCCATGGGGTAACATATAGCCGCACCCTGTATATCGGATGCTCAGAACTGGTACAGGATAGCCATGATATATGAGAACAGGCAGATTGGAAATGCACCGGTGTACTGTGATAATCCTTATTACTGCAGAAAGTCCACCGTGCGCGTCACACTACTGGGGGGAATCTTGGGTATCCAGTAGCACTTTGACTAGATAGGTTAGAGTTAGAACTTGACAGATGTCGGGCATTCCCCAAAAAGAACCGGGGATACCTTTTGACTCCGACTGTGCTTTTTCAGAGCGAATATATCTGCAACACTGTGGTGTGCGCCGGGGAAGCGCCCCGCCCACGGCCCCGTCACCGGACTCGCTTGTTGGTGGTTCACATCCAGGTGTGAAGAGCCTCTAAACGGTCAGCATACCCACTTCTCGATCCTCCGCAAATACTTGGAACTCTCTGGTCAAGCCTTGGAACTGTCATGATGATAAAATCTGTGAGTAGAATCTTTAGTATGCTGGCTTTATAGATTAACACGTACTGACTTCTCTTCTAGTTCAAGGAAAAGCTCCTGGTCCGTCGGCGCAAAAGCAGCTCTTTGGCAGAACCCTCTTCTACGCTTTTAAGCCGTTGGGCTACTCCGGTGCCTCAAAACCACAACCGGCAAACAGGGGATCAAGTAGCGTCCCTCCCGGTAGTAACTGATCCTCTTGGTCTCAGTCTCATCGTGGATCCCGAGGACCCTGTGGTTGACATCATCTTCGTACACGGCCTAGGCGGCACTTCCCGTAGTACCTGGAGCAAGGATAAGAATCCTGCTCTTTTTTGGCCAAAGGAGTGGCTTCCAGAAGACCTTCCACGGGCGCGGATTCATTCATATGGGTATAATTCAAACTTTGGCTCGACAAAAAGCAGCATTTCGGGTATCTTGGACTTTGCTAAGCAGTTGCTCTTTGATATCGGGTATGAACCATGCAACTTTGGAAAGGTAAATAAAACCTAATGATTATTTTGGATAAGAACTACGAGATACTAACCTCTATGTTAGTATCCTATCATTTTTGTGGCCCACTCAATGGGTGGCTTAGTGGTAAAAAAGGTACTCGGAAGTTCCTGCTATGTTGGAGCTCTTCTATGGATCCAGAGGACTACAATCTGACAGCTTTGATAGGTATATACCCTTGCAAAACAAGACTCTCAATACGAAACAATTTTTTCAAAGTTCTTCGGGGTTGTATTCTTGGCCACTCCACACAGAGGCTCGAATTTCGCTCAGACATTGCAAAATATGCTTCGGGTTTCACCAAACCACTCGCCGAAAGGGTATCTAGAAGATCTTGTAAAGAATTCGGTAACACTACAGGGGATAAACGAAGATTTTCGCCATGTTGCACGTGATTTCAGGCTTGTTTCCTTTTATGAAAGTTTGAAAACTCATGTTGGTGTTACAGCCATTGTAAGTATCCTTTCTATACACTGTGATCTGTAAAACTTAAGATTAACACTCTCCAAATACAGACGGTTGTTGAAAAGGATTCCGCGACCCTGGGGTATACCGGAGAGGACAGTGCATCTCTGAATGCTGACCACCATACGGTTTGCAAGTACTCAGGGCCCAGCGATCCCAACTATGTTTCTGTCAGAAATGTCCTTAAGAGACTTGTACAAGACTGCCAAGAGCAAGGCAATACTCAAGCCTCAAACATCCGGTGCAATAGAGGCTAACATATATCCCTAGTCTCACACTCGAGGACCGAGAACTACCGAAATCAGATGGAGGCCATCTACAAGCTCTTTGCTTACCGCGAATCAACAGAAGATGAATTGTTATCGAACCAGCATATTCGGTTGCCAGGATCCTGTGAATGGATAGAGCAGAAAGATTATTTTAAGGAGTGGTTAGATGATGGTCCTAAGAATACAGGATTGTTATGGTTGACTGGTCTTCCAGCCTCGGGAAAGTCAGTCCTATCGGCATACATCGTCGATTATATTCAGAGGCAAGGGAAACATTGTCAATACTTCTTTTTTCATTTTGGAGCCTCAAATATGCATACTTCGGGGTCATTGTTACGGTCACTTGCGATTCAGCTAGCGGAGGGCTACGAACCTGTGCGGACGAGCCTTGTGACGTTATATAATGAAGGTATCCGCCTAGGAAATGCAGAAGCCAGAATGATCTGGCAAAAGGTGTTTATAGCTACAATATTCCGGATACAGTTTCCATGGCCCCTTTACTGGATCATCGATGCTCTTGATGAGTCCGAATCATCACCTTCGATTGTTCAGATGCTTGGAAACGTCCAAAGCGCCTCATCAGCTCTAAGGATCCTTGTTATGAGTCGGCACACGGATTCTCTTGCGAAGGAATTTGATCGGCTTCCTATCCCCGTTGTTGTCAGATCCATCAGCGTTGAGGATACCTTGCCGGATATCAAGTCTTTTGTAGCTAGTGTGGTAGGCGATCTCCCGGGGAACGAAGAAACAAGACAAGGGATTATTAAGAAGGTCCTGGAGAAGTCAGCTGGGTGCTTTTTATGGGTGCGCCTTGCAATTGAGGAAGTCAAGGATGTGCATACACAAGCTGGTATCGAAGCAGCACTCCTCGAAATCCCTGCAGAAATGGATACGCTCTACCAACGTGCTTTCGACGCAATTTCCAGGCTCAATCCACACAACAGAGCCCTAGCCAAGGAGATCATAAGATGGACGATCTGTTCAGTCCGGCCTTTGACTCTTGAGGAACTTGAGTGTGCGTTACTACCTTCTGTTGGAAAGCTCCTGGATATCGAAAGGGCAATTTCCCGGACATGCACGAGCAGCTTAGTTATTGTCGACCACAGGCATCGAGTTCTTCCAGTGCATCAGACGGTCCGCGATTTCCTTCTTAAAAATACCCATTTAGAGTTCGGAATTGTAAAGCCGCGCGATCACGAAATACTTGCCCGCACTTGCCTAGACTTTCTCAATAAAAACTCTTCAGGCCCAATCTTGCAACGGTCACAAACAAAAGATCTAAAGAATTATGCAACATACTCCTGGTCCGATCATCTGAGGTTGGCGACTGCAGATTCCGAAAAGCTTCTAGATAGCTTAGTCTTGTTTTTGCAAAAGAATATCCTCTCATGGATTGCCTTCGTTTCGTCCTCACAGAATCTCCACACTCTTACTCGAACAGCACAGAATATGAAAGCGTTCCTAGAGCGCCGGGCAAAACTACCAACACCTACAACAGTATTGCGGAAGTCAGACTCTGGGCTTGTAGAACTGTGGGCCATAGACCTGATTCGACTCGTAACAAAGTTTGGCAACCGCCTAATCGAAACGCCTTCTGTAATTTTCAGACTCCTCCCCCCACTCTGCCCAAAGCAAACAATCATCTATCGGCAACATGGGTCTTCGAATAAAGATTTCTCCGTTTCAGGGATTTCGACGCTGACGTGGAATGACTGCATCTCTCGAATCCCCATGGGTCAAATGGTTACAGCTATTGCGGCCGGAGATGTGTATTTTGCTGTGTCCCTCAATTCCGGCACGATCATCATCTTAAATACCTCGACATTTCAGGAATCGAGACGCTTGGAACATTCGGAGACTATCTCGAATCTCCAGTTCAATAGTACGAGTGATAAACTAGTTTCAGGGGGGGCATCTAGTGTGAAAGTTTGGGATGTAGCTACCGGCCGTCAGACACATGTGTTTAACCCAGGCCACAAAGTGATCTCAGTTGCGTTTACAATCAAGGGCGCATCAGTGTCTGTGCTTGCAGCCTGTTGCAATAATACCGTCAAGACCTGGGACTTATTGACGGGTTGTGAGGTTGACCACTTCCGGTGGACAGAAACAGAATCACCTGGTCGGTATCACGGATTCCCCATTGCCTTGGCGTTACACGCTGAATATGGCCAAATGGCTGTCTCGTATAGAGGCTTTCCAGTCAGCCTCTGGGATATCGAATCCAAAAGATTGATTGGACAAGTAGTCCGGAGAACCCGATCAGGCAGAGGCAACGCGGTCATTCAGGATACAGCTTTTTGCCTTGATTTCAACAGAGCCACAGGCCATCTCGTGCTTGGTTATTCTGACGGCACCATGCTGACCTGGAACCCAATAACGGGCGAGCAGAAAGAATGCGACGCAGAAGCTCAAACAATTTCATGTAGCGACGATGGTGCGACTATTGCAACTGGAGATTCCGATGGGAATATAAAAATCTGGGGTTTTGCCACGCTCGAGCTTATTCATCATATACGTACATATGATGATCCTGTAGAGCATATATCATTTAGTCCGAATGGGTTAAGGATTTACGATATAAGGGGTACAGACTGCAGCGCATGGGAACCTGATGCTCTGGTCCGGCCAACAAAACCAGACGATGACCAAAGTTCTTTTGGTCCGGTATCGGCCGAGTTTACAGATGCCACTGCCATCGTGAAGCTACCAATACGAAGCCTGGTTTGTGATACCCGTGGGGAATTCTGTGCCTATGGAAGGGAGGATGGATGCGTATACCTGGCTAGCGCGAAAACTGGTGACGATATCCAGAAGATTTACAGTCATGCGAGTACTGTGTCGATAGTGGCACATATCTGGAGCGCTTCTGGCAGTCTAATGGCTACCGCGGATGACTCCCGGAGGTTCATTCTTCGGAAGCTCATCCAGGAACCCAATAGTACTGGTTCAATCACCTGGAAAAGCACCCTATTGATTGACTCACGGACCAACAATAGTATTCAGCAGTTGCTCTTCAGCCCCGACGAACAAATTTTATTTATATTTACGGCAAGCGATAGCTGCGAAGTTTGGTCAATATCTGGCGACAAATTAAGGACGGTGACCTTCGATGTGGGTTGCCAGCTAGGGGAATGGACAAACTTTCCGACCGACCCCTCAAAACTTCTTTATCTGGGTGATAAAGTATACTTGCTCAACAGTGAGACCTCGGAGGTGAACTACCTACTACCCGAAAGCTTTGACCTCAGAAGCTCTGGAGATTCCAGCCGACTATCCTCCTTAGAGCTTGAATACCGTAATTCGCACGTTACGAAAATACTACCATATTTAGGTGGGAATTTAATGCTGGTTGAGGTTTTGCCAAGGGTTTATGCACCCGGAAGCGCGTCTGTAATGTTGTGGGACTCGGCACGGGTGACCGAGCCACCTCGACCTATTATTCGGGGTGCTGAGGCTTTAATTGGTGTCCATGGAACAAAGGTTGTATTCCTAGATAAGTATCTATGGGTATGTAGTTGGGACCACGATAATCCGACTGAAACCGAAAGACATTTTTTCCTACCCCAGGACTGGGTGAGTGGAAACGAAGCACAACGGTGTAATCTAGCGCAGGGAAATCTCATTTTTGTGACTGGTGGGGAACTTGCAGTAGTTAAGGGTGGGCTGCTATTGAGGCAGCAATCGGAGGTACTCGCAAGGCCGGTGATTGATCTGCCAATTGTTACTGTTGATACGTATTAGGGGGTTAGTAGTCCTTAGGTCAGATCCTCTCGAGCTCCTATTCATATTCTCTTAATCACTGTTTTTGCCCTTTCCCAGAGATGGATGGGTATTCTTATTCTTGTAGATTTATTTCAGCTTTTTTTCTCGCCCCTATTTAGTACACTGGACAGATACATAAGCTATAAAAGTTGTTTTAGTGAGGTCCTTGCCTTTCTTTTTTATTACATTCGCTTAATTAAAATTTATTATTTTTCATATATAGTTATTCTTAAAAACTCTTTCATTCTTAGTTGGTAGTATAGTAATTAGCCATGCATATAATACGACCGGTTACGGCATAGTTTACGAGCGAAGCTATGATGAAGTGAGATAGATAAATACAGAACGAGGGGATTACAAAAAGCGGGTGATATTCTGTGGTTCGGCTATTCCGAATACGTTTGATGGATTCTCGTGAAGTTAGTTTGGCTCAGTCTACACTCAGCCTACATCAACATCTATCAAATACATGTATCGCGCATCACGTTATGATATCAAATCTCCCTATCACTGTCTCTCCACTGCTGAAGTATGGGGTGAGTAGGGGTCTATCATCACCGGTATCCCAAATTTCTGGAAAACACGATACCCCCGCTTCCCCGAAACACCACGCCAGATAATCAAGTACGCATGTATGTACTGGTACTGGAATACATAACCTGGGTCTAAATGATTGATAAGCAGGTGACCTAATGTGAGTTGGAAGTAGGTATACTCCCTAATTAACTGGTCCTCATCTGCAGACACTAGCTATGGTTAAAGAGTCCTCTACATATTAATTACACTATAGGGATACGTAGTTAGGCGGAAAATTAGGAAGGATATTCTTATCTAAAGAATAGCTAATCTAGCCAAGATGATCTAAGGTGGAAATGCTGCTTCTAGAACTGCTCATATCTATAAATAATATCATTGTAGGGGGATTATAATTTACAGTATATATACCTAGATCTTTTAACCACTCGACCGTGTTATCACTTAAAACTCGAGACCGAGTTGGGGAAGGTCACTCTATAGAGGAAATGGCTACCATTGGGGTCTCCCATTATATGATCATTTTTGCCTGGTAAATCCCTACGCTTATTATTATATACAAAGCTCGTTGTTTCCCCCGTAGTGATCCGCCGAATCTCACGCCAGGGTAAGGAACGTATGTCGCTAAGACAGTCACAACCACAGCATAACATCACCGTATTTCACGACCGATGATATGTTCTCTATGTGTATCAAACTGTGTACAGTGTCATATCTATACCTTGTTCCTCCAATGGAGTTATCCGTCACCTGGACGCGTGGAAGATACCCTACCCGCTGTCAATTAATTGATTTGATGAAGGGCTTGCACCCGTTCCGGACGGTGTTGCGGCTCTGCGTGAGTGAGGCTCTGCGCATCGAATGGGGTATAGTAACACACCAAGGGTGTCATTTGGTGCGTAGTGCTTAGTCATGGTGGGGTATTATGGTTGACTTCTCTTTTAGTTAGTCCGCTGTGGCGCAGCGCTAGCTGAAGAGGCTAGTGATGTAGATAAATAGCTCAGTGACCCACAGGTCACAATCAATGTCATCATCCTCGTTTCATGACACCTTTGATTGGTAGATCACCAGTCAAGAGAACACAGAGCAGCCTACACCGCCTATGAAAGGCTCAAGATAGTGTTTATCTTAGGGATTAGGGATATATGTGCGTAGAGGACGTTGAAGCATTTCTTTAAAGTTTCTCATAGTCTTCTAAGCTACTGAAGACACTCAATTCATCTAGTTTTACTTTTATAAACACCGTTGTAGATGCTTCCTAAATATATAGATAGCTGGTGAGGGTCACTGGCATCCTATAACTCGGTGAAGAATGCTGCACCCAATGTAGCGGTGGCTTCCTACGCAACAGATTTCAGGCTGGCTGATAAAAAAATCTTGAGATTTGGGGGTGGGCAGCTTCGCTGGACTATGGGATAACTAACATGTCTTTATTCGCTATGTCAAATGATTCAGGAAGGTATCTAATAGGAGGGTTTAGGGTTTCCTTTTTTGGAGCACATATCTCTCTATCTCTCTTAGATGGTTCAATTAAGATAATAGGCTGCGGTCTATGGCTTTTCCGTGGAGGCGATTCACCTCCTGAACGCACATGTTACTGAATAAACTATTGCTGCAACGCGTATCTCTTTGATGAGGGGAGGTGGTGTCTATGGTAGGTTAAGAGTGCACTACTCCTATGTACTTATGTCCAGGTTTTTGTAGAGAGACATGTTAAAGGAAACTTAGACCCCTACGGAACGGTGGCACACACTAGGTACGGGCCGGGCCGCATGGGAACATGGGCGGTAACACATACTTATGTTTAACCGTGATCGGTGAGCTGTGCGGGGTGCTGGGGTAGACCGTGGCTACCCGGGTATGATTTAAGTTCCAGGCTCTGACAGGGTCTCCGATCGCGGTAGATCTGATATCCCATGCGCATCGACTACCCTCCTCTACACGCAGGATTTGGCAAGAAATAACCTTCTCCGTAGATAGCCCCTGTATGCAGTACTTTAAGGAATGTCTTACTATAGACCAACAAAAGCACAGCTAATGCCAAGAACTACACAGCCTGGTATCAAGATACCGTGGGTCCAATGGGGGCCTCAATATTAATTCTGGCTCCTGAAAATATTAATACACTCTCTATCCTCACATGTCTCAAAGCGCTACATAGGAGAGCACATTATAGAATTTCTCTGCGTGGGGGTTGGCTACGGGGGTTAATCGCTTGGCTCTTGAATGATTTTCCACTTGGATAGGGGCTGGTATGTAACCAGAGATATAAAAAATAACCTCCTAAAGCTAGGGGATAAGACAAACGCTTGATGAAGGTCTATTCATGTAGGTCGCGGGAAGCATACAAGCATTAAAGTCGGACCCTGGGGTCCTTTGTTTAAATAGTGTCACTCACTCCAGCCAGGTTACATATCTTATGTGTAGTATGTTATCCGAGTACTCCGTAGGAGGTTAGTGCCATAAAAGTTGAAAATACTTTATACATACTTCTATCTACTTATACAGATGAGAATAACTGCATTTTTATTTTTGATATACGTTAGTATGAGTGTAGACTTACCACCATGGGAAGAATTCTTGGTCTTAAAACACTACTCTAAGTTATCAATCTTAACATCCTCTGTTACCGCCAGCTATAGAGATAATACTTTGGATAACCCATTGTCTCATACTACAGTATAATACAGTTAGTGTCAGTGTTACTCATATAAACCTCTGTATGATATTGGGTCTTGGGTGGGGTTTCTGTTTCAAATCCATAGACGGCAAGAATTTAATTTGGGTTTTTCCTTTTTCCTTTTTCATGTTCCACATCTCCTATAATGACTAGAGCAATATCTTAGTTAAGTAGGGGCTACGATCACACTTCAATTATCAAGTACTCTTCGGCAACTCTGGTACCGTATCGCCAACCCACTGTCATTCCAGCAATCAATTCGAAATCATATTTTCCTGTGAGTTTAGTACAGATGGACAGTAACATGCCCAACCACGGCCATCTCTCGGCGGACCTTTCTTCGCCTCCTACATGGCGGCCATGGCCTCTCCGCACTTCGTTCCTCACTGTCCTCTCAGTAATCAGTCTTATCCTCTGTCTTTCGATTGAGGTTATTATCCGTGGCTGCTCCACGAGTGGTTGCCATGTCTTTGGCGCGATGTCCACTTCTCATTTGTCTTCGGAGTCTAACTTTGTGTACAACCTCCTTCCAACAATCATTTCGGTGTGCTTCAGTCTTCTCTGGATTACTGTACACCACGACGTGCTTCGTCTAGAGCCTTATTTTCAAATGAGCACACCCGGCGGCGCATTAGCAGAAGATTCAATTCTTCTAGATTATCCATATAAGTTTCCTCTCTTAGTACCACTTCTAGCGTTGAAACGTAGGTATGTTATAGTAATAGCCTATTTCTAAAATATTACTGGAAGTCTATATCTTATCAGATGCTGATTTCTTTTTTTTAGACATTATGTAGTCTTTACATCGACCTGTATACTACTGCTGACGAACTTCTTCGTTGTTCCCCTCACTTCTGGTATATTTGACGATGCAAGACTCCTCAAGTCCTTTACAAGTACCGCCACACTTGGTGTAATCAAGCCTGTGGACGAGAACGTTAGACAGTTTTCCCCAAATTTCACCTACGTTGCGTATGACTACCAGTGGCTTGATCGGCCGCTTCCACCATTTACGACACCAAAATATGCGGTGCTACCGGTAAAACCTGCTGAAAATATGCCCACGGGAAACGAAACATGGACTGCTGAGACTACTCTTTTTGAGGCCGAGCTCTCATGTGAAGCAGCTAAGCTAACCACGTTTGAAAGTTCGAGATCCGACCTGACTGGCCTCAATATCACCAGCACGCTCCTAGATGGATATAGCTGCCTTATGTGGGATATGGCTAGTAAAGGTAACCCGCTTGAAAAAGTCTTACTTGGATGTAGTAGTATGGCCGAGGGATGGACCGAGCCTAGGATGAATACATATGATACGATGGAATTCCTCACACCGTGGGCAAGCACATCTTGCGGGGGGAACGGTGAAAGATCTGAAGTAACTTTGCACATCTGGGGCTCCGCAGCTGATCCTGAGTCCGAATCAAACCTTCCAGCAAATATGACCGCAATATTCTGCACGCCCTCTTACTATTCTCAAACAGTTTCAGCAACCTTTACCGTTGCTGGCGAAATCATTAATGTCAATCGTACCGGTATACGTAAACCTTTTACTGGAGCAAGGGGATTTGGGCCACTGTTCAACGGGAGTTCCACCGGCATGACCGAAGCCCCCCCTCAGTACATGGACAGCGATAATAACATGGTCGGTTTGGGGTTCAGACCAGAACTGCTACCTAACGTCGACTCTCAGCTCCGCCGGCGGTTTAACAATTCTGATATATCAAGTGAGATGGACGGCAAGGCCTACTATGGTGATAGTAGTAGTTCTATTTACATCCCCGATGTATATACCCTAACTGGGTATTCGTTGTATAGCCAACAGCCGGAGACTCTCGGGGATTTATTAGATCCTCAGGCCCTTGCTGCGATGTATCAGGGTGCATTTCAGCTCCTCTTCGCGATAGCGCTATCCGTGCAAATGATTGATGATCAGGCTTTTATCCCAACCACAGTCGTGCGTGATATAGACACGGTAGGATTCACTGTGAATAAAATTTGGGCCCGCGGTGCACAGGTTGGATTTGCCGTGTTAGCCATGATGATAGTAGCATTTGCTATTTTGAACCACAGGAGGCGTTGTGAGGTTGATGGAGAGCCAAATAGTATGGCTGCCGCACTACAATTACTTGCAGCAAGTCCCGAGATGTGCGTACAGATGAAAAACGCCGAGTTCCACAACGAAAAAGATCTTCGCGATATGTTAGTCTTGAATGGTAGCCGGTACGAGCTGGTTTACTCTCCAAGGAAGGGCCCTATGGTTCGAGTAGTAGGTCTTGATACGCAGGGGGAAGAATTGATATATAAGAGCGACCCTTGGACAGACGCTACGTTGTGGATATTGAAATCTACAACTGGCATTGGAATTTTGACGACATTTGGTGCTATAGCTGCGCTGTTGATTGCAATCGCGTCATATTCTAATGGACATAATGGTAAGTTCTGGAGATTTCATTTATTCCGGTTGTGCGCCTTGCTGGTATTAGTTACTATTGGCCGTTACTAACCATGTTGTTTATAGGCCTTCCAGTCATAGGCGGTGCCAACTCCTTTGAATACAAGCTGGTTTTCTCCTTTATTCCTCTAGTTATCGGCATGTCGGTTGAGCCATTACTTGTATCCATAGGATCATGCTACTGTATGCTTGGGCCGTACGAATCTCTCCGCCGTAGTCAATCCCGCAGCAGGCACACACTTGGTATTGACTACGATAAGTGCCCGCCACACTTCCAGCTTTTTGGATCTTTGCGTGTTGGAAATATTGGATTAGCCTCTCTAGCATCGGCTATACTGCTCGCAAATGTCCTGACGGTAGCACTCGCCGGTTTATTTTCGATATCCAACTCAGACTTCGGCATCACCAGTGATATAGGAACATATCAAATTCCGACAATTCAAAAGCTCCTCTCTAATTACGACTGGGATATCTACTATACATTAGCTGCAAACGTGTCGGATGCAATTGATCTGCCAACGTGGATAAAAAATGACCTTTACGTTGTACCATTTGAAACTCTCGATCAGCAAACCGATATCTACTCGTATCAAGGACCCACAATTGGCATTGGTGCAGACATTAATTGCACAATGATTCAAGCTCAGAATCTATCTTTGTCATGTATTGACACCGAAGTGATTAATTCATGTGATTGGATGGACCTAAGGCCTCTTATACACGACCCGTGTTATGACCCAACAGATGAGGATTCAAATTTGTTGTATCTTCAGTATTGGCCTAGCAAAGACCTTATAGCCCATAGTACTGAGTGTCCCGGGGCATTTATAGCAGCTTGGGTCCAAAAGCCGGCCAACCCGTACCCAAACGACCCCCAGTCACCAGACCCGAGCGACTACGAGGCAGTATTCCTTAGTTGTACCTCACGTGAGATGGCCTATGATATTACAGCCACAGTCAATGAAGCAAAGCAGGTCCTAGCTACCACCGATATCCGCCCACTCAACACAGAAGCGGTTGCGCGGCTATATTCAGCGGGGATCAGCTACCCTGGCAATCTCACTAGTGCCTTCATTGAGGCACTTACGATGACTACCGATACAGAGACTATAGCAAGCTCAGAAATATCTTGGGTCAACTATTTCATGGCGTATTTCGAGCCCGAGGTGATCCAGCATGCCACAAATATAACTCATATACCAAACGTCACTGTTCTTAAGTCAACTTTTGAGGATGTCTTTCGACGTCTTTTTGCCATAAAGCTGCGGCTTAATGCGGAAGAGATCTTCTCTCCCGGTGAATACTACGTGGCACCAGGCACAGCATTCATCAAAAAGGATAGGGTAAGTGTAAGTAGTTCAATGTCTGTGCTCATAGCCATAATAATCCTCTACAACATTGCGGTATTGTTGGTACTGTATGGATACCAGAGGCCACAGATCTCTGGTCATATACCTACAAGTCTTGCGGGGATGTATGCCCACCTGTATTCAAGTAATGTGAAGGCGGACTGTGGGATTGGAAAGACCCCGGAAGAGAGGGCAGGGAATTTGAAAGGAGATTATAGATATGGATCATTTGAAGGAGAAGATGGGAAAGTGCACTTTGGCGTGTATCGGGAAATATCTACTGGGAAAAATGTGTGAGATAAGACTTGATGTATGATGTTAAGACTGTATTAATTGGATACCCGTAATCGTCTAGTCCTGGAAAATGTGGGGATTGGTTGATGCGAGTACTCGGAATAGCTAAAGTGCTAGTGTCAGGGTTAGGTATCGTGAATATAATATATATAAGAGCCTCTACAATGCCACTCGCTGGGCGTCTATCTTTTCCGACCATCACCGCTTCCGCATTGCCGCGCTGAGTATGTAAATATTATTACCAAGGCCAATATAAAATAAATATTCCTATGGAATCTAAATATATAGGGTTTGCTAACCTCTCGTGATGCTTCTTACAACTTTTAGGGCGCTCAGCCAATTAACTTGCTGCTGTGCTGATAAGTACCTAAACCATTCTAGGTAGTACCCCTAACTACGTATATCTCTTCTCACAGAAATCCCCTAAACGATGGTAGAAGATTTACCTTTCGAGATAGAGGTAAATGGAGAAAATCACCCCCTATATGTCTATCTCGACTATATTAGGCCCTTTTAAAAGAAATATTAAACCGTTATGGTGAATATCCATACTAGCACCTAGCTCTGGCATATACTTGTCCTCAGTGCGTGATATTATGGAGGTTTGGCAGTCTAAAAAGATTTGTGCTAAGCGAATTTAATTATAGAGGTTTATTTAATATATATTGCTGGTGATATACTGGAAAATTTATTAACTCTTTTAACTCACTGCTTGTAGTTGTATAAAGTGAAGAAATAGTGACTTTCTATATAAACAAGTGCCCGTTGCCCTATAAAGTACGTTAAATATTAATACCTTGAACCTAATTATGCTTAACCGTTATATATAGTAACTATAACTAGCATGGGATCATGTTTCGAGTGGGGAGATTCCTACATCTACTATATTTATGTCCAAGAATCTCGCTGATTCTACTGATGGACTATGAATTAGTTAAGGCGCTGGTAAAGAGGGGATAGGAGGAGGAGGGGGACCAAATTTGGAGATCGGTTTTACATGTGATTTCTGGAGCAGGATTGGTTAATCTAGTCAAGGAACTCCTGGGTGCGGGCGCGGAGGTCGTGGTTCAATATAAGAATGGATAGACAACAGTGAAATTGCTCATTGAAGGAAGAACGGATAAAGATGCTAAGGGTGGTAGCGGGCCGGCGGTATTACACTGGCCAACTGATAAGGGACGTAATGAAACAGTGAAAGAGCTTCTGGCGGCTGGTTCGGATATGGAGTCGAAGGATAGAAGTGGATGTACAGTATTGCATGAGGCTGCTGAAAGCGGACAAAAAGTGACAGTGTAGGTACTTCTGGATGCTGGTGCGAACACAGGTTCAAAAGGTAACGACTGACTGAGGGCGATACATAGAGCAGCTGTAAAAGTACACCGGGAAATAGCACAAATCCTGTTAAACATACTCACGGGGCCAAAGTCCATACTGATGCTACACTCGGCTGCTGATGAGGGATGAGTCATGGCTCCTAGAGGCTGGTATAGAAGACAAGGTGGTACTGAGGAAGATCCTAAAGAAAGGTGCACGCATATCAGTTAGATTTACTGAGTCGGGGCTATCGTTTTTACATGGGTAATGGAACATGGAAATTTCTTTCAAATGTCAGAGTAGAGATATTTTTATAGGAGGTCTATGCACGTAGTCAAGACTTGGATAGACTTGAAGTTGAAATTTTTTCAGGAATTTTAAATATGGGATTTGACAGATTTCATTAACCGGGATAAGGGGTCTAGGATTGTGTGGAATTTTTAGTTTTCCTTTTGTATTTCTCCTTCTTTTGAATTAGGAGAGTAGTACTACTTATACTAGGATTACTAGAGGTGGAAAATAATATACATTAAAGTCATGAAACCCCCGGTCAAGCAGGAGCCGTACTAGGTCAGGAGTGATGGGACTCTTGATGGTGTTGGTGCCTACGCTCACATACCTTGGCACATTTGGCATCTTTCGAGAAAGAAGAAATGATCGTATACAATCAAAGGGCTCTATGAGAAGTATCGATTCACTCTAAAGATAATATTTAACTCCCTTCAGCCTATAAGATCTTCTAGATTTAGTCGCTAGTTTCCATAGTTGGCCGCCAATCATCTAGAGTGGATGGCCGAGCCTGAGACTCCGCCTTCCCTACTCAGGGTTGTACTCAAAGGCCTCTTCGAGACAGTATTTAGAGTCGTCCGGGGCGGACCGCTACATCCTCAGGGCCGGACGGACTACATGCTATAGTCCGTCCAGGGCCGATTTATTTTGGACCGCAGGACCACAGGGGCCCGAGTATCATCGGGGTTTACTCGTGCGCTCTACAGGGCCTTGCAGGTAACGCCAGTTTATGGAGGGCCCTACAGGGCTCTATGGGTTAGAGCCTGAAGAGAGGGGTTAGATGTCATTACTTCATTTTTGTACTTTTTACTTTAAAGCAATCGTTCTCTACTGTCCCACATGGTCCCATACCGCCCCCCACAGTATCCGTGCTACGCCGTCCCCTGCAGGGAAGACTGCAGTCCGTGGTCCTTCCCCCTCTGCCCTAGGTTATTCTCTGGCTGTATCTGTAGTAAGTGGATATCAGACTCCAAGCAGGTTACCTATATGTGGCTAGTATCGGCTGTATTTACCATTGGACCAAGGCAACCCTTTTCAGTTCTCCAGCGGCTCGGCTCACTCCGGGGACTCTACAGTTTCCAGCAGAATAATTGTGACTAATATAGGTGTTGGGAAATTTGCTGAAGACCAAAGAGGCCAATCAAGGTTGTTGCTCTTGCGCGCCACATTTCCGCTAACAGGTGGCGCCACTCTAAACAACTTTAAGCGACGCGAACTGCTTGGTGGCTGCACTCATGCCTCCGCGCCAAGAATTAGACACCTGACAGTTTCGTAACTAAAAACCCGCCAAAGACCAGTCACATGTCAAATTCTTAAACACGACTATTACAAGTACCCTTTGAGTAGTTAAGACATTAACAAGGCTTAAGTCGCACAGAGCTGAGGCTCGTCACTCCCGGTGCCTGGTTGGTAGATATCGCCAACTCACCAGAACATCATCAGAACATGCGGCTGGGGCCTTTTGTTAAGATATTTTTCTCATGCGTATGTACAACCACTCCTAAAGTGTTTGTAATTTACAACATATCTAAGACAGTATTTAACTGAGGTCTCTGATAATAGAGGCTGGGTTTTTTCTTTGATTGACGGGGATTCGATATAGATAGGAGAGGTAGGAGGTTCACATTGATAGTGGTAGAGAGGGATACTCCTTTTATCTAACCTAAATTACAATGTATATGATAAAAGTAGAGAATTATTAATTGAATATAGTGTTTATATAGATTCTGTTATTATGTCTTTTGGCCCGCATATGGGGACTGTCTTAGACATGTTCCAAATCACGAACACTTTTGGACAGTGGCTGTATGCGTTATCCTAACATTGCGCAGGATTGATTGTTGAGGCTGATTCTAGATTTTGATACGGAACGGATTGTCAATCGCCATACACCCAGTAAATAACAACCTTCAGCCAATTCAACTCTGCTTCGCTCTTCCACTAGAAAAATTCACCAAATACCCTCACATCACCAAGCCTATCTACTGAAACCCGATGTCTCCCATCCATCTCTCAATGCTGTTCCCACCGTCGTTGCCCCTATTCTGCCTACTTTCTAGCTTCTTGTTGTCCTTTAGTCCTGCCTGCAAAGTATCCGCTAAAGATCTCATAGAGATTATTGATAATGCACTCCCTAAGCCAGGCGACGGCAGCCACCAGGCTCAAATCAACTGCTACGCACTCCCTTACGGTGCTATCGGATGTGCATCTCATATACTCACTATCTATACTACAACGATGCTCTCGCTTATGCGTAGCCCCTGGAGGCTCAAGAAGCTAATAGGATCAAGCAAATTCGACTATACAATAGACACCATTAGTCTGGTAGCGACGATAACGACCGCTATACTCGCCATGCTTCGGTGCAATAACCGCTGGGAATACGGCCTAGTAGCTGGTTGGAAATTAACGACGTCTTTGGTACAGACTTACATGGCTTTTCGTGCAAACTATATGGCTGGTACGGGTAGGAGGAGCTTTCCCGTCGAGGTACTCTGGCTAAGTGTCCCGGGAGCAGTAGCGGGGGCGGTGGGATTGTCTTTTCTGGTATTTCAGTTCTGGAATTTTCCCGGTGTCCAAATGTCCACATTGGTTCTCGTCATAGTTGTATTGATGATTATTTTTTATTTTATTTTATTGAGCTATTTGAACTGTTGTTGCCATCATCAGATTGGGTGGGAGAGGGGACAAAGAATACATACGCTGGGTATAATGATGAGTATGGTCGGAGGCTCTGCAATGCTCTATAGTGATTGGGTTCTGGCTTCGATCACGGGGGATTATTCTGGGTTACCGGTTAAGGCAAATGCTGTTATTTACTGGTCATACTTTACTGCGAAGAGGCTCCCATTCTTCTCTTATTAATCTTTATTCTCTTGTTAATTGTTTCCATTAACACGCTTTTAGTAATAGGAGGGATAAGGATGGTTCAAGCGGAAGTGGAACGATGCTAGGCTAGCCCATTCTTCATAAGTGTGATATTAGAGAAACTAGACCATAGATGACCATATGGTCTGTGTCATTGTGCGGGGGCGGGATATACAATGTGGCTCTGCGGAGTACTCGTCCTCCAAGGTAAAATCAGAGAACAAGGGGGTACGCACAGGTATGATTGGGGGGTGGGGTAAATGGTGGAGGTATAGATTTTGGTATCATATATGTGTTTATATACCATTATTGGTAATAGAATCTTTTTGAACCTGTTTGATATTGGAATAATTGTTTGTTACCTCATTTGTAAATTTCAAGTGAATTTGTAGTTCCGAGACACCCCCGTGCCTACCCCTGTTGTCTTGTTTTTACTCTGAAGGACGAGTACAACTTGGACTATCTATATGCATGCGTGAATTCGTCGTGGAATGAATTTGTTATCAAATGACACGACTCTAGGTGACATCATGCAGCTAAACCTTATATGTAAAGCCCCTCTAAATAGTAAATACTCCAAACCAGGCCTTCCAATAAACCGGCCCATAATTGGGCTTGCCCGGACCATACTTAGGGTGGGCTTGCCCGAGTTCTCATCACATAAGTTGGAATGGGATGGGCCCATCATTCTCTTATCCTCACACAGCCCCCAAAGACTCATCCTCAGCCGATCGACTCTTTCATAATATGCATTTTTCAGGGTAGTAGATGTATACCCCATGTAAGGTTTGATCCCCGTTCCATGATGGAAGTAGCTTACAAATGTCAATATGCCCATTCTCTGCTGAGCAGTACAGAACGGCTCGGCCTCCTGCGGGCAAGGATTGGCGTTGGTATCTGCATTATTTCCCAGCTCTAGCCTCACAATCTCGAAGTGCCTATTTTCTGTAGTAGTTTGTAATGCTTTCCGGCTAGTAAAGTCGCCTAGAGCAGCTTCAACACCTACACCGTTTTCTAGCAACAGTCTAACTATCTTATTATGCCCACCTTCAGATACCGTCTGTAAGTCAGTACGTCCAGACCTCATTGCCAGCTTGCCGTTAATATTGGCACTTTTTCCATTAATAGTGTGACAATGTTGATATACCTCCGAGTGCTGCCTGCAAGGCGGTTGTCTTGAAGACTTCGGATGTCTTCGCATTCATGTCAGCGTAGTTGTCGATAATCTTTGTAATAATCTCAAAATAATCTCAAGATGTACGCATTAAACAGCAGCTTGCAGGGAAGTTCAGCCATTATTGGTACATGCGGCAGAATTGACAATCGCTCTGCCCTCTAAGGAGGTTCCTACTGCAGTCTGCTTGTGGGTCTCAACTTGCTACTGCTGCTTGTAATGATCTTCGGCCGCCACTACCCGAAGGTCTTGTATTTAAACCGGCATTGTTATTGAGGAGTAGCCGGATTATATTGATATAACAATTCTCAGCTACCGCCTACAACGCTATGTAGCTATCTTTCTCGTATGGGTTGGAGTTAGCATCTGCTTAGTTCAAAGCAGATATTAAACCATTTCAAGGTGCCCAGCCCCTGTAGTATATTTCAATGCACTTCGACTAGGGGCAGCGTACGGACTCGTGTTGATAATAGCTTTCTTTTTAGTAGCAAGGTTATAATTTCAATTTAGCCGTTCTCCGCACCAGCTCGCAGTGCCATCTGGCCTTGTTCCTGAGATGGGATACTATTGCTGTCAGCACTTATATCTAGAAGCAGCTTAACAATTTCTAGATTACCAGTACCTACTACGCTTGAAGTTCTGTCCTACCATGAATCTTGGACGCTGCAGCATCCGTGTTGTCAGTAGTCCGGGTCGGACTACAGGGCCCCTAGCGGGGTCCTACAAGATCATGAGGACCGGATAGACTATCATAACAGGTTAGTCTAGGGCTAAGCAGTATGGAGACTACAGGTTTATAGCAGGACTGGAGGGTCCTGTAGGGATCTGGGGGGCTGAGGTTTTTTGAGTATCCTCTATAGGGCCTAGTGGACTTAGAGGGTTACTTTTACACTATAGAGGGCCCTGAAAGACTGGGTAAAGACCAACTGTGCCTCTTGAGAAGCGTGCACTGGAGACTGCAGCTGAAAATTAAGGATAGCTCATATATTCTTCCTTTTCATTGATATATTTCATTTTTCTTATATGTTCTCCTACGCTTGCCCTAAGATCTGCTGTAGTTCCTCATTGTCAACGCCTGCCGTAGTCCCCTGCAGGTGGCTATAGTCAATAGTCTTAGTCTTGTATTCTCCAAGGCACTTCCTAGTCATGATCAGACGCCCTATAGCTCGTGGTCTCGTCCGATCCTAAGCTCAGAACGGACGGACTGCCCGACTGACAACACTGCTGCAGTATTAATGAGGGCCCATTAGGTAGGAATAGCTCCACGGGTTCAGGGCCCCTCATAGATGATTCTACTTGAGGTACTGTCATGCCGAGTCGGAGTCTCAGTGTTCGCAACCGTCCGGGGCCCCGCAGTGATTTTAGGGCTGGACGGACTATTCGCTCATAGTCCGTCCCGGGCCACATTCTTCAGGACTACGAGGACTATAGGGCCCCACCAGGCCCTATGAAAATTTGCCAAGAGGTTTTTTTGCGCCGTTCTATGGAAAAAAGCATGGAATATCTGCTGGAAATCGCAGCCTAAACAAGTGTAGGTAGCCCGTTTTGGTAAATAAACCCTAACCCTGGAAACTTGGCGCCGTTAGGCGGTCTGTTCTCGACTCTAAGTCCAAGGGTCAAAAACAGGATGGTATTATGGTTGTCAGGTCCAGGACCTGATGGCTTGTTAAGTACAGTGACTATGGTCTACATGACAACGTGACCAGTAGCTAGTGCTACAGCGCTCTGTAGGCCCTATGCAGTCCATAGTCCTCGTTCCTTACGCCCTGGACTGCCCCAAAGAGAGGCTGGGACGAACTGTAGAGTCATAGGGCATCTGGTCATAGCTTCACGACGGACGGACTGCCCCGTTCCGAACACTGATGCAGACTTCTGGTTGGAGTGCATTGACATAGTGCCCCCTTACTAGTATCATCTTTATAATTTTAGCACGGCTAGTCACTATAGATGCTCGAAGAAACGTCAGTCTTCCATCGCTATTGCATGAGTTGATAACTATAGTGCTAATTTCAACCACCGGTGGTAGGAAGGACCACATTGGGATACTGTGGTCGCGTCACTGTTCTCTTAGGAAGATTCGGTGCACAATAACGTATGCACGGGAGTCTCTGATTGTGTATCTAGCTAGGTGACAAAATATGATATATACACGGCAGCTAGCGTCACTCACTAGTCCGGTTCCACAATACCTAGTTCATCCGTGGAGATAACTTGACGATCTAAGAGAATCTCGGGCCAAAGTGAGATAGCGTTATATCTAAGTCTTTGAAGGCTCCTGAGAACCCCCAAAGAGATACCCTTGGGTTTGTAATTTACTACGCTTTCTCCACTCGATCACCAGGAATTCGGCAACCCCCCGCTAATGTGTACACCAAGGCTCCAGAACTGGTCTCTGATGGTTTGTGAGTTAGTGGGAACTTGGGACTCTACATATGGTAGAACATATAGCTATTTTCTGTCAAGAGCTTTTGCCGCATATATTCGTTCTTTTGCATCTGGAGTCATGAATCTCTTGATAAGAGCAATACCTAAATGGTCTACACCGGCTCCCTCAAGACTATCGGAGGGCAAACAAATTCTATCCCTAACAGAAGTATTAGAGCTCTATGTTCGTTCCCGAGGAGCAACCTCTTAACACCCCAGTATAAGTGTACCTATGTCTCTCTCAAGAAATGGTGTTTTGAAAGTGAAGACCACGTATATCTTTAGTTCCTAGTCTCTATAGTCACTCCACGAGACGCTGGAGACGTTTCAACAGCCGTTATACTAAAAGTAGCGCCTGTGACATGCCCTCTAGTCATTCGTGGAAGTAGCCGATTAGTTCAGGCTAGGTAGACCTAAATTTCGTCCTATCACGAACTATTTGAGAGTTCCATATCTGTCTATTCGCATCCAAGGGACAACTGCTAAGATTTTACTTAAGCTCGGAGCTATGTAGAATTTTCTTGTATCGCCTACCAGCCCTCAGACCCTCAATTCCTTGAGGCTCCATGTATTATGAGAGATCAAACAATCAGTCAATATAACTAAAGAGTGAGTTCGAAATTATACTCTCTCTGGTAGGAGGGGAAACCTCAATAGTCGGTAAACTGGGAGCTAGGTCGGGTAGATCTAATAAGTGATCTATCACCAATTCTCAGATACACAAAGGGGGATTGTGGGGCAGTAGAGGTAAAGCCCAGCCCTAGATGACAGTCTAATCTAATACCTGGTCATGTGATCATCTAGTCCCCTGACAAAACAGAATGCAGCACGGCTACAAGATCACAAAAACTATTTGAGATTGGAAATACTTATGTGGTTTAAGTTTCCTGGGCGCAGTAGGTGAATATGAATTATGATGGCACATACGAAACGCGGAAATATTACAAGGAGCGATTTCACCTAACCTCAATGGGACCAGGAGGGAAGGTCGCTACTATTTCTTCAATATTTTCCCATAGATTTTGCTAAACGAATACGAGATATTAGCGCCTATGTAGTAAGCATATAATTAAATAACTAGAGATGCCTCGAAGGGAGCAAGATACTGTGGAGCAGGCTGAGGAGATGAAGCTAGCGGAGCGTTACTGTAGCTGTCAATGTTCTCAGAGTGGCTGTTAGTGTATAACGGGTAATGATTTATGACTAGGCTAATCTGCTCCCCCAGCTATCTATAGATATCTATATACAACCCTAACCCTTGTTGTCACGGTGTCTCCACAGTACTAGCGATGCCGAAAAGTGAGTGGGTCATGTGACCGTATCTGGGTGTGGGAAAACAATTACACACCGTGTACGTGTCACGTGACCCACTCACTTTTCGGCATCGCTAGTACTATACCGCGAGACCGAGAATCACGCTAGGAGGTTTAAATAAGTGGCAAAACACTTAACTCGTAAAGGGCTAAGTAAGCAAAGAAAACTGAAGGAGGTATACCGTAGAAACTCGAGAAATTCGCTATGCGGGCGTCGCCGACACGTACTAATAAAGGTGTCCTCTAGACCCGTTTGGGCCCTCCCTAAACTAATTAAAGCTAGCTAGAGATAATTACCCTTACGATCAGAGAGCTGCTATACGTTTGGTAGGAAGTGGCGGCGACGCCCGCATAGCGAATTTCTCGAGTTTCTACGGTATCTCACGGTATAGCAAGTGGCGAAAATAGTTGCTGCGAAACTCTTCTTAGGAAGATTGTCCAGCCACACTTTACCCTACCGCTTCTATATATAGGGACCCTATGAAACAATAAAACGGAATGAAACCTTGGGAAATTCTGTTCTAGACTTCAAACATTTAAAAGTATTTTTGGAAGAAGGATTTTGTTCTATTCTCTCAGGCTTTTAACAGATAATGTTTTTCATTTTTGAAACCTTTGCTACGTTGCTATATATACCACTCACTACCTGGTCCGAGGCGTACCCGTAGGTACACACTCCCGTAATACCCATATTTATAGCCAAGCTACTCTAGTATATTCCTTATCCAGTTTCTGTTTCTGTTTCTTTTCAAGCTGCCTCACAATGTAACGTAGTAGGGACCGCACTAGTTAATTTACTGTTTATTTTGAACCCATTCGTGTACGCTTTCACTACCTCTGCCCATGTCCATCGTCGCACTGGGAGTTTTCGTTCCCGTTTCTCATCACATTCCAAGTCCATGTTTATAATTAATGAAGTTGATATTTAAATGTATTGATAGCTAGCCAGCTATAGGATATAAAGTGTTGACATTCTTTCGGGTGTCACCACTCGATATCCAGTCACGTGTCAACTTCTTGGCGCGGTAGCACGAGTATAAACAGGGATTAATCTATCTAGAGGATCTCACGATCCAATAATAATGGCACAGTTGGTAGTCTCGTACCCATTACATACTCTTATTGCGTGGGTATACATGATATGGAGTAATAAAATATGGGGAGTATTCCGACAATTTCAACGTGCATACAGGGCTTTTGAGGCTTAAGCGACAAATGCTCTTGGCAGAACAAACAAGCCTGCAAGGCATAAAAGTTCAGAGATCGGTTAAAAAAATGCCCCTAAAGCTAACTGGACAGTGAGAGTATAAAGGTTGGGCTAAGAATTCTACGCGCATATGTACCCCGCGCTAAGTCCCTAAAATGCGGGGTGAGTGCTACCCGACATAGCACAATCGCCCCCACAAACTCGTGCATGAAGTCTAAAGACCTTGGTGGCGCACAGATCATAAGTATCTTGAGAAACTCTCCTTCTCCACGAGTGCCTATAGCCGAATATCAATTGCCCATTTCTACCCAAGGGCCGTAACTCCGACTTTACACCTATCGCATATTACAGATCACAAGCCCTTGCTAACGGATTAGACCTGTCCTGCTACTATATTATTTCTCCATTAGCATAGAGGTGCATGCTGAATGCGTAGACTGCGCTCTTGATCTCGCTGCACGCTGTGTCTAGATCCTCTTAGCACTACTCGTAGTCGTCATGCGTTTCCGGATTATGTTAGCTGGGAGAGCGACATGTCTCTCTTACTAGCTCACATTCTGAGCTTGTGGGGCCTGTGCAATTGGTTAAACATAAAGACTATCTTTTCTTGATCATTGGTTCAGCAATATTCAGCGTATCACTGTAGTCCCTTTTGACCTGCACCCTGTTTATCTGGTGGATCTCAGTGAGCGACATTACGCTCCTAATCACTCTATTCCGTAAACGCTTGACGACTACGAGTATATACCTCACATCCTAACCTATAGGGGAATCCTCGATGATCGATTTATGCAACACTTAGGCTATTAGATACACAATTATTTGGCCTAGAATATCAAAGCTCAAGTTCAGCTGAAACTATTTCGAGTTGCTTCTGGTGTGGCTTTTGTGGTTGTTAAATGCTTTTTATGTACCGTTGTGTAATGACCAGTCGTAAAAAACAGGAGCTAATATATAACGCATCTTGTACCAGTTATCCCACACATAAACCCCTGTATAAAGTGTTAAAACAGCTCGGGGATCAGGGAATACCGTAAGGTCTCGAACGAAGAACATGATTCTGGAGCTGTGGTAAGGTCTTTTACAAACTCTTACTAAATCGAGTTAATCTTATATAGTAGTAGTTAGAAGTTTTTGAATTGGCTGGAAGCATCTACGATATGACTCTATACTGTGATTTAGTTGCTATATAATTTCAATTCAGCTTAAACTTTGACTACTTCTTTCGCCCGTGACTACAGGGTGGATGGGCCCAGGCACTTATGTATATCTGCAAGATTAATTATTCTGTTAAGATACAGCGTACGGTAATAATGGTACCCAGGCCTTCCAAAGGGCTGACCTTTATTTGGGCTTGCCTGGGCCGCACTTGGGCCGGGCCGGAAGAGCACTTTTGCTAGTATTTGCCCGGGCTAAATATTTAATTGGGCCAACGTTAAATTTTTTTAGAAGGGGCTTGTCTCGAAAGTTAGCACCAGAGGGTACCACTTTTTTTTTTTTGGTGGGGGGGGGGGGACGGGGTACTGTCAGGCGAGTCTCCATGGCCCGGCTGCAGCCAGCGAAGGAACTACAGGGCCTCGATTAGGCGAGCACTCACGGCCCGACTGCTGTCACTGGGGGCTCCATATACTTATGATAAATTTATTCATTCATTCACTGGGGGCTCGATCAGCCGAGTGATAGTGGGTGTCTCTCGAATAGGCGAGACTCCCCAGCAGCCGTGCCACCAAGGTCTGACTGCTGTTTTTTTAGAGAGAGTCTCGCCCAGTCGAGAACCCCGTTCGTGTGAAAGTCAACTCCTACAACCCAAAAGTGAGTTGTTTCTGTGGTAAAAGATGTTGAATCGATTGTCTAAAAGAGATAGAGAAATCTATCGGTATATGCTCCAAAAGAGAAAACCCTAAACCCTCATTGGATGCCTTGCCTGGATCCTCAAACATAGCAAATAGGGAAACACGTGACTCATATAAAACCGCCCATCAGCTATCCTTATTAGGAAGTATCTACAAAAGTTTTCTCCCGTAATACCGAGTGATATCTCGTGACTCGTGTGACTACGCAAGCGGGCAGGCAAGCAAGCAGCGCCACAACAATATCCGGAGCACCTCCGAGGCAGGCAGGCTAGAGTACAGCGCAGAGGGGTTCTGAAATATACTCATATATTGGTAAATGGCGTAAAAGTCCCCAAATTTAGGTTGGCGTTATCCAAAAGTTCAAGGGGGGGCCATAATAACACAACCACAACCCTAACTATCTTCTTTTTTAATTACAATCGATCCCTTGGGCGCTCTTTAGTTTGTATAATATTTAATTATAACTACTGTCTTTGTTGCTGTGTTGCCGCCTAGCCACCGTACCGAGTAGTCACCAAAGAGATCTCACAGTAAAGGATATGACAACTAACGTCGCCTGGTTCTCTCATAATTCAAGTCCCCTTGTACAGCAGTGGCTTTCAGATCAAATGCATATGCTTTCTCCAGAGAGACAGGCTGTTCTTACTCCATAAATCGGCTATCTCCTGTATAAAATCCAGTTACACAAGGGGTTGCTTTTTGTTTTTTTTCTACTTTATTCTACCCCAAGTATTTCTCACAGCTAAATACAAGCTCATAATAGGTAAAGCTTTCTATATTGTAGGCCGAAAACATACCCGTACCGGCAATAGTTATACGAACTTAAGCTTGATAGTAGATAATTCAGTACATCCATGAGTGACCCGAAAAAACAACCCTGAGGCTGAAGCAAGATTAACTGGCCTTTTTAGTGACTATTCTATGCTACCTCTAATTGATTTGAGGTCAACTATTGATATCTACCTATAAGATAAAATAGTGAATTCCTACGTAAGTACTCTCTGTTTCCAAGCCTTATTCGACGCTACAGGCAATGCTTAGCTTTCATCTAAGTACGGTATCAATTGTCGGAATCGTGTCACTCAGCAAAACACTGAAAATAAGATAAAACCTCAGCACACCTTCCCCTGTATAGGTAAATCTTTAATGGGAAATTTTTACATGCCGCTGCGGTGAGGGAATTCCAGGATAGCTCACGCATTTCTTTAGAAGACGAATATTAGAAGAAAAGGCACCCGGGTCGTTTGATGGCTTGCGCAAGCCTAAAAAGAAAAGTAAATCATGGAGCAAAACAAGGCAACCAAGCAGGAATTGAGCAGAGCTCTTTTTAAGAAATAGCTAACTAATTACAACAATGAATTAGATAACACCCACGAGTCCGCTGCCCACAAAAAAACGACCGATCCCCGACAGCAAAAAAATCACTCAAAATAGGGTCTATCCAACACACTAAGTTTTACGTTTACCGATTATGAAATGTTTCCGATGAGCGGCTTGGGGGTAGCCGATTGACCTAAGACTGTGATCATACAGACTCCGGCGAGAATGTGGATTTAAAACTTGGAGCTGTTATTGGCCTTCAAGTCTCCGACGAAGAATCTTATATCACACGCTGCTCACTAATGTCTGTTTCCGCAGTAATCTTGCCAGAGTCTGTATGATCACTGGCCTAACACGTAAATCCGTGGCTTACCGTAGGATCATAACGATATACCGTATAAACTCGATAAGTTGGCTATGCGGGCGTCAACACCACCTATGTTTAATACTGTTCTCTAAACTTCTTTGAGCTTCCTCTAAACCCATCAAAGCTAGCTCATGATAATAATCCTTACAATCAGAAAGCAAGTATGTATTTGATTGGAAGTGGCAGCGACGCCCGCATAGCCAATTTATCGAGTTTATACGGTATACTCGTAGTCTTCAAGCGTTTTTGGAATGCAATAACAGGGAGTGCCATGCGCCTCATTGTATCTTCAAGGTGCAATGCGCCTCATGGGTGTTTTTCCTTGAATCTAAGGCTAGCTATTCGCTGAATTTCGTGCTGCCGAGAAAATTGACTAGCGGCACAGGCTTACAAAGTAACCTCGTAGGAAAAACACGGCGCTCCCAGTCACCGTATTCTAGAAACGCTTGAAGACTACGAGTACACATCTACATATCACATGCTTCAGGAACCGCAATGGCAAAGTCTGCATGGCTTCATTATGAGGCAGATATCCCGCTACGGGCCGCGCGGGGCCTGTAAGTGCTACCATTCCAGAGCTGAAACTACCTGGGGTGCATGAAGCTAAACCACAATCGGCTACCCACGCATCTCGCTACAGCGTACGGCAAAAAAGATCGAGAAATCAGCTTCTGCCACCAGGATATTATGGCCAATCCCACCACCAGAATCTCCGCCAAAAACCTAAAGAGCAAATAAAAACACTAAATCTCATGTCTTACGATTTTCGATCTTGTTTTCCGGTCGCTGTACAGGCTGCGAGGGATCGCTACTACAGAGCTGAAATTACCCGAGCCCGCGTAAAGGCTAGCTGCAGGAAAGAGAAAACCTTTTCAATACCCGGCCACTAAGACAATACCCACACACGCGCCCCCTCCCCTCCCCCTAGGACATGCTTATGTGTATCCTCTATCCTGATGACTAAATAAATTGATCTTAGAATATTAAAATTGAAGATTAAATAAACAAATAAAACTAGTCAAAGTTTAGTTAGTACATGTATACATCTCTAGCCTGCTATTAAAGTGTATAATTAAGAAACCAGCTTTACCTTACCTCTCTCCCTATATCGCGTTTTCTTGGCGCTGACACATGACTTGTTTACTCCTGTACATACAATTTAGGATTAAATTTAGGGCTAAATTTATTTTTCTACTGTAAGACAAGTGTTTTACCCTAATGTCTCTCTGAGTTGAGGGTGTCTTTGGTGGTGGTGGGTATTGAAAAGTACTGCAGATAAAGCGCGGGCATTGAAAAGGTTTTCTCTGCAGGAAAACACCCATACGGTCACATTGAAGCTGTGTACCCACGTGGACAAAGTAAAGCAGCTATCAAGACCAGCAAATACTGTGTACTCGTAAAACGCTGGCGCTTTTGGAACGGGCTGATAACGCACACAATTGTATAGATGCTTACGTAATTACTCTAATTACAACCAACAAAGAGCCCCAAACATCACTATATACGTACTCAAGCTGCTATCTCGACGTTTCTTCCCTTTTCCCGGAGATAGATATACATCCACGGAAAGACCTATACGGGTTGGAAAGCTCTAGCTTTCTGACTGCTCTTTTGTACTAACCACTACCCGGCAGGCGGATTTTGTGGGTAGATCTGTTTCCAAATAAGAAAGCAAACTGGAGTGGCGGATTGAAGAGTACTCGTAGTCTTCAAGCGTCTACAGAATCGGGTAACCGGGAACGCTATGCCACCCATTGAGATCCACAAAATACACCACGTACAGGAATGGAGTCTATAGTACAAGGGCCTGGCAATAAGTGACCGGGCGGTAGGGGTACACATGCAGGATACAGCAGTGCCTTAGCAGTCAAGGAAATGAACAATTGTGATTCAAATCTACAAGAAATATAGGTCCTTGGCCAACAGTAGCATAGTGACTCTACCCCAGTAGCCAAGTCACTTAACCATACTAAGAAACAGAGGTTTACTTGTGAGATATTGGCAATAGTAGTTAGAAACTGTGCATTCTTTTCCCCTAGCACATCCTAGGTGCTCTCAAATCATACTCTATGGCCTTTCTCACTTTCTTTTTTCATAAACGGGTAAAGTAGTAGTGGGTGGTGGAAGAATTATGCGGATTTGTTCCTCCTGGTATCTTGTGGTGAATCAAGATCACCCTCGGCTGTTTCTCAGGCAGGCTCATGCTCGTTCGGTAACGTATTACTACAGCTTCTGGTAAAATTATTCTGGAAACAGGGATTATCGAGCAGGGACTCTAGCCAATGCTATTGTCAAAACCTGCGTCAAAAATGTAGAAGACGAATTATCTTGCGGGCCACATTTCCACAATAACTCTACCGGGAGCTGTAGGGGATTAAAGAAGGATAGTCTTTAGATTTAGCGAATAGTAGAAGCCCACAAGCTCACAATGTGACCATATCAGATAGGCATGTTGCTCTCCTCGTTATAGTAATTCGCGCTTACCAACCTTAGACTCCGTTATAATGATGTGTGTGTGCAGTGACCGCCAACATTATTTGAGAAACAAAAATTCATAGGCAGGGCTCTATAACCACTAATAATTTCAGAATCCCCACCGAGAATCTAGAAGACTAGTAGAAAATTTGCCGGATTCCTACAATAGTCTTGCCGGTCGGTATATGAGTTTGGTTGATGTGCATACAACACCTTGTAAGTACGCGGAGTAGTGGGTTATGTAACACCACAGGAAGGAGCAGTCTCTGCACATCACTACCAGGTAGCTGGCGCTATTATTGGGTTAGGATTTGTAGATCTATAGGGTATCTAATCAAAATATCCTATTGTGTTACCCAGGCACTTCGTGCAGAGAAGGGATGAGTGAGGCATTTTATTTTTTAGTCAAATCATTATTGATTTCTGCGTACAAAATGTGGGGATGAGTGAGGCACGTCCGCAAGCTTAGTATAGCGAGTGATATCGTATGAAACATAGTATCTTCTATACACACGCTACTTACTGAACCCAAAGTTTCAAAGACACTACCTCTAGCCACCAGATAGAAAAGACAAGATTCTAATTCTACGGATGTCAAGTTTTTTGTTTTCCTCTCAGAAGTGATCCTAACTTTTAATTTCCACTTAGGTGGTGTATCTTTATTTTGTACCATTGGATATTCTTGCACACGCTCAGCAAGTTTCGATCTCTAACCTTTTTGTGTCAATCATATTTGGAATTATTCTCTTTCTTTCGTTTTTGTTTTCGATCGTAAGACACGCATGGGAGTAGAAGGCACAGCATTTACGCAATTGGATTTGAACTCTGTGGGTAGCGGGGCTAGAACAGCCGATTTTGAGGGAATTATCTATCTCATCTACATGAGGTAATATAGAATAGAGATATGATTCATGTAATCTATATTCATGAATTATGATACTCCAGGGAAGGGAAAAGGGTGGAGAAGATTTTTAGCACCATGCGCTATTGATATGCGTTACCTCTGGGGGCCTCTCCGGTCCGGTTTCAGTTAGCTCATTGGGGTAATTCTTGGTAGTTGTGGGGTGGTCTGACACGCTCTATACCTTGGTATTGTGGTTCAGGGTCCGGATCCCTCACTGGACTTTAGTATATATAATGGCCACCCAGCAGTTGGGTTTTTGAAGAGCACACAGCGAACATCAAGCAGCACCCAAGAAGCAGTAAACACCACCGAAACAGAGTCTTAAATACCAATCAATATGTCGGTAAACCGAAACGAAGTTCGCGGATCCACACAAGGTCAGCGTCTCGGCAGCTTCGACCACAACATTGATGGCAAATACTTCCAGGTGGCATCCAATAACGACCGCACCAAATGTTTCATTGCGTATAAAATTCTACTCAGCCGTTCGGGACTCGAGATGGCGACTGTCGAATACAATGGGACCGAATGGGAACCAGCAAGGGGTATTCATAAGCCTAAAGATCTAAAACATACCGTTGGCGATAGTTTCTGCGTCTGCTATGACCCTAACGATTCCAAGGTATGCCAAAATTCCAATTCTAGCTTTTGTGTACTGAGAAATAGCAGCGTCGCCTCATGTTTTTCATCCTGGAAGATGGCAGTGGAGAGGTGTACATGCGTATTCAGAACCCCAGTGGCACGTGGGAAGAACCGACACAAGTGAATAATATGAGAGTACACAGATACTGTAAACTCACCGTGACCATCAACAAGGATCAGATATTTCTCTTTAGCGTGAATGAGAGTTCAGAACTTACTATGAGGTCGAGCTCATACAAAAACGGCAATTACACGTTTGACAATGAGGTTGTGACTGGGGGTGTCCAAGCTGCCGGGGACACAACAGCTCTCTACCACAATGGTAGGATGGATGTAGTCTACCGCACACCCGATGGGTCTGTTGCAGGCTCTACCAGACCCACAGACGACAGCAAGTGGGGAAAGTGTAAGTTCCCGTTCTCTGGCCTTTTTCTACAGCGCTAAGTAAATTTTAGCGTACAATTTGATAGCCCACGACCAGATCTCGAGAAAGTCCCCCATGGCACTCACGCGTGATGGGGGCGACAATGTGACTCTGTTCTACCTCAAGATTCAGGAAGGGACTGACTCCAGAGTCCCGACGATTTACGCCATACATCTCGTTCGTACCACTGAGAAGGACAAACGGTTGAAGAATGACTTAAATACGCCTAACAGAGTGGAGATGGTTGGGAGGATCGAGCCATCCAGCAACCTTGGTGCAGCTTTCGTCAATAAACCAGGCAAAACGCCACGTTCCTACCTCTTTAGTGTTTCCAAGACGGACGGCCAAAACGTTCTCGTTATGCGTGAGCGTACCAAGTTACTCGCGTCATTGGAAGATCATAGAGCTGCCGAGAGGTGGATCATCCCGAACCTGCTCCATACGGACCCCGACCCTAAACCCATTGGTGGTATTTAGGCAAGTTTATGAAATTCAGGTTATCTGCCCGGAGAGATTTTCGATTTTATGTTTTCTTGGATTGTCGGCTGAGTGGTGCTAAGCTTCTGGAATCAATTGATTGTAGGGCTATTTTGGGGGGGCCGGGTAGGGGGATGAAGCCTGTATTCTTTCGAGGGTATTGATTAGTTAAATACTATGAATCTAAGTTTAAAATTACGACGAGAAAGTAAAGTCTCCTTTAGATCCCATAGTGTGTCTAGATTATAAACCTGCCACGCATGAACTGGCTTTCCTTTCTTATATAGCTCGCCTCCTCCTGCTGCTGTTGCCGATTGACAGCATGTTATGTTCCACAGGTCCTAAAAGATAGGTTATATGACATTATACGGTTTTTTCCTGGTATGTGACCTGGCTTAGGGTCAACTGTTGCTCGACAAAAAATACCACAATTGCCGTCAATAATGGCTGTCGGGCGATGGTTTCTCTCTTCCTATGCCTGCAGCTTTCTGTCGCTCGACCATACTAGACCTGCGCTTGCCTGCTGCTGTCTGTCGCTCGATAATAACCTCCTCCTGCCAGAGGTGTCAGACATTGTCGCCCGATGGGCCTCTATACCCGTACCGTAGCTAGACGAAAATCGTGGCTAGGCGACAACACAACAACCACAAAGAAATTATTTATAATTAAAGAGGTATAGGCTAAAGAGCACCTGAAGGATCGATTGCAATGGAAAAAACAGCGAGTACAGGGGGTTGTGGCTGTGTTGCTATGGGGCTGCTACATGGGACTTTTGTGGTGTATATCTGGTCATGACTTTTGCGTTATTATAGGGTGAAAAGGCATATCAAGCCTTAGGGCTATGGCTAGAAACTCGCTTTTTTACTTAAAGCAGTCCTCTGACTCCCGCCATAGAGTGGTCCACTCCCGGCCGGGAGTGACTTAGTGTGGCTCCCGCTCGGGAGCATAGGACTCACCCGAGTAGTCTTTTTATACTTTTTACTGTTAGGCTACTCCCGGACGGGAGTCCTCTGCTGCTGCTTTGCCCACTCCCGGGCGGGAGTCCCCCATATAGACCCCCCTGTGCTGCAGCCCTACCTCCCACCTGCGTGGGTGCCTGCTGCAGACGCTGCTGTGGCGTTGCTTCTGCGCAGCCGTGGTTTTCTGCTGGGAGCGAGATTTTGGCGACTTTTGTAGTCCCCTGTGTATCTTTATTTCTAGAGAGGGACAATCAGAAAATGTCTTGGCGGTCATAGGCTCTCTCTCTATGTACCTGGACATAGTCGGGTACTTCCTCGCTTGGCTCTCGGCTGTGCGCTGCTGCAGGTTGCTCGATCACCTTGAGCTCTGGACCACTGCGCGCGGTGCAGTGCTGCATATTGACCTGCGCTGCACCTTGCAGCTTGCCTAACTGCCTGGGGCCTATCTCTGACGTCGCTGGGGGGTCACCTGCTTGCTTGTCTGCTACCTGCTGCCTGCGTAGTCCCACGAGTCACGAGATATCACTCGGTCCATGTCACGATTTCGACTCTTGAGTAAGGGGGTGCAGTCTTTTTTCACTGTGGGGACTAACTGATAGCTGCCTAAATGTCCTAATACACCTGAATGTAAGTCAAGCGAAAATGGGAGTGCCACCACCTATAAGATATTTTTCGCCAGGCTTTGGCTATAGACTAATTAGACCCCTCTGAATCGATTAAGCCCATAAAAAAGGCATGTTCAGGGGGTTGTGGTGTTGTTGGCAAGGGGTTGGTTGTGGGGCTTGGCTAGAGTATATCTGATCACATCAAATTGGTTACACATACAAATTTTGTATGGCCTGTGTAAAGCTCAGCACAACCACACAACAATATAAATAAAATAATCGGAACCATATAATAAATATACCATCTTGTAGGGGAGAAAATTCTCTATCACATGGTGTAATTAATACACTAATCCGTACATATAAATATTGAGTCATGTAATATCACTCGGTTTTCCACATATTGAGTGTATTGAGTGTATTACTATGAGTGTATAAGTGTTTTCTATGTATTCCGTGTACACTAAAAGTGTTCTCTACTGATAGTCATGGTTAATTAAGCTTATACTACTAATATCTGATATGCAATAAATATATTATATTGTGTATGGCTTTACATGTATCAAACCATCGTAGATATCGTGTTAGGGTTTAGTGATTAAGAATTTTATTACTACTCAAACTAATAGGATAGGTACACAGTAAGAACCATATACTACCCCTGCGATTGCGCAGAGAAGAAGAACAAGAGACAAGTGAAGCAAGAAGCAAGAGTGTAGTACCACCAGTTGCAGTCCACAAAGGGGGGCTAACATGGTCATACGCTACCAACTCAAGCTACCACCACCAAGTCACCAGTCCTCCCCTCCACTAAGGGCGAGGTACCAAGTACAGAATACCCAGCACCAAGCACCATGCGGCCCCAGTCCTCCACACCACCCCATCAATACTAGTGTCGTCAAAATAAAAGAGAACAAAACTCATAAGAGACCAGCAAAATAAAAGAAATAAAGAAATAAAAGAAATAGAGAAAATAAATAGAAGCATCCATAGTAACAAAAAAACACAAAGACGACACAAGCACTAATCGAATAAAAAGATCAATCACTCCCGTTATTAGCAGCAGCCACACGACCAGCAACAAACATATCAGCCATCCTCTTACTCCACTCAGCCAATATATCATACGCCCTATCATGAGCCCGGATATTGAGAAGATAATCAATCACGGTGTATTTGGTGTCAGGCGGGTGTAACACCTTGTCGAGTTCCATCAGCTCCTTTTCTTCCTCCGTCAAAACCCCAGTCAAGATACCACTCATAGCCATACAACGAACATGTCCCCTATCCCACCGAACCCCACACAGACAAACTCTTCCAAACCCGTAGAGTCCTCGCCTCCAATCCCACAAAGTAGTTTGCTGCTTACTGTTCAAAATGCCTAAACCAAAAAAGCACCCTACGGTCAGCCCCATCTCCACTCCCAGTCAAACAGCAAAAATAAAAAATAAATAAAAAATAAAAAAAGGTCTCAAAAACAGTATTAAAAAATAAAAAAATAAAATAAAAAAATAAAAAAATAAAAAGTAAATAAGATATTAAACATACCCAGAACGGCAACCATGTCAAGGCCCTCCAGCCTACCCTCCGGCTCCACTATAGCCACCATAGTACCCGTCTTATCATCTCTCTTCCCCACCACTAAACTCTTCTCTACCGCCAAAAATCCTACCAGCTTTTCCTTCACTTTACCAGCTGTCGGTGACCAACAAGTTCCCCACCGTCTCCTCCCTGAACCTCCCATACAGCTTATCATAAATGCAAGTGGCCAACCAGCAATTTCTTGGTCCTTCTAGCAGGGAGGGAGCAAACAATATTCCTTAGCGGGTTGCCAGCATCCATAGTATAGAGGTGGTGTTGAAAGCTCTGGCAGTAGATGTTCCATACGAGGCGCGATCTCCAGGACTCACAGAGGTTGCCTATAAGCTTGGGACGCTTGGAGGTACCACCAGCCACCCACACCATGCATTCATTCCACGCCAGCTCAATGGGCTTGATGTACTTGAAACAGGCACCAGACTTGACCCAAGCATCGAAGAAAGGCAGGCCATACTCCATGATCGGTCGTAGGTAGACTTTAAACAGATTGAGCCTGACACGAGGAGTCCAAGAGTCCGAGCTCAGCTGGAGGAAACCTTTGAGCTTGAGAGTCTTTTCCACAATCCTGTCCCGATGGGCATCAAAGTCTATACCATCACAGGTGACAGGGAAACCAAGGTAGCGGTAGGTATCGACCACGGGCAGAGGACTTCCATAGAGGGAGAGAGGTGTATGCCATCTATTGTGCATAGTCTTGGTAGTAACAACACCACACTTGGACACCTTGAAGCGCATGTCATGGTTGACAGCCCACCGTTCACAGACATCAAGCAGCACCGTAGCTTTCATCCAGTCTCGACACATAAGTACCCCATCATCCGCAAAGAAAAGGCTAGAGGGAAGTCCACTGGCATCCTGTACCGTAGCATTGAGGGCCACCACAAGGGAGTTGACAAACTTGTTGAACATGACAGGAGATAGAGGAGAGCCCTGTGGAATACCAACAACTCTTCGACGGGAACCGGAAGAGGCGCCATTAACAATCAGGCTGTAGGACATGGAGGTGAACATGAGTTGGACCACCAGCCGCACCAGCAAAGCTGGCATCCCTTGAGCACGCAATTCCTCCACCAGTTTATCCTTACCAACCATATCGTATGCTGCCTCAAGATCAAGAAACACAGCTATTGGAAGAGCTTTGGTTGCCAGGGAATGGTGGAGAGTCAAGGCATGTGTGAGAGTGGAGTAGCCTTTCCGGAAGCCACCCTGTCCAGCATCAACCGTGTTGAAGGGAAGGAGGGATCCTCAAAGGCGGTATTATCAGACTCTCAAAACCCTTCTGAACATTACCAGTATGGAGATAGGTCTTGTGTTGGCGGCTGTGTACGGGAGACTGGAGTCTTTTCGGATAGGATAGAGAATAGGCACTATTCCACCGTTCAGGTGTGGAGCCTGTAAGTATGCAGGCTTGGAATAGAAGTGAGAGATCAGTGATGAAAGAGGTATCCAGTAAGGCTTTCATCTGCAGCGCGTGAATACCATCCTCGCCACAGGATTTGCTTCCTGGAAACCTAGAAATGAACTTTTTGACCCGCTTCTCAGACACCATACCTAGAAGTATGCTGGTAATCTCTACATCATCCATCAGAGGTTCACCACATGGAATGCTGGAATCAGACCCAGAGGCACTGTTTATATCAGTCGTGGATGTGAAAGAGGGAGTAGAGCTATTGTAGACTTTCTCATACTTGGACTCGCACTCTTCCACAATGGGTGTACTGTTGTCCATTTCAGATAGCGTAGTTTTCCCAATGGTGGAGGATCTCTGGACTCTTTTGAACAGTCCAATAGCCGAGTCAACATCCGTCGATGTTGAAAGCTTGCCGACCACCTTATCCAGGACCCTCCGTTCCACTGTTGGCTTGACAACTCCCAAAACCTCCTCCGATATCGATTGCATCTTCCCACCAGTAACGTCCAACATGTCCACATCATATTCCTCTCGACCCTTCCTTCCAATTGCACACATCCTGCAACAAGTCCCAAGAATCCCGAAACAATTTCCCATAGTCTTTTTCTTCCGTCTCTTTAACCGATTCTCAGCAGCCAATCCAGCACTGCCCCTCAATCTATTTATCCGAAATCTCAACACCCCATCATTCCTATCATCCACTTGTCCACCAGTATTACCAGCGCTTAAAATCCCAACAGCATCAATATCCACTTCCATCATATATGTATGATCGGTATATATTTTCAAATCCTGACAGGAATGGAGAGTGAGGTACTGTTCACCATTACTGGTGCATTTGAGATGAAAGCATGATCTGTTGTCAACTGGATCCTACCACCACCACCACCACCACCAAAACTAGGCGCCATTCTAATAAAATTCCCTCCTGCTTGCCAACGTTGAAAGACTTGTACTCTGTCTGTAGGACCAACAGGCTTCTGGCCAGGAAACC